>JAIFHY010000137.1:0-162767 GCA_022264835.1 Melampsora americana | reverse complement strand
TGAATTCTTTTTTTTTTTTGATTTGATGAATTTTGTTTGGTTTGTTTGGTTTGTTGACCGATTGATTGAATCACACTTCACAGCTTGAATGATGGATGAAAGTGATGACTTCTTTTTCAGAGATGAAGAGTGGCAAGTGAGTTTGATGGAACTGACCAATCAAAAGCTTCAACTGATTCCAATTTGGCTTGGTAACTGTAAATCGATGGATTGATCGAAAAAAATTGAAAAAAAAGAATAATAAAAGAAGAGATATCAGATTGGATTACCTAATCATCTCATGTCAGTTTTACATTAAGATGAAGATCAGTTTGAAGAGAAATGAAACAAACAAAAACAAACCAATTCAATTCAATTCATTCAATCAATCAATCGACTAATCAATCAATCTGATCGAATTCGATCTCTATAATAATAATAATAATACTATGTAATAATGATAATCTCTTGATTCTAGATTAATGATTAGATAAGGATATGTATGTATAAGAATTCACTGTAAAATTAAAATTAAATTAAAATGATGGACTGGTAAGTAAACAGAAAAAGAAGATGGGTAAAGAAAAGCGGAAGAGTGAAAAAGTAGAAGGAGTAGTAAGTAAGAGTAAACTAAAGATTCAATAAAAACTTGATCAAGATTTGTAAAGTGATGATTAAAATTAGGATTAATGTAAGTGAGAGTAATGGAACCCAAAAAAAAAGAATCCTAAACAAACAAAAAAAAAACTTAAAAGTCTCGGAGATTTATGTAAAGTTTCTAAATAGATCAAGATTCTCAAGTTGAAAGAAAAAAAAAAACAAAAACAAAAAAGTGATTGATGTTCAGTTTAATTTTTTTTCGAATTTCAAATCACTTTAAACAAAATCAAAATCAAATCAAATCAAATCAAACTTATATGAAAAAACCCCCGGCTCACTATTTTAGACTATACTTAAAAATCAATTGTATGATTAAAGAACAACTTCACCAAAAAAACACAGAAGACAAAATGGTTTAAAAAGAAGAAAATTCATAAACCTAGAGAGAGAGAGAGAATTATTAAATCGACTTTAAAAGATTTTAGTACAATATATCCTATTGAAATCTAATTGAATTCTTAAACTGATAGATCGAGACTCGAGAGTGAGGTTAACAGAGTGTCCATGTGTTGAAGAAGACACTAGAACAAAATCTTGTGACTTTTACTTTTTGAAGGAATGAAAAAAAAACCGACCTCAAATCAAGTTTCTTTTATGTAGTATTTACACAAAACAGACTGATGAGGGTTTTAGACTGATTTGAAACCCAAGAGCGGAAAAAAAAAATCAATGTCGATCTGTAAACTGCTTCGGTATCATAAAACTCTCACTCGAACCCAACTAGTCAGGGAAAATGTCAAACTGAATGTTTTCAAACAAATCCTATCAAACTTTCACATTTCAAAGAGAAAAAGAAACTGTCGATGTACATACAATTGTATGTGTATGTATGTTTAGACAGATGATCGACATCTCCATTAGATTTTATGTCAACTGATCTACAACATATGTATATCCATCGATCACAAGAACAGACATATGTAGCAAGTACATATGATCTCATCGATTTCATTTCAAATCATGAGAAATTCATTATTAACTCAATTACAAACTCAATAGATGAGAGATCAAGAAAGACGAAAAAAGAAAAAGAAAAAAGTAAGTACCCTGTGAACTATGTACAACCCTTTATGTAGAGTCATTGATTGTAGATCATCAAACTGATCAAAAATAATCAAAAATCAAAAATCATCAAAAATTCAAAACCAAATGGGTTCTTTATCTTTAGGAAATAGTAAATTTTGTAGGTAGTGACATGGAGGGGTGTCAAATTTCAAATTACGTATAATCTTGGTAGGGGACTGTACACATCTATGTAACACCTTTTATCAAGCTTCATCCGATCAGTTGATATTAAATCTAGATCAGTCAATGAACACTTGGCTAAAAATGCCATCAGAACAGATTGCATCTCACTTTTTTGTGGGATCATTCACTCCCAAATATGAGGTTTGGCTGCCGGGTGGGCCTCAAGACTTTGAATCGCCTCCTATGAGAGAGCAAAGCGGTTTGGCTTGAACCTGCGATATGTGCGGGATGCTCTGTCGGGGTTCAAGTTGATCCTGCGAAGCTCATCAGAACTTTGCATTCTCTTTCACAAGCCTGAGAGGAAATAGGTCTGAACCTGACGGTAATGTTTCTTGAGCAAGGGACCTTCAACAATCTCGCGGACAAATGTGAATGATGTAACAGATGATTTAATTGATGATTACGAGTCCATGTGTAATAAGATTTTCAGATACGAGAAGATAAAAGTCATGCATAAGATTACAAAATGAAAGAGAGATACCTAGGTAATGATAGGAAACTTCGAGACATCCTACAAGATCAAACTTCACTTTGTTGATCTATGAGCCTGCACCAGATCAAAAACGATACAGAAAGCGGAATAAAGGATCTGAATGATGATCACTATTCTCGAATGAAGATCGTGTCAACAATCAATGAGAAGTGCTCTGTCCGCACGATCAGCACACATAAGAAATAAGAAACAAGCATGGTCAGCGAGAAATTGATTGACAAAAGCCAATGATTGGGCAAAACTCACAGCCACATTATGGTTGGCACCTGGAAGGTCGGGCTTCTCCTTCAAATCAGCCAACGCAGCTTCATGGGTACCAGTTCCTTTGTATACTGGCAAAACTTCGGCGTTGGAGTGTTCGGTTTCATGCTCACCGTGAGTATGATCAGAGTGTGGATTGACCGTATGAACCCCAGCAGGGGTAGTGGGCGCTGTCGAGAGTTCGTCAGGGCTGAGGGGTGTTTCTTCCTCTTCTGAAGACCCGCCCACTTCTTCATCCGCGGTGTCTTCAGCCTCTCTGTGGGTCACTGTAGCTGGTTCATGTTCTGCATTCGATTTGTCAGTTACCAAGCCAACTCCACTAACAGCTGCAACGGCCGCACCTTCCGGCAAGCTCGATTTCACAGTAGCAGCTGTGACTTGGGGAAAGGTGTAAGTGATTAGTACATATTATCCCGTCAAGATGTTCATAGAGGACAAGTGAGGAAAGAATGTTCAAAGATAGCTTACACGATGCCTTTGCCGGGTGCTGCATAAGGTTCCACCAGTCCATCATCTCAGCGTGAGTGCGAGCCTTGAAACTGAAAGCGATGTCCTTCTTGCCGATTCGTAGAGTGTTTTTGACTTTGTTCAAACTACCAGTGTGGTGACCACTGCTGCTGTTCTTTTTACCCTCGACGTGCCATTTGAAGGACTTGGCACCTTCGGGCGAAGTGGCACCAAGAACGCAGTTTGGTAGAAAGATGGACATTTCCGGTTCGCTGTGCTTAGTAGGATCGGAAGATTTGTGTTCATGTAGATATCCAGACGGCGTAAGGACGTAGAATCCCTCCTTATAATTCTTGGTGTCTGTACCAAAGAACGAGTTTTGTCAACATACACCTCGGCTCAAATGGCAACCAAGCAAATTAAACTGTGACTCACATCGCTTCTTTCGCTCAAGAAGACCTGACTTCACAGGTTTGGTCGTTTCGTCATCTTGGCCGGGGAAGGTGATCTTTTCAGGATCGCGCATTGCGATGTCCTCTGGAATCAAATGTCCGCTGCGTTTAGCAAATTCGTTCCACTCAATTTCGGGGTCAAGTTCGGTGATTCCGCTATGAATCAACTTCCACTCTTTAGCAATGGCCTCTTGGGAAGTAACTTGAGCGGTGTGGAATTCGTTGGTCGCAGTCTGAATGTCCTTGTTGATTCTACTCTCAAGCTCGGCCGCTTTCTTTTGATAGACTGAAAAGAAGGGATATCAGTCGAACGAAAAAACAGAACATCGACCACAAAGATAGTTGGGACACTGACTTATAACTGAGCGAGTGAGTGAATTCTCTTCGGCAAGCTGAGCCTTGAGTTGGGTTTCAACTTGACGGTGCGTTAGCACAGGATCGTCCTTGGACGTTAAAGCATGTGGGTTGCTCTTGGCGTTAGCAATCCCAAGGGCAAGCTGAGATATCAACTTGGTAGATTCGGCTCGGTGTTTGCCGACCTCAGTAGCGATTCGGCTTGGTTCAGCCTCTAGCTCGGCAATAAACTGCAGGGACAAAGTGGAGGCACGGTGAGTGAAGTTGGACTAGATTACGTGATCAGCACCAAATGACATACGTTCTTAATTTCAGTTTTGGTTCTCAACAGCGCATGAACAACAGTCGAGGAGATGGCATGAGCAAAAGTGCTGTGATGTTCAGCAATAGCTCGGGTGCGTTCTCGAGTACCGTAGAGGATGCTTTGCCACCCGCCCTCAGGGAGAAATTGGTTACCCTCTCTCAGAGGGACTGGCAAATGCCCTCCGATTCGCTGGAGCTCTGTGGCTGTGCTGTGGACAAAGTTGGTTTTATTAAAGATGTCCAATGTAATGAGTGAGAAAATCTCCTTACTGAGTCTCGAGCTTCGATATGTCCTCATAGTAGGCTGTAAGGCCCTTGGTGATGCTTTTGTATTCGACTAGTGGTAAACAAGGGTTTGAAGAGAGACATGGCAATTGAAGTCAATAAGAAGGATGTAAAGAGATGGTCAAGAAAGATGTGAGTTATGACTGACGAAAACGGTCGATGAGAATGTCAGTCTCGTGATGTTGAGGTTGATCAGCATGTTCAGCAGAACCAGAACCTATGGAGTGAGAGAGGATCGATTAGCTCGGGAAAGAATGGAGATTGACGGTACGCCAGACGATCATAGTATGCGCCGAGGTCAAGAAGCTTTTCGTTCAAACTGACCTTTTTTGATTGTAGCCGGAGGTTTTTTCAGAATACCACTCATGATTATGTAGATCAGATGAAGATAAGATAAAGTTTGAGATAGCTAAGAGAGACAATTGACTGTAAAGTGGGTTGATTGAAGTGATCGATGGATGAAAGGAAGAATCAAATGAGAATTTGATTTGATTTGATTTGATTTGGTTTGATAGATGAGGAAGGAAGGTAAAGAGGTTTTGAATGAAATCGATTGAAGGATTTAAATTGAAAAACCAAAAAGTTAACTTCACCCGTCACAAGCTTAGATAGTGAATAATTAAATAATGATTTGTAAATCAATCGAAAAAAGTAATCTCAATCTCAAGTCAAATCACAAAAAGGAAGGCTGACCGAATTTGGAAAGACAACCTGCTCGGTGTTGGTCTAACTAACAATCAATCCAAAAGATAGCGATGATCAAGTCTTCATTCAAACTTGATCAACAGCTCTAGTCTCTTGCCATTCACCTTCCTATTTGGACTGTCAAAAGGATCGCCTCCTCACTACTCCGACCGCTCTGATGGCTTTGGGCGAGTAAGTATGTAAGTAAAGAAAGACTCAAGACTTGAATATACTGCTTGACCCTGCTTTGATTCTTGAGATCACTTTAGAAATATCCGAGCTACATATAATTGGAATGTGTCATGTGAGCTCATGTGAGCCTTTCAATTCGAGTGACATCATTCAAGTCATCCTTCATTCGATCACACCCAAAATGACGTCATCAGATTACAGCCAATCCACAAAACCTTGACCAATCTTACCCACAAAACTTATGAAAATCGGCGGGGAATTCAAGGCAAGCCTTTTCCGAATGGGCTATACTTCACAAGTCACCATCACCATGCTTTGCTTGATTTGGATAGTCAGATCTCATCATTCAAGAGAAAGAATAGTTTGACTGAGTGGAATCTGAAGTCTGGGATATCTGATCAGGTCTTCGCGTTGTACCCTTTTCTCCTTTTCGATCAATGTAATCTCTCTTCGTATATAGCACATGCATTCGATTCAATTCGGAAAGCTCCCTAAAATTTTGAGGTCTGCTTTGAGCTTTCTTCATCCCCGTACA
Organism: Melampsora americana; assembly: GCA_022264835.1. NCBI lineage: Eukaryota > Fungi > Basidiomycota > Pucciniomycetes > Pucciniales > Melampsoraceae > Melampsora > Melampsora americana. The sequence continues at coordinate 156,874 of JAIFHY010000137.1, read as the reverse complement.
TTTTCTACAATTCATCAAGCGTTAATGAGCTTAAAGGAAATTTGGTACATATGATAGTCAAGATTAATTAATGCTGAGTTGATCAAATTGGTAAGTCTGTGATCATAAATTTAAGCATAAGAGAAACAATTGATCAATTCAAGTCAGTTCTGTTAATGATCTTGAATCACTTCATCTTGACACTGATTGCTGATGTAGATAGATGTATGTTTTAGTCAGAATCCTTGGTGAACTCATCAAATCAAACCATCAGTCATGTTTCCATTAAGAATCAGAGCAGCTTCTGGATGATTATGTGTGGTGTTCATGCGGGAGACTCATTCCAATTGCCTATCATGTAAAACTCATCCTTACGTGCACTCCACATCCAACACCCTTCTTCGAGCAGCCGAGATTATTACAATAGAAAAGTTTCACACAAGTTCAAGTCATTGCAAGTTTATCCTTGACGCACATCCCTACAGTCAAATCTAATGATTCAAGACCTCGTTCGTGAATGATCCGGTTGCTTGATTCATGGCAAGTACTACCCGCACATAGGAGTAGAAGAAATCTTTAGAAGGATATATATATATATAATGTACAGTCTCCCGAATGTTAGCTATAAGATTGTGCGGGGAGAGCTACTCATCTATCTATATCTTATGGATATACAAAGTCTTCACAGTTGAAGTATTTTATTTTTGTGAATCCAATCATCTCATCTCCTAGTCGAGTCATTTTATTCTGCGTCTTCGTCCATTCGATCTTCTCGAAATCGTGGTCCCTGTGAGGAAGAGGGCGAGATGAAATGTGAAGAGTGTCGAAAAAAAACATAGAGATAAATCAATACACAATCCTTTGTACTTGACCTTTAACTCATACTGTAGATAATTTCAAGATTTACCCTTTCTCCCATCCCATCTGGAACATCTCGGTTTCCACCCATATCATGATCATCACGATAAACGGCATCCTGTTGAAGTTGTCGTTCTCTCTCTTCTTGCCTTTGTTTCAAATGTCCCCATCCACCACGTCCAACATCATAATCTTCTCGATACTCATCTCTGACCTGTGGTACGGACAAACATAGATGGGGTGAGCATTCGTATTGATTGATCTGGTTAAAGATTTTCTATACCTGTCCACCACTCTTACCCCTACCATACTGTCTTCCGTCTTTATAACCTGGATCAAGGTCAGCTCGGATTATACGTTCGTCGAGCTTAGTACCAGATATGTAACGTAAACAGCCGAGTGCATCAATCGGATCATAATATCTAATATCACCAAGAGATCAAATTGATGAGTTGAATCAAAAGATCACATTCACGAAAACTCAATCCTGAAGGTTATTCTGCTCAGCTGACTCAACAAAACAAAATCCACAAGGTGTTTTCGAATTCCGATCTAAACCCATGATGATCCGTTTGATAGGAGAGATCTTAGAGAAAAGTTCAAAGATTTGTTCTTCAGTTGTAAAGAAAGATAGATTTCCAACATAGACGGTAGATGATTTGGATAATTGAGTTTGTTGTTCGGTATAGGATAATGAAGAACGTGAATCACGATAAGACGAATAGGAGTCTAAGTTTTGGCACACCTGAGAAAGGTAAGTTCAAAGGTTCGCAAATGATGAGATAAACGAATGATTTAGTCAATCTTATGTTTCTACAACACCGGTTTTGTGAACATGTCGAGGAGAAAGTGAGAGACTCACGTGAGCCATGAAGATCAATTTCTGTTATGATATGTACTTCGGTCTCGCTTTGATCAAGCCCAGTTGGCGCTTATATGAGAGTAAATGTGTTCAGTAGGTGAGATTGAGGGTTCCAGCATATACCTCGCGTAGGTGGTCTTACAATGAGGAGTGAGAGTATTCCAGAAATCCTCTGATCTTGACCGCATGTGATGTGTAATGTCAATATCACCCCTCTGTGACATCTGCGGTAATTTTTTTTGAAGAAAGTCGTCGCCGCAGCGGGCAAAACCGTGAGCAATAGCAGCCCTGTGCAAACCTACTGACCAGCGCGGGCCGCGGGTCGCTGGCCAGTACAACTGACACCGTATGCATATGGAATTCCAGATCCGTCAAAGCAGTATCATTTCAATTTCCCCAAACTGACGTCCCGTGTATTGTGATCTCCCAAAATGTACTGAACGGTTACCGTGCCCTCCCCTTTTGGCAATGGTGGCAATGGTGGAAAAACAACAAAGATTACGATCAAAGATTATGATCAGAGATTGTCCCGACGATCACAACTCTACAATTCCATTAAAAGTTTTCAATCACAATTTCAAGGCAAATCATTAGATATATTGTGAAGGCCTTTGTAGAGGTATGTCCCAAGACCTTTCCCTCCCGCTATCAATACTAGGAATCAACCATCCAACTTGTCATTTTACTGTGATGCCAAAGAAAAACAGCAATCCTGAACCCTACACATTAATCGCACTCAACCCACAGCTACCCCTCCCTCTACCTCGCCCAAAAATAGCCAGCGGGCTTGCCTGCTCTTCAATCAAGTGTGCTCACTGAGCAATTCACTCAACGTCTTATTATAAAAGAAAGAAACAAGGCCTTATCGAAACAATCACAGCAAGGGTGAGTCCATTGGCGCCATGAGTTTTGCAATGCAATTAAACCACAGTTAACCCCATCTTTGCATACACAGTGTCCATATGACGAGGGACATCATCGAACATATTACCTCCACAAACTCACATCCGAGATTAGATCCTTCAACACCTTCCTCTCCCAAACAACACCAAATATAGACATTCAACACGCATTACTACCCATGGAACCACCTGGAACACTTAACGGAGCAAACCTCGACTTCATGCCTCACCCCAATCAATCCAACCAAACAACTAATCTTATGTCAAAAGGATGCCCACGATGTCACAACAAGCGAAAAAATGCCAGTTGTAGTAATAATGTATGTGCCGAGGTCTGTTTTTTTCTTCCCATTTATCAAATTGCCCATTTTATCAAGTCAGTTCAACCACTAATCAATAATTGATATCTCTTTAGTGTTGTGCAATGATCAATCAATCAATTGGGTGCAATCCACACACCAAGCAGCGCAATCGAAAAACAAAGGATGGATTGTCCAGCAACGAAGCTCGCAAGGCAGTTATCCAATCCACAACCGATAATGTGGATCCTGCACTCATCGCCAGCAAAACCATTCCTGTCACTAGGAATGGGCAGACTGTTGACGCACGTTACGCACAAGGACCCAGCTTCCGCCACTTCAGAGAAGTGAAAATCCAGGACCAAGCCAACGAACGTGTTAATAACACAGCCGAGCAAACTGCCAACCAAACAATATCCATCTGGTTCTGGTCGGGAAAGGGAAATGAGGTATGTCATCCGCAATTTAACCACCACAAGAAACCAAATGACTGAGATGTATACAGCATTTGCAGACTGCTTCCATTGCCTCAGATTGCTTGCGAATTCCTGCGCCTTCCTGGCCGCGTTTCAAACTGGAGCAGTGTCCTTTGTTGGTACAGCTGGCTGCAGACATCATGGGGCCCTCGTGGAATAGAACTGTGCGTGTATGGAATGATTCTGAGCAGATATGGGTAATAAATCTCACTGTGATTGCAATGAAAGTGCCGCCAACTGATGCCACAATACTTCACAGGCATTGACTGAGGTGTCAACCATGGAAAAGTATCCGGTTGATTTCTGCAAGGTCTTAGTAATGCTACCAACAACCAACCCCTTGCAATGTGAAGATGTTCAAAGGCACATTGACTCTGTCACAACGCGATCTACAAAAGAACGCACCAAACTCCACCCGTATATCACACCTACAAATTCGAACTATAATATTGTGTTTATAGACGGCAGCCCAACACCAATCAAGATTAACAGAGGCGAGGCTCAAAACCAAATTCTGTACGTTGACAACTGCAGCCCTTCCACCTCCCAAAAGGACGGTGAAGACAACAGTGACATGAATCAAGAAGACGAAATCAATATATACCAAGAATCTCAAAGCCAAGATATTGAAATAATCACCGCCTTTGAGGATAGAGACACCACCCCGACGCCTACTCCTAATCCTAAGCCAATAAACAATCTTAAACCCAATTGGCCTGAAGGTGTGACTATGTCCGAGGCAAAGAAATTGATTGATGCCACGTCAGCCCCACTTAAACTCACCAGCAGAAAGTCATGGATGAGTATGTTTGAGCATTCACATCGCAAATATTCAAAATCCACTGTTAATTTCTATCTACAATGGCTAGGTTTGATAGGCCCAAAACGATTGAATGCTTTTGTTGGGAGCAATGGGGGGTGCTTAGTGACCAAAGCACGAGAAGTTCATTTCAATGAGGAATGGAAAAAGTGTCACCATAGGCGCAATGATGAAGAACCTGGTGAGGGGGAGGAAGATACAACCAACAAAAAAACTAACAAAAAGCGTAAGATAGATACAATCACAATGTAGTTAAATTTTTTGGTTATGTACTACCTATTCTTTTAAACATTTGAATATGTTTTCACTGTATCCTTTACATCACTCATTCTCCACCTGTATATATCTCAATTCCGTATATCTCTGAAGACTTATGATTAGTTAGAACCTTTCACTCAAATGTTATGTATCCCTCATTTGTTCTTTTATGCATGTTTACTCTTCTAATTATTCATCTAAATGACTGCATGACAATGAGACCGAGAGCCTGAAGTAACTTGACTGTTCACAAACCTTGAGGTCCGCGTCTAACATTGGATCAGTGTGATACATAGAAGACAGTTTCTTTCCAGACTCTCTCTGTCTTTAAACTGATGTATTCAAGACTGTCACACGTAAAGTGTCTACATTCCGTGAAGGATATCCTGAAAATCTCTTTCTTTAGTGAATTCTTCAACGTTCAAAACCCAAGCAATCAATGCATGATTGAACTATCAATTTAATTTTTTGGAACACTGACTCCTAACAAATGGCAGTCAATTCATGCTCAAAATGATTTAACACGATTAAACAATTGCGTCATTCTTTTGGCACACTGCCTTATAATAAACCGCAATCAAGCAATGCTTGATATGATGAAGTACGACCAAACAATTGGTTTTTTTTATTGGCACACTGCCTTCTAACAAACGCAATGAAAGGGGGCACACACAATTGGTTTATTTTATTGGCACACTGCCTTCTAACAAACGCAATTGGTGAATGTGACAAAGTGTGAATACACGATTGGTTCATTTGATTGGCACAGTGCCTTATAACAAACACAATCAATGGATGCGATAAAAGGGGGCACACACAATCGGTTTATTTTATTGGCACACTGCCTTCTAACAAACACAATTGGTGAATGGATGCGATAAAAGGGGGCACACACAATCGGTTTATTTTATTGGCACACTGCCTTCTAACAAACACAATTGGTGAATGGATGCGATAAAAGGGGGCACACACAATCGGTTTATTTTATTGGCACACTGCCTTCTAACAAACACAATTGGTGAATGGATGCGATAAAAAGGGATTGAATTTATGTGGAGATGATCAAGTGGCGAGTGCAATATTCTGCACAACCCCCCTGGTTATATAGGATTTCAGAAAAAGCAGATCTTGCTTTTGGTGAAAAGTCACAGTTGCTTTTGATCAAAAGTCACAGTTGCTTTTGATGAAATGTAAGGGTTGCTTTTTGGAATTCAGAGCTGTGATTCCCCATTCCGGCAATTCCCCTTTGTTCTCATTGTATGCGCTTTCCAGCGCTTTTCCTACTTTTCGATACCATTGTTTTCTTTTGCCATTTCCTATTCGAACGGATCTTACCCGATCCGTCCTATGTCTTATCTTATCTTGTAACCATTAATTGTAAGTACCAAATCCGGACATACCGGACTCGGCCATTCGCGTCCTCCACACTCCTGCATCTCGATGATCTCCGATCATCTCATGATTGTACCACTTTCTCTATTTTATCTATTTTCCTCTTGTATACTTCAGTGACGATGTTTGTCCTTATAAGGAGCTCACATCTCCTCAGTAATCAAATCCCCAAGTTACTTCCTGCTTACATTCGCTCCAAAGATTGTGAGTAGATCACAAATAATTATTTGTGTGTTTTACCACTCTTTTCTTTTCTAACTTTAAATCATCGCCAACTTGATATCGAAAAAGATCAGTATATTAACCAGTGATTCTGTTCTCCCCTAACTCTGTGTTCCTATTCCAAACCCGATCTTAGATATCCCGATCGGATTAAAACCAACCAGCAGTTATAACCCTTTCTCCCGGTTAGTATTCTCGTCGTAAGTCTCGAAATTTCCTAGCTAGTTATTCCGATTCCCAACGACATCTTTTCCTTCGATTAGTTAGAAACATTAAGAGAATTTCCTTTCTTTATACACACAGAACCAACCTTACTCCCCAGATTTTTGAATCACCGTCTAGACCGTTCTTTTTGAAGAACTAACGTACGTACTCATAAGACTCTGATCAAGTCTTGTTCAAAGAATATTATAATTGACTTCTTTAAATTCTTTACAAAACAGTATACTACCCAAACGATGGAAGAAAACCAACAATTTGTCTCTATCCCAGCTGAAGACCTCCGTCTCATCAAAGCTCAACTACAACAAGTCAATATCAACTCACAGAACAACGCGCAGAACTATGCGTGTGAAATCGCAGATATCCGTAACCAACACCAATTGGTTTATCAGCAGCAAGCCACTCAAATCCACGAATTGGAAACTCTCCTCAACAACCGCAGTAGTCGCTCCTACGACTCTAACCGACCAGATCCCTACCGAGCCAAACCACGAAAGTTTGGAGGGCCCGGCGACAACGCTAATTTGTGGATTTCGGAACTTGAATCCAACTTCACTATGCACCGCTATCCCGAATCCTCTTGGGGAGAGATGTTAGGAATCTACTTAGATGAAGAAACACACATGTTTTGGCATGGTATTCGAACCAAACAAGGCGGAACAATCACAGATTATCAAGATTTCAGATCCCAATTCCTTGAACATTACAGTTTCAAACTGATGATTGAAGAGAATCTAGAAAAACTCAAGGTCTGCTACTTTAGGAACGACATCCAAGACTATATCTTACGCTTCCGCAAGATCATGGCTCGAATGCCCAAGGACGAACTCCCCTTCTCACAACGAAAGTTCTTCTTTCTCGACAAACTCCCTCAGACATACAGGGAAAAGATCCTCAACAGAGAAGAAATCGGAAAGAAGAAAGATATGGAGTTACTTTACGCCGCCGCAAGAGAAGCTGAGCAAAACGCGAAAATCGTCAACCGCAGTTTCAAGAACCATGATCAAAAGACCCACTCTAGCTCAAAATCATACAAAAAGAAACCTCATTTTCATTCTAACCATCGCAACAATTATCGTCCAAACAACAACTTCGGAAAACCTCACGCCGTTACGAACGGCTCCGGTCCCATGGACTTAGACCTGACGGATCTTTCAAACGTTGAATGTTACCGCTGTCACAAGAAAGGACATACGATCAAGAATTGCCGCAAACCAGCCCACTCAAACAATTCTCGCCCACACAATTCAGGAGACAGGCAAAAGACCCCAAACTTACTTATGTTCGAACATCTTCCTAACTTTTCGGATCATTCTTCTAACTCGTTATCAGGAACCTTCATCCCACCTTTCCAAGATCACAAGTTGAAAGAAGAAGATCCATTCATAACCCCCTTCTCAGACGCTGATGGCAAGATCTTCCAAGCATCCCGAGAATCGTTCGAAAGTTTGAACGGACCTACCGAAGACGGAAGGATCGATCTAGAGGATTACAAGAAACAATACCTTGAAGCCCTATACGACATCGATCCTGAGACTTTACTCGACCTTGACAAAGAACGAGAAGCCGTTGCGAGGGTCCTCCAAGAAGCCGAAGAATTTCGCTGTTGCAAGTCATGCAAAGCCTTCGGCAATGAAGATAGTCCACCCTCTACATCGGCTGGCATCAAATCCTTCGTACCGACACAGGATCTCAGTATAGTACAACATTCATACCGACCTGACAGGTCGGCTTATCGCGAATTAACCCCTGAACAGATCGAGAATGCCAACAACAAACGTCCGATCCACGAAGATACTCTTTTTGAGCGGGTACCAGCTCATGATCCAGAAGAGAATCACTCTTTGTACCATATAAACGTAGAAGCAGAACTTGAAGCAGACCAACATAAGAAAATGAAATTAGATCGATCGCTCATGGATGGGTATCAACATACTACGAGAAGAACCCCTTCACCTGTCCCCGCAATTGACACACTCCTAACAGCAGAAAGAGAATTAGAAAGTATCGAAGAATGGAACAGAATCCTCAGCACAACCTACACTAGCTACGCTCACATAGAAGGATTTGGATCAGATTGTACTCAAGACGATGAGGATTCAAGCATCACCGCTCAGAAATACGGAAGCAGTTACGAAGGATATTTCGAATCTGCAGCAGATTTCTACGAAGATATGAAGGCCAAGGCAATGAATTTACCTTACAAAGACCCCCCTATCGACCTATCAGTCGTAGAGTTAGCGGCACACGAGGAAGACAACACCACTTCACTACCACTATATCCTGTTCTTTTTAGAGGAATTCCAGTAGACGCCATCATCAACAGCGGCGCGGCAGCAAATTATATCTCTTCTGAAAAAGTCAAAAAGATGAAAGAACTTTGTCCTAAGAGAATCGAGATCAAGACTGTAGACCAACAAGGAGTCAGGCTAGCAAATGGTGCTTGAGAATCCTGTACTAAAGTAGCCCTATTCAAAGCCGAGTTCGAAGACGAGAAAACTACGAACACCTTCAAATTCAGCATCAAAGCTTTCATCTTACTCCTTCCTAACATTTCCCTCATCCTTGGCTTACCATGGTTAAGAGACCACAAACCTCTCATCGACTTCAATACCGGGATCTATGCCGTCAAAAATGGTTTTGAAATTAGACCAAGAGAATACAAACCTAGACTCTTCACCATCGACGAAGACCGGTATGAGGAATTGTTAAAGAACCTAGCTCAAAGGACCGCTCCGGACAGTTGGAAAGAAAGTATTGATACCTCAATTGAACGTAAGTATAAACATCATATAGACACCGGCGATGCGAGACCAATTAAGACTCACGGTAGACCCCATACCCCTCCAGAACACGCTACGATCAAACAGTTCGTGGAGGATAGTATTGCACAAGGAATCATCGAACCTTCGGATTCCCCATGGAGCTCTCCTCTCTTACTTGTCAAGAAACCAAACAGATCCACTAGGGTATGTGTAGATTACCGTGCACTAAACAAAGTCACGAAGAAGAACGCTTACCCCCTTCCTCGCATCGATGATGCATATATGTTCCTTTCCGGTGCTAAGGTTTTCTCCTCGATCGACTTGATGAGCGGATTTTGGCAAATCAGGATGACCGACAATGATAAGGCAAAAACGGCCTTCACCTGTAGGTTTGGTCATTTTCAGTGGCGGGTCATGCCGTTTGGCCTCTGCAATGCTCCCGCTACGTTTCAGGAGATGATGAACTCTGTATTAAAAGATGTTATTGACAAATTTGCTCTGGTTTATTTAGACGATGTTATCATATATTCAAAAACCAAAGAAGAACATCAAGAACACGTGAAGAAAGTGTTCGAAATCTTACAAAACGAAGGACTCCTCGTTTCAGCAAAGAAGTGTCAATTTGGCAAGTCCTCATTATTATTCTTAGGACACATTGTAGATGGAAATGGAATCCGGACCAACCCGGAAAAGATTCAAAAAATTGTTGAGTGGCCTGGTCCCACTAATATCTCACAAGTCCGGGGATTTTTAAATTTATGTACTTACTACAAGCGTTTTATTCTTAAGTTCTCCTCCATTGCCTCTCCATTATACAAACTAACAGAAGGCTCCCCAAAACCTGGAACTTCCATTATATGGGAAGATAATGCTCATAGAGCTTTCCTGGAACTCAAGAAGGCCCTCTCCGAGACTGTCCCTCTTCAACACCCGGAACCATTCAAACCATTTGTACTCGACACGGTGTAGTATTTATAACCCAACAAGGGTTATACAACACGTGAAGAGGATAATCTACTAATATAACTAGTAGAAGCTGTCTAAGACTGCTCTTCTAAAACCAATCAATAAGAATTTATTGATGGAGTACTGATAAGAAATTAAATGAAATATTATTATTATGAGTAAGAGAAAAGCGCCTTGATTGATTTAATAAACTCAATACTTTTATTAGTATTATTCCCAATGACTTTTGAGTCTTACAATACAATTCTTTAAAGTAAATTTCTCTTTATAACATTGATAAAGGGCGTATTTAAGTGATCTGATACTACTAAAATAAGTTTATAATGATAAACAAAATAATAGCCACGTAGAAGATAAAGAAAAAAGGGAAGAAAAACTCTTTACAACCCAACTACAACTATATATAACCTATTTCCCAAAAGAAATCCACGGTAAACAGCCTCATAACCTCTTCTTTACCATTTCAATATACCTCTTACCACGTCATAGCTTCTTCTTATGATCAAACTTAATTTCTTTCAGCTTTATTACATCATAATTACTCATAGTAAACCTTCATGATTGTTAATTTGATCTTCTTTTGATTCTAAATAAGCCATTTCTGATTTTTAAAATTACTAAGTTCTTCAATTCTTGTTCAATTTTTGATTACTAAAGTGCATTGAATAGATCTTTGCTTATCATCCAAGACCATACGCCACAATCCCACCTTCTGATGAGTAATGATAAAGTTATTGAGTTGTAAATAATGAGAAAACCTTATTCTGTAAGTTATTACACGTTGAAAACCCATATTACATATGAATACAGTAGCCAAAACCCATGATACAGCCTGTTTACCAATATTACATATGCGCTGATTTTCATTCTCGAATTTCATATTTTCATTTGTTTCTTATTATAAAAGTTTTTTATGAGTCTTGATATAGTTGAAGTGAAGTTTGTACATTATAGATCTTTAGATTCTGCGTCGATTGAGCCATTTTTCGGCCAATTCGGTGAAGTTTTGATATGTATTACTAATGAAAAACCATCATTTTGATCAGATCGCACATCATTGAGATTTGGGCCGCGTTCGAAATGTTCGAAATCCTCCCTTTCCATCCTCTCTCCCTGATTTTCACCACTTCTCTCTAAGGTAAGCCCCATTTTGCTCTTATCAAACCCTACCTAAAATCATCTCAACAATCCATTCCCGCCTTGACGTTTTTTATAAATATTTTTATTAACTCTTAAAAACCTAAATTTCAATCATTTTACCACTTTTGACGTCATTTCTCTTTAATCATTCTTCTTTAATTGAATTCAACTTTGCTGTTCTTTCTTCTTATGATCAATTTTAATTTTATTCTTAAGATCTTCTTCTTTAAATCCCTCATTTTAGTAATCACTGAATTTAAACTTTCTTGTTTCTGAATTTGTAAAGTATCATGTAAAATAAATTTGTATAGCTTGTTTACCACTTAACCACGGTGAAATTAAAGATAATATTATATTGATGTATTGATAATATAAAGAACCCTTTAAATAAATTTCTAAAGCACTACTAAAAAAAAGTTTTAATTTTTTTCCTAATCACGGCTATAAATTGATCACCACATCCTCCTCTTTCTTCCTCAAACTGTCCCCAGTTTACCAATTATAAAAATTAAAACCTTAATAACTCTTTCTCAACTTAATTAATAATGCCTTTAAAGAACACTTTCCCAGATTTAATATCTGAATGTGAAGAATGTAGAACCACTAATTTTAAATGTAATTTTATGGTACCACCTAAGTCCCCAAACACGCATTGGAAATGTGAAAGATGTAAATTTATGGGCTTCTCTTGCTGTAAGTTAATAATATTAATTCTTTTTCATTTTATGATACTAATTTTTATCCTTCTTTTTATTTGATTTATTTAATTTTAATTTCTTAAGGTTATCCTGAAAATATATCTTCTTCACCAATTGACACGCCAGACAAAGAACCTTCATCTTCTCCTCATGAAATTCCCTATGATAATAATCTTAATCCCTTCATAGCTCATCCTCAAAGTGGTCCTCCTTCTCCAATTCCATCAATATCTTCTTCTGTTGAAACCAATTATCCTACTCATGATCCTATATTTACTGACCTCTACAATCATAATTTACCATGGAAGAATGACTATGTAACTTCTCAAACCTGGCATATCTGGAGAGTTTTAGACCATACTATAAGGATTCTTCGTGATCAAAGTGAATTTCCCATACCCAATATGATTAATAATTCTTATAATAGAGTGCGTGATAATATTATTACTGAATATGTAAGTAGAATGGGCCCTGAAAATGCTCCAAATATCCATTCCTTTATCCCCTTTATTAACCACGCTGAAGCTGCTAATGCTAGTAATATTTCCACCCCTCCTGAATCCTCAATCTTTTAATTAATTTAATTTCTTTTATATGTATTCTTTTTATTTTTATTTTTATCAATTTTTATTTTATCTTTCTTCTTATAATCTTTTAAAATGTTATTAAATATTAAATATAAAATACTATATCTTATTTTCCACGCAATTAATTTGATTCTTCAATATCTTCTTCCTCCTCTTCTTCTGCTTGAACTTCTATACCATGTGAGTAAAACCTTTTAATATGTTCTGCTGCATATTTACGCAATAATTGAGTACCATCAAGTTCTTCTAATAAATAAGCTCTTCCTTTATGTTGCTCCACTACTCTGTAAGGTCCATTCCATCTGTTCTTAAATAATTTACCCCATTGAAATTCCAAACTTTTATTATAAGTTAAAACCAAATCACCTTTATTTAATGGTTTTCTTAACCTATGCGCATTTTTCTTGTCCCAATAAATAATTCCTTCAACTCTTGCTTTCATCATTTTCTCATATGCTTTCTTAATTAATTCTTCTCTTCCCAATAATTGTTCCATTCTTGCTTTTAATAAATCTTCTCCCGTGTAAATTAAATCCCAATCAATTCCCAGAAAAGTCCCAGCTTCTAAATCTACAGGTAAAATTGCTAATTGATTAAATATCATTTTTTAAGGTGATAAACCAGTGGTTCTTTTCGTGGAAATCCTATCTGCAAATAATACTTGAGGTAAGAAAGTTTCCCAAGAAGTCCCAGTCTCATGACTAAGTTTAACTAATGCGCCTTTAATTTCTTTATGTCCTCTTTCAACCATCCCTTCTGATTGTGGCCAATAAGCTGTTGATCCTCCTAATTTTGCTCCAGTCATTGCTACTGCATCTCTAAATACTCCTTTAAATTCAGAACCTCCATCAACTGTAAAACACTTAACTGATCCATATCTCATTAACCATTCTTTTGTAATAAATTTAGCCACTGCTGGTGCTGTTAATTGCTTTAAAGGTGCAGCTTCTATCCATCCAGTTAAATCATCTCTAGCAATAATGGCGTAATTATAAGCTCCTGCTTTAATGTGTATTCCATCTAAACTAACTCTTCCAAATAAAGTATTTTCCCCTGTTGCTCTTCCCATTTCTTTTTCTTTCTTTGAACTTTTCTTTTGACAAATTTCACACGACAAAACCCATTCTCTAACAAATTCCTTCATTTCAGGCCACCAAAACCTCAATAAACATCTCTTGTAAGTTTCTTCAATACCTCTATGTCCTAATTCCTCATGTAATTTCTGTAATATAAACTTCTGTCCTTCTGAATTTGAAACAACCAATCTTCCATATGGTACTCCTCTTTTCTTTAATCTTAAATCCTCTACATAATATGATGGTGCTCTACTTTTAATTCTTTGATAATCTTCTTCTGAACATCCTTCTGGCCTTCTTAATGTTAATAAATATTCTTCTAAATATTTCCAAATACCTTCTTGCGCCCAAATTGTACCAACTTCAACCTCCTCTTCTTCTGATGTTAAATCCTCCACTACTAATTTAAAATTATCAAATACCTTAATATCTTTTTCATCTTCATTAAAACTCCCAACTGATTCTGAATCACTTCCACGCATTCTTCTTGATAATCCATCTGGCATTCCAAAACCTTTTGCATGTTTATGAACAAGATCAAAAGAAAAGAGTTGAATAAAAGCTACCCATCTTGTCATAGCAGCATTTGGTAAACTAGGCGTGTTAATCATTTGTATTAAAGCCTTTGCATCTACCTGTAATTCAAAATGTTGTCCCCACAATTTTGTTCTGAATTTCTTGAGAATCTTTGCAACACCACATAACTCTAATTTAGGTTGAGAATAGCGTGATTCCACTTCAGTAAATACTTCTGATTCATAAAATACTGGTCTTATCTTCCCATAATCATCTGCTTGCATTAAAACTCCTCCAGCTGCTATATGACTTGAATCCACGGCTAAAATAATGGGACTTGCATCTTCTTGATAATTTAAAGCAGATAATACAATATCCTTTCCTACAATTTATTTCAATAATTTAAAAGCTTCTTCACACTCCTTACTCCATATAAATTCAACTCTTAATCTTGTTAACTTCCTTAATGGCGCTGCTAGATGACCAAAATTAGGAAGAAACATTCTTACATATATACATGTCCCTAAAAATCCCAATACTTGAGTTTTATTTTCAGGAGTAGGCCAATTTTGAATTTTATTCTTCTTTTTAACTGATATACTTCTTCCTTGCTTGCTAACCACGTGTCCAAAAATTTCCAAAGCAGGTACACACACAGCAAATTTCTTTCCAGACACTGTAAGTCCTGCTTCTTCTATTCTAAATAATATTCTTTCTAATACCACGGCATATTCCCAAATAAATTTTCTGATTCCATTATTCTCCTTCAACACTTCATTATTATAATCAGATTCAGGTCCTTTAATTCCACCATCATCAATAAATATTCCTACATGTTGAGGAAGTTCATCTTGTAAAATCCACATCATTTGCGCCTGATATACTGCTACTGAATTTGTTGCACCTTGAGGCAATCTGGTAAGTTGTAATCTTCCAAGAGGGGTTTCAAAAGTAGTAAGAGGACGTGAAAATGAAGCCAATTCTCTTTCATCATACCCTCCCATTATATCACCAAGACCATAACAAGCTCTTCCAGCAAATGATTCTACAAAATCCTCTGGAGAAGGTGGTACACCAGAATCTTTAATTGTTACTTTATTTCAAACTTGTAAATCATGTACTATACGTAATTTTCCATCACCTTTTAATACACAAAATACTGGACTAGTATAACTTGACGTGGATTGTTCATAAAGTCCTGTTCTAATTCTTTGTCTTACTAATTCAATAAATTCATTTCTCATTGAAACTGGTATTGATATTGGTCTAATTTGCCAAGGTTCATGTTCCACCACAGGTATTGCATAAGGCAACCCATAAGAATGCTTCAACAGTCCTCTTTCCTCTTCACAATAAGCTATTGCGCCTTCTCTTAATACTAATATATATAAAAATAATTTCCATTCTTCTTCTTCCAACCATTCTTGAGGACCAAAATTACATTGCTTAAGTCTTTCCACCGTGGTCTTCTGTGTTTCTTTAAATTCAGGAGGTGTTTTAATTAAAGGAGTAATATATGGATCTCTTGATAATGGTGGTCTTTGTAAAGGATAATTTAAATATTGTGGCATTGGCGCATTAACTGGCTTAACCTTCTTGTCTACAGTTTTATATTTAGTACTAAAACACTTAAGTTCTCTTAATTCACGCTTTCTAATATGTATCTTTTGATCTTCAAAACACATAATTAAATTTAATTCATGAATTAATTCTGGTTGAACATCTTCTTTTTCAAATTGAACTCCATAAATCTCTTCATCTTTAATCTGAATATATTCATCTTGTAATTCTTCATCTTCATTCGAAATTCCACGTACAACATAACCTTGCTTTTCTTCCAACTCCACATTCAATTCTCTTTCCCACTTCCCTTTATCAGGTTCACATAATCTAACTTTCATCCACACTCCTCTACTATCTTTTAATGTCATCATTTCTCCAAGCTCTTTCTTAAAATCCAATTGCACGCCATAATCAAATAAGAAAGGTCTTCCTAAAATTATGGGAGTCTCATCTTCTTCAGACACGTAAAATTGAACCAATCCTTCAATATTTCTTCCAACCTTTACTCTAACTTTCTCAGCAATCCCACATAAAGCAGTCTTCTGTCCACCAATTCCTCTAACTGCACTCTTAATATTTACTACAGTTTGCACGGGTAAAATTTGCATTAACTTCTGAGGAATAATATTTATTTGAGAGCCTGAATCAATAAGAGCTTTGATTTTAATCTTTCCAATAGTAATATTAACATAACCCAGAGGAGTAGAATATAATGAGGAGTCTGGTAAATTAACTTCTAAAGATGAATTACTTTCAGAATCAAATTCAAAGTCAGATAATGCCGTGCTATTAACTACTGAAGCCATTGCATTTTGATTTAAATTTAATCTTCTTTTGCTAACCCACTTCTTAACCTCTTCAGATACCACGGGAGAAATTGCACACAATTCTTTAACTTGAATATCAATTACACTCTTCATTAGTTTCTCAACTACTTCTGTAACTACTTTTGGATTATCAGCAAATACTGGCCTCTCTAATTTTCTTTTATATTCACCGTGTCCTGGCATAATATAAGATGGCTTTCTTGTCTTATTTGATTCAGCTTCCTCTTTATCTTCATCACTTCCAGCTTGAATTCTGCGTAAACTCTCTTCAAGATCTTCATAACTAACTTCTTCAATATTATTATCATTATTATCATCAATCTCCATGTCTTCAATGTTCTCCACATCATCACTAATAGTAACTCTCTTTTCTTTTCTTGGTTCCTCTTGAGTTAAATTCTTTCCACTACGTGTATGTACTGAGGAATCATAAATTTTAGTTCCTCCTCCAGCCATAAGTTTATTAGTATTAGCAGATAATTCTGGAATACACCAATCTTCAAGAATACCACAATTAACTTTTAATTCATTAACCTTTTCTTTCCCTTCTTCTTTAGTTAAAATTGCCGTAGGAATTACAGGTGGTACTACAGATGTTACAGGTGGTGCTACAGGTGTATTAGTTTGTTGTTGTTGTATATTTTGACGTGTAGCTGAGTTTGCTTGTTGCTCAGAATATTTAATTACTTGTTGTCTTATCCCATCTTCTCCTTGTTTAAATAATCTCTCATTGCTTGAGGGTAAGAAAAATCCATCCATCCTATCTTGAAGTAATCCTGCTAATTTATCTTGAATTACATGCTTACATCTTCCTACACTATGACCTTCAGTATTACAATACACACAAAAATAACTAGGTGGAGGATGAAATGGCGCGAAGTTTTGATTTCCAACAACTGGATTCTGATTTTGATTATTATTAAATTGATTGTTGGTATTTGGATTTTGCGTGTTATAAGGTCTATTGTTATTAACATTATTATAAGGTCTATTATTATTAACTGGTGGACCTTGATTTTTAACATTCTGAGTTGGATAATTACGTGGTTGATTATTATAATTAATATTATTATTATAAGGAAGGGGCTTTTGATAATTTGAAGCTAATTGCGTGTTTGGATTTTTATAAGGAGTTGCTTGTTGATGAATTTGAGTTTGTAAAGCATTAGAAATGGGAATATGAGGCTTAAAAGAATTTAAAGGCGGAATTAATAAAGGAGCTTGAATATGATTAATATGTAAATTACCCAAATCATTACATAATGATTCCATTTGATGTGTAGCTTTAGCCTGCATTCCACCAATCTTAGCCACCTTATTACTTGTATCTTTTTGTACTACTTCATTTTTCACGCCAGCAATCTCATTATTAATAGTAAATTTCTCTTCTCCAATATCTTCAAATACTAATAATGCTTCTTCTTCAATATAATAATCTACAACTTTCTTCAATTTATTTAAAGCAGGTAATTTATATCTTCCATTTGTAACCTTCTTCATTAACTTTTTCTTAATCATTTTCTTCTTAAATTTCTTCTGTAACTCATCAGAAAAAGCTTCATAAAAATATCTAGCCACTTCATCATCATTTAAATCCACGTACTCATGTCTTGCTAAATATTGATGAATTTTATCAAAGTTAATTTTAAATGTTTGATACTCTGCTTTATTTGTAACCCCGCCAGTTCTGGCAGTTCTTTCTGATAAAGTTCTCAAATGATCAATTGAATATCTAGGTTGTTCTGAAGTAAGTTGATATCTTGCTATAAGTTGATGTTTAACCTTCTTCCAACTCCATTGTCCAGTTCCCCAACCATCCATCTCACGTATTCCTCCTTCAATTCTTCTCCTTCTACAAATCTAGTAATCTGTCTTACCATATCAAGTTCTGACGCACCATTTGCTTCAGCTTGACTCTTGTAATTTAATAAGAACTTCTCCACGCTTTTACCAACCTCAAATCTAACACTAGTATCAGAATTATCAATAGTTCTAGGTTTAACTGAGCTTCTTGATGATTCACGCTTAAACAACCCTTCCTCTTGACCATAATTTTCATCTTCAAAGAAAGAATCACTACTGGAATTACTACTATCATCACTATTAATACTTTCATCTTCTTCTTCTTCAATAATTTTTTTACTAATTTTTCCGCCTTTCTCTTTCTTAATAATTTTTGTAACCTTCTTCCTCTTCTCATCTTTTTCTTCATTAAGTCTTAATTTATTAATTAAATCCGCCATTTCTTTTTCTCTTTGAACATAAGCTTCTTCTTTCTTTAAAAAATACTCACGCTGTTCATGTAATTGTTGTTGAATTAATAATTGCTGTTGTTGAATATCATCTTGTTCTTCTCCATGTTCTGATGGAAGAACTGGTGGTTGATCTCTATATTGTGAATAAGAAGAAGAAAGTGGTAAACTCTGTTCAGTAACAGGGATTTGAGAATCTTCAGGCATTGATTGATAAGGAGCACGTAGAGTCTTAAATGTTTCTGTTGAAGATGAAGGACCTGCTGCAAAAGAAACTGAACTCTCTTGAATAAAAGTACGTGGATCAGTCATTTTAACAGGTCTTTTATAATGAGAAGTAGGAGGAATCTCAACATCTTCAATATCTTCATTATCAAAATAACCTTTATGAATTTGAATTACTGCTGACATATTGTTGATTAATTGAATTAAATATTTTAAATTGAACTATTTAAAGGTGTTAAAATGATTTAATAATTATGAATACTTGATGTAAGCTAGCTTCTTAAATTAATTTCTCTTTGAATCTTGATAATTTTGAATTTTTCTTGATGTATCTTGAAGTAAATAATTTTTAAAATAAGTAAATAAATTTGTATAGTAATGAAATAAATTGAATTAAATTTGTCAAGCCCGGGCAGAGTCACCAATATGTAGTATTTATAACCCAACAAGGGTTATACAACACGTGAAGAGGATAATCTACTAATATAACTAGCAGAAGCTGTCTAAGACTGCTCTTCTAAAACCAATCAATAAGAATTTATTGATGGAGTACTGATAAGAAATTGAATGAAATATTATTATTATGAGTAAGAGAAAAGCGCCTTGATTGATTTAATAAACTCAATACTTTTATTAGTATTATTCCCAATGACTTTTGAGTCTTACAATACAATTCTTTAAAGTAAATTTCTCTTTATAACATTGATAAAGGGCGTATTTAAGTGATCTGATACTACTAAAATAAGTTTATAATGATAAACAAAATAATAGCCACGTAGAAGATAAAGAAAAAAGGGAAGAAAAACTCTTTACAACCCAACTACAACTATATATAACCTATTTCCCAAAAGAAATCCACGGTAAACAGCCTCATAACCTCTTCTTTACCATTTCAATATACCTCTTACCACGTCATAGCTTCTTCTTATGATCAAACTTAATTTCTTTCAGCTTTATTACATCATAATTACTCATAGTAAACCTTCATGATTGTTAATTTGATCTTCTTTTGATTCTAAATAAGCCATTTCTGATTTTTAAAATTACTAAGTTCTTCAATTCTTGTTCAATTTTTGATTACTAAAGTGCATTGAATAGATCTTTGCTTATCATCCAAGACCATACGCCACAATCCCACCTTCTGATGAGTAATGATAAAGTTATTGAGTTGTAAATAATGAGAAAACCTTATTCTGTAAGTTATTACACGTTGAAAACCCATATTACATATGAATACAGTAGCCAAAACCCATGATACAGCCTGTTTACCAATATTACATATGCGCTGATTTTCATTCTCGAATTTCATATTTTCATTTGTTTCTTATTATAAAAGTTTTTTATGAGTCTTGATATAGTTGAAGTGAAGTTTGTACATTATAGATCTTTAGATTCTGCGTCGATTGAGCCATTTTTCGGCCAATTCGGTGAAGTTTTGATATGTATTACTAATGAAAAACCATCATTTTGATCAGATCGCACATCATTGAGATTTGGGCCGCGTTCGAAATGTTCGAAATCCTCCCTTTCCATCCTCTCTCCCTGATTTTCACCACTTCTCTCTAAGGTAAGCCCCATTTTGCTCTTATCAAACCCTACCTAAAATCATCTCAACAATCCATTCCCGCCTTCACGTTTTTTATAAATATTTTTATTAACTCTTAAAAACCTAAATTTCAATCATTTTACCACTTTTGACGTCATTTCTCTTTAATCATTCTTCTTTAATTGAATTCAACTTTGCTGTTCTTTCTTCTTATGATCAATTTTAATTTTATTCTTAAGATCTTCTTCTTTAAATCCCTCATTTTAGTAATCACTGAATTTAAACTTTCTTGTTTCTGAATTTGTAAAGTATCATGTAAAATAAATTTGTATAGCTTGTTTACCACTTAACCACGGTGAAATTAAAGATAATATTATATTGATGTATTGATAATATAAAGAACCCTTTAAATAAATTTCTAAAGCACTACTAAAAAAAGTTTTAATTTTTTTCCTAATCACGGCTATAAATTGATCACCACAACGGACGCCTCTGGGACGAATATCGGAGCCGTTCTTCAACAAGACGCAAGTGTCGAAGTGCCCAGTGACGGAAGCTTTGATTATACTTCGTACCAGAAGAATTTGAAGAACTCCAATTTAAGACCAATCGCCTTTGAATCTCGAAAACTTTCTAAGACCGAACAAAATTATTCAGCACAGGAACGTGAATTGCTGGCAATCGTACATGGGTTAAAACATTTCAGAGGATACGTGGAAGGTTCTCCTATTCTTGTTTGAACTGACCATGAGAGCCTCAAGTATTTTAAAACTCAAAAACACATCAATCGTCGTCTTGCACGCTTTGTGGACGAAATCGAATTCTTCAATGCCCATATCATCTATCGACCCGGAAAAGAACAATTGGCCGCCGACTCTTTATCGAGGAAACCCAACACTGAATTCGACCAAGAACCACCGGAAACCGCAGCTGATCTGTTCAACGTCAATCAAGAGGAAGAATACAGTACCTTATTAAAATATAAATTAAAATTACAAGCCGGCATCGATCCAGCCTCTATCGGCGCGGGAAACTTTATGCTGGACGGCGACAGATTATTGAAAGTAGATCTAGAAAACCCCCATAAAGAACACCTGGTAGTCGCTATCAATCAGTATGAAGCAGAAGATATATGCCTTCAAATTCATGAAGATTTGGGTCATAGGAACGAAAAAGATGTCATAGAAGCTGTCAGAAAGCGATATTGGTTCCCTAGCTTAGCCAAAACGGTTCGTGAAGCTATTAGTTTATGTAAAGCCTGTCAAATACACGCAGCACCTTCTGGCCAACAAAGTATGCCAACTCAACTTGTCCCTCGCGGAAAACCTTTCAGAAAGTGGGGTATGGACTTTGTGGGTCCTCTAGTAAAGACAGCTAACAAACATCAATATATAATTACAGCAATTGATTATGGAACCGATTGGGCATACGCGAAGCCACTTGAATCAACATCCGCAGAAGCAGCAACTCGTCTAATCAAAGAAATCACATTAAATCACGGCTTACCTGAGGAAATAGTAACTGACAACGGGTCAGAATTCATTTCAAAACAATTTAAAGATTATGTGACGAAAAACAACATCAGACACATCAATACTACACCCTACCACCCACAAGCAAATGGACTGGTAGAAAGATTCCACGGGACTTTAACTAATAGTCTTCGTAAGTTCTGTAGTCCCTACAACCAAGATCGATGGGACAAATATTTAAACACTTGCCTTTTTGCTTATCGCGCATCTTACTCTCACTCGATGAAAGCCTCACCTTATTTTATGGCGTACGGAGAAGAAGCTCGATTGCCCTTGGAAAAAGTAAGCATCAGATTTGATAGCTCATATGAAAATCTGGAACTAATCTATCGACAACGAAATATTGCAGTCAGCAAGCTCAAGAGAACACGACAAGAACTCATCGACCAACTCAACTCAAAAGCTAAGGAAAGATACGCGATGGGAGAGGAGTCATACACTGAAAGAAATCTCCGACCAGGAGATCAGGTTCTCAGGAGGTTCGAAGGACGTCCGTCAAAACTTCACCCAAAGTGGGACGGCCCTTTTATCATTAAAGAAGCAGAACCACATGGTACGTTCACTTTGATGACATCTAATGGTCATGTCCTAAAGGCCAAAGTTAACGGTTGCCGCCTCAAAAAATTTAAAGGATCAGCCGACGGGTTCTACTTCGCGTCCGCCCGGCTTCACAGCAGAGACAAGGCTGCACGCCGCAACAATTCAAGATCAAGTTAGAAACTCAAGGGAGTTGTTGATATACAACGCCGACAACTTTACGCGAAAATTTCTTGTAACACTGATGAATGATTTGGACAACATAAAACAGATCGCTCTGAAAGAAGTGAGAAGTCGCGACAACAGTAGGTACAGGGTAAACTAGGAAGTTTACGATCTTAGGGAGGGGATGGTGTGATTCCCCATTCCGGCGATTCCCCTTTGTTCTCATTGTATGCGCTTTCCAGCGCTTTTCCTACTTTTCGATACCATTGTTTTCTTTTGCCATTTCCTATTCGAACGGATCTTACCCGATCCGTCCTATGTCTTATCTTATCTTGTAACCATTAATTGTAAGTACCGAATCCGGACATACCGGACTCGGTCATTTGCGTCCTCCACACTCCTGCATCTCGATGATCTCCGATCATCTCATGATTGTACCACTTTCTCTATTTTATCTATTTTCCTCTTGTATACTTCAGTGACAATGTTCGTCCTTATAAGGAGCTCACATCTCCTCAGTAATAAAATCCCCAAGTTACTTCCTGCTTACATTCGCTCCAAAGATTGTGAGTAGATCACAGAGCTTGCATTTAGAGCAAGATCTGCTTTACTATTGCTTTTGGACAAGTCAAACTTTTCCCTGATCATTGACTATAGAGAAAATTCAAGTGACAAATAGATTCTAAGATAGAAATTTTAAATGCTTTGTGATGCGCTTCTGTCAAAAAAAGAGGAAAGGAGAGAATAGAGGATGTAAATCACATAATGACCTGAATAACAAACTTGTTCTATTGCCAAGTGATGCTTAAGATGTATAAACACGGTGCTGATAAAATGAAAATTGGTAATAAGAAAAAGATAGAATAAATAAACGCTTGCTGGTGTGTTTTTACAAATGAGAGATAAAAAGAGAAAATAAAAAATATAATATGACAAAACAAAATTGAGGTTGCTGACTGTGTTCTATTGCCAATTGAAGTGTAAGTTTTAAGATTTTTGAACACGGTGCTGATGAGCTAAATAAGGGAAATGAAGGAATGTTTGCTAATATGTTTGTACAAAGAGAAGATAGAAATAGAGAATATCATTCGGAAGCAAAAGAGAAATTGATGTTATTTGTTGATAGTTGTTTTATTGGTTAAGAATATATCATTTTAAATATTGTCTGTCCGTGGTCACATTAAGAAGAATCATTCAGTGAAACAAGGAGGTTTAAATGTTTATGTCGTGTCTTCAAAAGGGACAAGGGTCTAGGGGCTTTGCTACAGTTTGAAAATCAACATTTCCGCAGAAGACCATCCCTTTTTTAGTTTTCAACTTCTCAATCAACCGTTCGTTATGTAAATTTATCATTTCTTCCAAACAGAAGTTGTACTTAGTGTGAGTCATGTTCCGGCATATGGAGTCAAACCTCCCAAACCAGGCGTTGATGATCTCAGCAGCCGAAGAGTTAAATTTCCACTTGCCATTTCTTTTGAGTTCTGGAAATAATTCTGGGTCATTGTTGAGTCGACAGGTTTTATGGGATTCTTTATGAGACTTGATGTGGAATGCATCAACAGGTAGGAGTGTGTTGCAAAAAGCTTTGCGATCTTCAGCGTTAGTCTGTATATGAGAGTACAGTCCACATGCGTTGTCATAAAAGATAACCTGCGGCATCTCATTTGGGAAAACTTCCCGAATCCAGTCCTGTTGAACATTTACAATGTTGGAATTAACAATAAATCAACCAATGAACAAAACAAATGTGATCATGCCTTTACCTTGACTTTGGAAACTGCTTCCGATTTATAAAAGGTTTTGCGCGCAATGATCATTCCACAAGGTGCAACCATCAGCTGCTCGTTATGTGTCTTACTGCGTGCTATAATTACTTTTTTCTTTGATTTATTGGATACACCGCCATCTCTAGCACTTTCATGCTCGCGTTCCTCAACATCGGCAAGCATTAGCGCTTTTTCCGTAGTGTCTGCTTTGCCAGTCTCATCCATCATTATGGCGCTAGGATCTAGGTGGAGGTTAGTGTGGGGGCGATTCAATCTCCTGCGAAGACCAAAAAGAGATGTGTTGCGGGTTTTGTACTCAGAAAAGGCTGAAATGTGTTCTGGAAGTTCACATGTGTCACAGCCCGCCTTGACTGGATTTAGACAGGGTTGAACCTGGCATATATTCTTGAGTGCTTGAAGGTGTCTTGAGCAATAGCGGTCATTCACATTGCTGAGAGGCTGATCACAGTAGTTTAGTGTTGACTGAGAATCCAGATGTTTTAGTTGCTCTTCGGAGATGCTGCAGCACCAATGTCCTATTGTGATTCCGTCGGTCACCATTGCACGCATGACTAAGGGACAGTTTCAGCTTGTATATAAATGGGGCTGCAAGAGAAGAGTATAAAACTCAAACTCACCTCTGGCTTCCTCAAAGTTGCCTGTGGGTTCAAATTCACAGCATAGCGAGCACACATGTGATTGGAAGGAAGACCCCTCCTCCTCAAGCCATTTCAAGTGTTTTTGCATTGCGTTATGGAATCGGCGGTTGTCTGTACCACCTGCGTCACTCTTCAAACGCACCCCTCGTGCATTTGTTTGTCTCATCAGGCGGTGAATGTCAAGTCCTAGCGAGCAGACATTGGGACTGATTTTTCGTGTGAATTGGCTGTCTTGAAAATCGTTTGCGTAAGTGGTGTTGTTTGCCGCATGCGCGCGATTGTAAATGCAGAAGACGTTGTATATACTGACTCTGTTGTGGAGACAGGATTTCAAAAGGGCTTTATTCAGTAAACATCAGAGTCGAATGCCGCATGAGAAATGCTTACATGCCTTGCATTTGAAGGTGGTTAAAGTGGTCGGCAAGGCGGTGGGTCATAAAGTATCGCTGTGATACTTGAAAGTATTCCATTGGTTGCCCTTCTTGGGCTGTGTAATATTCACGGTATTCACCCCGGCGCAGGTAACATGGTGTATAAGTAGTGTTACAATCTGAGTTCCAAAGCAATTGAAGAATATTTGTGTCAATGAGTGTATGGAAAGGCAGGAACCATATGACATTGGTCAAGTAGGCTTACTGCGACAGTACTCATTGAAGTATTGTACAGTTTCAATACCATCAATGTCAAATAGATACGCATGTAGCTTAGGCCTCATCATCAGGCGCCTGGGCTCTCCTGTCCCAGGATCAATGCATTGGAAGCATTGATGTATGGGAGGTCGTAAAGTGTGTTCCGGAATAATAAGTACGTCTTGTTGGGGTCGATCTCCCGATGGAATACCATGGTTTTTAACCATATTGGGGTTATAGTGGCAGGAGGGAAGGTGCTTATATGTCAGCAACCATAGTCGGCTCCATGTCTCAGTTGTCTGATTGGGGTCAAGGCAATGAGTCAAAAATTCCACAGGCGCATGAACGGCCGTCATTGGGTGAGCATTGTCATTCCTTTTTAAAAAGTCTGCAGAAAGAGCAACAAATGAGGTGAGCTGGCTAAGCGTGAAATCCTGATATGTATCAGGGTATAATGTGGCCAGGCGCGACATCAGGACTTTGAAAAGCATAGTGTGATATGTGGAGTTGGAGCTGGAGCTGGAAGCTGAGCTGATGTATTGATATGAAGAGTATCAGAATGTTTGAATGCGAGCGTGATAAATTGAGATTGGTTGCAGACCTCATGCAAGGATTACTTCATATTCTTAAAAGGCACAGAATGGTACCAAATATATGTTTTGTCTTCTCTCATTGGCTACTTGAATGGACGTATTCCCGATTTCTTAAGTCCAAATAGCATTTACAAACTTTTGTTTGCTCTTTGCGTTCACATCACTTCGCGCTGAGTCAACCATGCTATCAGATGGGATTAATTTTCTGATAATTGTGAGCGAATGGAAGTATTGATATTAGTTTCATGGCATGGTCCGAGGTCATTCGTGTGATGAAGTCACATCGCCTGAAGTTTACAGGAGGTGTTTCGCCTGTTGTTTAAGTGGTGCTTTTGTATGCCGCGGCAAAACAATGTATGTTGTAATAGCGAATTACAAAAGTGCATATAATGATATATCACATTTGAAAAAGTGGGTATGAACATATGAGGACAAAGTAGAAGTGATCAACTTCGATAGTACGTTGCTATGGATCACATTTGGATTTGGTGAGTATCCGACGGTTCAGCGGATTGAGGCGTGTGACACGCAGGCAATCTCAAATACGTGTGAAATGTATGTAAATAATGTGAAATGACCAGCGGCTGGTCGATTTTGCGGGCCGGCCAGATGGGTTGCACAAGGCTTCGATTTCTCTGGCAAAACCATAGCAAAATCTCGTTTACAGGTTTTGATTTTCCTGTGTTCGTTCCAATTCAGGCTCACACCCGGCGCCTTTTTTGTGGCTCGTGGCGTGGCCGTGGCCATGGCCTACACCCGGTGTGGCCTGCCATTTACAGGCCACGACTGGTCAGGGCCTTACTGTGGCGCCCTAGCTCAGCCATAGCTTGATGAGCAATTCGAGACATGACGTGTCCAGAACACATCAAACACCAATAAAATGCCACCATCCCCTAGCACTCTGGATATCCACCGGGCAAGAAGATATCAGTCCAACTCTCCCTTATCGCAACATTCAAGAACACTAAGTAGAAGATCTCCAACTAACCCAACAGAAAGAACCGGTACTCCAACTGATAACTCTGAAGACCTCTACAAAAGCTTGGAAACTACTCAAGAGTCAATCCAGAAGTGGACCTCCTGGGTATGGCAATACTTTCAAGCTGGTATTGTCGAAGGCAAGATCAAATATATTTGTAAGCTTTTGAGTGCATATTCAGCAAGTGATTTGTGTAATACTACAATTTCCAAAGACCCCAAAGGGTGTACCAAGTCTTTCAGTGGTCATCTCGAGCAACAACATAGAATAAAATCAAGCAAAAAAATCAAGCAGCTTGAGGAACGGGAATCAGCGGGCATGGTATTCCTTTTTCTACACTCTTCTTCATCCAATAATATGTTTTACTATCACCATCTAACATGTTCTTATGAATCACTTTAGGACACATTGTCACCAGATTCTTTCAAAAAAGCACTTGTCAAGATGTGCATTGAGGATGAGTTGCCCTTTCAATTTGTCAACTCTAATGCATTACGAAATCTCTGTTTGCTTCTCAACAAAAATTCTACACCTCTTTTTATTACACCCACTGCATTGAAAGATGAAATATTTGGAACCTTCAGTCTTTATCAAGCACGCCTGGTAGAACACCTCTGTCCTATCAATCATATCAGTCTCACTTGTGGTTCCTGGACTTCACCAAATCACAAATTAGTATTGGGGGTTACTGCACATTGGATTGAACAAAATTTCGAGTTGAAAAACACGATCCTTTTGCTTGTTGAAATCCACGGTTCACACAGCGGTCAAAACTTAGCCAGCCATCTCCTTGGTGTCCTCGATCAGTTCTCATTACGCTCTAAGCTGTACTGCATCACTGCAGACAATGCTTCAAACAACAATACTCTTGCCAGCTCCCTCAAAGATGTTATTCCACAATTCTCGCGTTCCAAACACCTTAATGGCTGCATGGCTCATGTAATCAATCTCAGAGTACAAGATTGTCTCAAGTACTTCACAACAGTCTAAAGCCAGATGACATGAATGTACCCGAGGAATCTGGAGAAGATGTTGAGCTAGTTGTGTCACAAAGGATTGCACGTCTTCTTCATAAGATCAATGAAATTTCAAACAAGTACAAAAACAGCCCACCATTTGCAAAACACATTCGCGACATAGCATCACAGACTGCTGGAATCAAAAAACCACTCGGACTTCTAACAGAATGCCTGACTCGTTGGAACTCACTCTGTCATGTCTGTGCTCGAGCACTCCGAATGAAGGCAGTAATCAACTTCAAACTTGATAACGATCCACAATACCTCAACATGCGAATTAGTGAATCTGAATGGGATTTACTTGAAAACCTTGTTAGATTTTTACAACCGTTTGAAAAGATCACATCCGACCTTTCAGGTGTGAAATACCCTACCTTCTGTTTAGCAGTTCTATGTTATGAGAAAATGTTGAGACGTCTTGAGACTGTGAGTCAATTCCATCAACTTCAGTTTCCTACAATTTTTTCTCACAACTTACCTCCTGATTCCAGGCCATGGAAGCATCGGCAGGCACAATACCTGGTCTCCGATCTGCTTTGCAACCCATGTACGATAAGCTTTTAATCTACCGGAACAATGCAATCCAAAAGAAGACATACATCTTAGCTGCAGTCCTTGATCCCAGGAAAAAACTTAAAATGATTTGTCCTGAAATCCTATCACGCAAAGCGGTCAAAGATCACATCAACTTTGAGTGTATTCGATTAGGAATCACAGCCACCGTTAAATCACTCAAAGCTAACCCAATGTTCCTAAGCTCTGACTCGGATACAATTGATAGAATACCAGCATCTCAACCTGTACTTCAGCTTAGAGATGAAATCTCTTCCTATCTCCAACGTCCGGTTGAGCCGGACAGCATCACACCTTTAGGATATTGGCAACTCAACTCCACTCAGTATCCTCACTTAGCCAAGCTTTCTCAAGCTACACTAGCCATTCCAGCAACTAGTGTTCCTTCGGAAAGCAGCTTCTCGGATGCTGGTCGTGTCATGGATGAGTTCAGGTGCTCAATGAAAACTTACACACTCATGGAACAAGTCTGCTTAAAAAGTTGGATGAAACTACTCAAATGAGACTTTTATATTTCATCATAGTTTTGGCTCATCAGACTACAATCTCTCTGTGCTAACCTATGAGGCAAAGCTTAACCACAACAGATTGATGATAAATCAAAACCTAAGAAATTGGACCATATTAACTCATTTACGATGATTTTTCAATGAAATGCTACATGTCTGATTTTTTGATCTTCAAACATGAACAGAATCTTAGAATCTTTTTAAAACTTTCCTCATTCATAATAAATGTGAGATACATTGATAACTTGAATTGAATTATTGTTCTTTGAACATGAATAGAATTTAAAAAAAAATTCAAACTTCCTTCATTTATCATACTCCAAATACAAAAAGAAACAGTTTTGAAGTTTGAGATATGTTGTTAACTTGAGGGTAAGAATGATTTAACTTTAAGAATTGTTGATGTTTTCTAAATTCTCCAAATGAAGTCATTGTGAAATTGAAAAGTATCCAGTTTGAGTATCTTTGCTGGTAACAATATGGGATGGTTGAGATGAGTTCTGAGGATGGTGGACACTTGGGTAGAGTTGCCAATGGTTGAATCGAATTGCTTTTGAGTGAAGGTGTTGAGGTGTTGAGGCTCGGTTTCCGTATCGGAGATCGATGTTTTCTTTTTTCTCGCATCGGCTGTCTGCACATGCGCCCGGAAAGGGCCATTCCGTGCCCTAGGGCACGGCCACAGTGTGGCCTGGGCCCTGGCCATGGCCACGCCTGAAGCCGTGGCGCCATAGGGCGCCGTGCCATCGGGTGTGAGCGTGAGTTCCAATTAGCAGAGAAACAAAATCAAGTGAGAGACAATAGAGACCAGGCGCAAAAATTTGGATTTTGTTTAGGCTACGTTTGATAGCGATTAAGTTGGTTTCATCTAAAATCAACCACAGCCTGATCCGGTTTGGCCCCGGCCCCGGCCCCGGCCCGAAATTTTGAGGGGTTGTGACCAGCAATGTTTGGTGCAATTTTTTCTTTGTTGAACTTAAATTCATACAAGTTGATACAGCTGTTCAAGGACTTTGTGTTGCGATTAAAGCTGATTGATCATACATGAAATATACAAGGTTTTTGACTAACAGGGTTCAACTTGAGCGCTCAAGATGAGTCATATTGAAGCCTTCTACAACCCATAATTACTCCCTAAACCCATACTTGTGACCCATAATCTCTCTATAAAGCCACAATGTCCAAAATGTATGGGAATAAATTTGAAAAAAAACTTAAAAACAAAATCGCTGGCCACATCAACTCAAAAAGTCATTCACCGCATAAGCCACCCTCTATTACCTCAAAAATGACTTTTCAGACCCTGTAAACCCCTTGAGGCAGGTGGGTTGGCTTGGGTTGGTAAATTTTGATTTTTGCGGGCGTGCGCGTGGTTGATTCTAGGTGAAACCAACTGTACAAAAGGAGTTTATGTAGTTTATTGGATGTAATTTTGAAAATCTCCGTTTCAGGTAGATTATCCCAAATTACGTTTGGTAAAACAAAATTCAAATTTTGACTTTCCTTGTTTCTTCAATTCAAATTCTACATATACACATCGTCATCATCATCATCCATTTGGATCCTCACTACCAATGTCTGATACAGACACAGATTCCAGCATTGATCTTCGGACATCTTCATCGTCATCTGACGGAGATGATGATGATCTGGTGCTCAACCTCTTGCTTGAGCACGCTGGCAATGTTGCACATCAACGAGGACTGCCTTGAGAGCCATATTCTACTTCAGCTCTTTGAGGTTTTCTCTATGAAAGAGAACTTTTAGAGGGTCATCCGGGCCGTTTTCGACAAGTCTGCCGCATGGATAAAGCTACATTCAGATTGTTAATGGCTGTTCTTTGCCCACGTTTAGAAAATAGTATTCATGTATTGGCCACCTGTGGCGCGCCTTTACATCAACGTCGAAGTCGACGAAACGATGTCCAATCTCATCGACCCCAAAACCGATCATTTGCGCTAGATCACGCAAGATGAGCTAGACCAAAAATTATACACATGTTGTTCTCTCTTTAAGTCATCACCCATTGATAAAAACATTTTTAAATGAATAAATAGACCTATAAGTACACCTTACCATTGTTCGACTCAGTCTTGATATTGAAATTTTCAGACACCAAGGCTCACCAAGGTACCCAGATCACACAGACTGATATGAGCTCTCTTAGATCAATCTGATCATATCAAGATCAGTCTGATGAATAGTCAGATAAATTTGACTATCGCCAGATCAGTCTGATCCATCTGACATCCATAAGATCAGCCTGAGAATTCTGTAGATCAATCTGATACCATCACATCCCAGATCAATCTGATACCATCACATCCCAGATCAATCTGATACCATCAGATCCCAGATCAACCTGTTGCCAAACTGTCACTCATGAGTTCAACCGCACCAACATCCGAGCGCATAAGTATGTGTTTTATCCAAATCACCCTCGCCATAAGTATGTGTTTTATCCAAATCACCCTCGCCCCTTCACACTAAATCAAACAAAGCCCTTTATTTGGGTCTCCACCTCAGTCACATCCAAACCAACAGACTAAGAACTTTCCCAATCAGGCTCTTCCTGATCTGTCTTCACACCAACCTTCCCCACTCACACAATTCACTTCAAGACATCAGAATATGATATCAAACACCAACCTTATCCCACTCAAACGATTCACTTCAACACATCAAAATAACAAATGTTGTCAAACTAGTTCCCGGCTCAATCAATCCACACCAATAAATAAATGTTAATAGCTAACACTTTTATTGTTGTTTTGTCTCATCTATTTTTCTCCCTTGTTCAATTTTGGTCAGTCTTCACCACCAGCGATGTATTTGAAAGTTGTTTTTCTATTCAATCCAAGTTGGCTACATCATGAACAAGCAAAATACATAAAAACCAAGCACAAACAAAGGCTTCCAAAGCCACAAAACCTGGAACGGAGTCATTCCGACTTTAGAAGAACATCAAAAGATATGTACAAGTTGTTATTGTATGTACATACATATAGAATTTAACAAAAGCTTGAACCATTGAAAAAAGAATTGGAAGCTGAATGATGTATGTATTTGAAGTTGTGCTTTCATCCAATTCAACTTTGAATCGAACCATGGACATACACCAAGGACCTCTCTGAGCTATTTGAAGTTTCTTGATGTACATATGGAGTTCAACTATTGCACATTCAACTTCAATCGTGAGAAAGCGTGAGAATCAATGGGAATCAATTAAGAAATTTTGTCAAGTACATATTTGAATTGGTCTTTGAGAATCGATTGAGAAATTTTGTCAAGTATGTACAAATTTGAATTGCTTTAGATGGCCGCCTCTTGTTGAGCAAACAATCCAATACAAACGAGAAAACAACTGATTGGACCACTGCTGACCACCGTGAGAACCATTTAAAAATGCTTAACATGTATAAACTTGAATTGCTTCTAAATGTCGAAGAAGCAATCCTGCCATAAAGTTAACCAGAGGAAACAAAATCTGAGAGAGTGAGTGGAATTGCTCAAGTTCAAGCGAAGATTGTACATAATCCATTTGGTGTTGGCAAGTTGGTATCAACCAATGTGAAACAAAACGATTTCCACAGACAACTGTACTACAGTCTTTCAGGAGACTTTACAACTCTGTGGCGCGCCTGAACATTGATGTCAAAGTTGATACACAAATGGTTTTACAGATTCAACTGTAAGCTAAAATCTATCATTTGAGAATGATAGATAGAGTTGAATGAAATCAAAGGGTTTTAATAAATTGTGATTTGTATTTGTGAATTGAATTGTTGGGAAAGTTGAGATGAGGAAAAACAACACCATAAGGGTTTAAACATTGGAAGGCAAACAAGATTATGTCTAGACAAGAGAAATTGTAGATAGTCAAAACAGTTGAGTCGATGAAAGTCAAAGCCATCGAGTCGTTGAAGGTTGTAATGTTTCATTAGTGAGAGCCATCCTATCCTATCCTATCCTAATGATGATCACATTTCGAGGTCAGATTCACTTTGAGATTCGGTTTCAGATTTGGTTTCATCAAGTTTGAGTTCCTGTTCGGTTTCAGATTCCGATTCACGTTCGGTTTCAGATTCTGAATCTTCACGATCATGACGATGGTTTTTCTTGCGTTTTTTATTCGTAGATCCTTTACCTTTTGTTTGCTTGTCTTTTGATTCCTGAGGTACCTTTGATTTTTCAGGGTTTGAACCCAAACCCATAGTTTCCAAAGTTGAATTAGTAATCTGAGTAATTTGAGTGTTGGCGATATTAGAAGATTGATTTTAAGAAGTTGATGAGGTTTCAGTGGTGGTTTGATTGGATGAAGTATCTTGATTTGCTGTTGTTGAGGTTGGCCTTTTTCGTTTCTTGTTACCTTTTTGCGGTGGGACAAACTCGGAGGGAGGTATCTTCTCAATATAAAAGAGTCCATTTTTGATATCGCTGAGCCATTTCTTCTTTTGACCATCATCACACAACCGGAAACCTAAATCAAGCTCTTCTGGCAAAAGAGCACTATCAGGTCGCTTAAGTACCAGGCGAATAGGCCATCCTTGACTCTTGATGACACCTGCGGGATCGTCTTTCTTGGGGAACACTTTTTCAGGGATATGTTCATCTTGGAGTACCAAGTGAACCAGAATAGTGATGAACATACATGATCAATATCTGTAATAGCAGCCTTCTTCTCAATCTCGCTTGCCACTACCTTGCCATGAACATAGTACTTAAACTTCATATTAAAATTCATGTGATCATCGGCCCATTGCACAAACGTCTTGTTTGTTGAATACACCTGATTCCACCTGCCAGTGATATCACAGCTGAGTGCAGTAAGGTAGTAGTGAATATGGAAGCGTTGGCATACGGTCTCAAACTAGACAAGATTGAGGAGATTGATCAGTAGTGTGCTGTTTAGATTAGGATCAGGCATACGACTTACCTTGTGATGAGCAACTCAAAAGGCCGCTAATGATTTGAGCTGGAGGCTGGTTGTTGAAACACTCGTTTCTGGATTTCCGTGATTGAGTTGTACTTTTTTCAACATCCACCAATTCTTCAAAGATTGGTCGATACAAGAGCTCGTCTTCTTCTGATAGCTGATGAACTGGTGGTGAAGTGACTTCGGCTGATATGTCTTCCTTATCAATATCCTGGCCATCATTTCCTAACTCTACAACTGCACTTGGTCTTGATAAGTCAGGAAGTTTAGCCAGCGCGAAAAAGTAAGGTGTTTTGAAGACCATCTTCTGATCGATGCTCATGTTGTCCCAAATTTCACGAATATCCTTGTTTTGTTTAGCCCATCCAGGCTTATCGTTTCGATGAGACACTATACATATGAAGATGATACATAATTAACAAAGTCAGAGGATGATGCAGTAGGAGTATCAAATAGCAAAGTTGTTTACTTGTAATAGCCAGAGGTTTCTTTCCAAGAGACAGAAACCGAGTCCAGCAAGACGACTTGCCGCTTGTTGGACCAACATTTCTACAACAAGAAAACTCAAGTTATGAGAATGGGTGAAATGAGAATGGAACGAGTGAAAGGGTACGCACACAAGTGACCAAACCACTGCTTCACTGATACCACCAATCAATGCTGCCATCAGCATCCGCTTCTTGTGATCCAACCGGATGAGCTCAACAAGGTCTTCAATTTCAGAGGGCACCTGATTCTTGTGTCGGGAGTATCTCTTCTTCTGTTCCGCAAGTGCCTTTTGAAGGTTTACAACTGTCCATTTGTCCAGTTCTTGCTTCTGTCTTCACACCAACCTTCCCCACTCACACAATTCACTTCAAGACATCAGAATATGATATCAAACACCAACCTTATCCCACTCAAACGATTCACTTCAACACATCAAAATAACAAATGTTGTCAAACTAGTTCCCGGCTCAATCAATCCACACCAATAAATAAATGTTAATAGCTAACACTTTTATTGTTGTTTTGTCTCATCTATTTTTCTCCCTTGTTCAATTTTGGTCAGTCTTCACCACCAGCGATGTATTTGAAAGTTGTTTTTCTATTCAATCCAAGTTGGCTACATCATGAACAAGCAAAATACATAAAAACCAAGCACAAACAAAGGCTTCCAAAGCCACAAAACCTGGAACGGAGTCATTCCGACTTTAGAAGAACATCAAAAGATATGTACAAGTTGTTATTGTATGTACATACATATAGAATTTAACAAAAGCTTGAACCATTGAAAAAAGAATTGGAAGCTGAATGATGTATGTATTTGAAGTTGTGCTTTCATCCAATTCAACTTTGAATCGAACCATGGACATACACCAAGGACCTCTCTGAGCTATTTGAAGTTTCTTGATGTACATATGGAGTTCAACTATTGCACATTCAACTTCAATCGTGAGAAAGCGTGAGAATCAATGGGAATCAATTAAGAAATTTTGTCAAGTACATATTTGAATTGGTCTTTGAGAATCGATTGAGAAATTTTGTCAAGTATGTACAAATTTGAATTGCTTTAGATGGCCGCCTCTTGTTGAGCAAACAATCCAATACAAACGAGAAAACAACTGATTGGACCACTGCTGACCACCGTGAGAACCATTTAAAAATGCTTAACATGTATAAACTTGAATTGCTTCTAAATGTCGAAGAAGCAATCCTGCCATAAAGTTAACCAGAGGAAACAAAATCTGAGAGAGTGAGTGGAATTGCTCAAGTTCAAGCGAAGATTGTACATAATCCATTTGGTGTTGGCAAGTTGGTATCAACCAATGTGAAACAAAACGATTTCCACAGACAACTGTACTACAGTCTTTCAGGAGACTTTACAACTCTGTGGCGCGCCTGAACATTGATGTCAAAGTTGATACACAAATGGTTTTACAGATTCAACTGTAAGCTAAAATCTATCATTTGAGAATGATAGATAGAGTTGAATGAAATCAAAGGGTTTTAATAAATTGTGATTTGTATTTGTGAATTGAATTGTTGGGAAAGTTGAGATGAGGAAAAACAACACCATAAGGGTTTAAACATTGGAAGGCAAACAAGATTATGTCTAGACAAGAGAAATTGTAGATAGTCAAAACAGTTGAGTCGATGAAAGTCAAAGCCATCGAGTCGTTGAAGGTTGTAATGTTTCATTAGTGAGAGCCATCCTATCCTATCCTATCCTAATGATGATCACATTTCGAGGTCAGATTCACTTTGAGATTCGGTTTCAGATTTGGTTTCATCAAGTTTGAGTTCCTGTTCGGTTTCAGATTCCGATTCACGTTCGGTTTCAGATTCTGAATCTTCACGATCATGACGATGGTTTTTCTTGCGTTTTTTATTCGTAGATCCTTTACCTTTTGTTTGCTTGTCTTTTGATTCCTGAGGTACCTTTGATTTTTCAGGGTTTGAACCCAAACCCATAGTTTCCAAAGTTGAATTAGTAATCTGAGTAATTTGAGTGTTGGCGATATTAGAAGATTGATTTTAAGAAGTTGATGAGGTTTCAGTGGTGGTTTGATTGGATGAAGTATCTTGATTTGCTGTTGTTGAGGTTGGCCTTTTTCGTTTCTTGTTACCTTTTTGCGGTGGGACAAACTCGGAGGGAGGTATCTTCTCAATATAAAAGAGTCCATTTTTGATATCGCTGAGCCATTTCTTCTTTTGACCATCATCACACAACCGGAAACCTAAATCAAGCTCTTCTGGCAAAAGAGCACTATCAGGTCGCTTAAGTACCAGGCGAATAGGCCATCCTTGACTCTTGATGACACCTGCGGGATCGTCTTTCTTGGGGAACACTTTTTCAGGGATATGTTCATCTTGGAGTACCAAGTGAACCAGAATAGTGATGAACATACATGATCAATATCTGTAATAGCAGCCTTCTTCTCAATCTCGCTTGCCACTACCTTGCCATGAACATAGTACTTAAACTTCATATTAAAATTCATGTGATCATCGGCCCATTGCACAAACGTCTTGTTTGTTGAATACACCTGATTCCACCTGCCAGTGATATCACAGCTGAGTGCAGTAAGGTAGTAGTGAATATGGAAGCGTTGGCATACGGTCTCAAACTAGACAAGATTGAGGAGATTGATCAGTAGTGTGCTGTTTAGATTAGGATCAGGCATACGACTTACCTTGTGATGAGCAACTCAAAAGGCCGCTAATGATTTGAGCTGGAGGCTGGTTGTTGAAACACTCGTTTCTGGCTTTCCGTGATTGAGTTGTACTTTTTTCAACATCCACCAATTCTTCAAAGATTGGTCGATACAAGAGCTCGTCTTCTTCTGATAGCTGATGAACTGGTGGTGAAGTGACTTCGGCTGATATGTCTTCCTTATCAATATCCTGGCCATCATTTCCTAACTCTACAACTGCACTTGGTCTTGATAAGTCAGGAAGTTTAGCCAGCGCGAAAAAGTAAGGTGTTTTGAAGACCATCTTCTGATCGATGCTCATGTTGTCCCAAATTTCACGAATATCCTTGTTTTGTTTAGCCCATCCAGGCTTATCGTTTCGATGAGACACTATACATATGAAGATGATACATAATTAACAAAGTCAGAGGATGATGCAGTAGGAGTATCAAATAGCAAAGTTGTTTACTTGTAATAGCCAGAGGTTTCTTTCCAAGAGACAGAAACCGAGTCCAGCAAGACGACTTGCCGCTTGTTGGACCAACATTTCTACAACAAGAAAACTCAAGTTATGAGAATGGGTGAAATGAGAATGGAACGAGTGAAAGGGTACGCACACAAGTGACCAAACCACTGCTTCACTGATACCACCAATCAATGCTGCCATCAGCATCCGCTTCTTGTGATCCAACCGGATGAGCTCAACAAGGTCTTCAATTTCAGAGGGCACCTGATTCTTGTGTCGGGAGTATCTCTTCTTCTGTTCCGCAAGTGCCTTTTGAAGGTTTACAACTGTCCATTTGTCCAGTTCTTGCTCCATATTATCGATCGCCAGAGAGGGGAAGCTAGATATGAATTGTTTGGTTTTTTGTTGATCATTCAAGGAGGTCTGTGGAGTACTTTGTTCATTGTTTGAGGACGTTTGAGGATTGATTGTATCATTGGCTGTGTTGGTGGTGGTGTCTGGGTCTGGAGTAGGTTGATGGCCTCGGTTATGTTGTCTCGATGACTTCCTCTTGGTGTTAGCAGAACCTTTGCGTTGTTTACTGACGATGTAGAACTCCTACGCAGTCAAGCGTAGGCTGAGCCGGAGAGGGGAAGAATCACCACTTGTAAGAGCGGGTGAAACTATAAGCGCTGTTAAGCTGCCCTCAACCTTTGAAATAAGATGGGTCAACTCCAATTTCCTTCCTTTGTCCTTTTAAGGTTTCCCGAAACTTGATGAGACTTGCACAGTTGCTCCCGCAGCACTGCCCAGAGTCTGCTACTATTATGTACAACCCTACACGAGGTTGTTACACAAAGTTATGAATATTTTTGATGTAAACGCAGCCTTGACTGCTTGTGTAACATGTTACAGGTCCAAATTAATTTTTAGAACCCGGACTCGACCCGGCCTCGTCTTGAATCCAGAGGCGGGCTGGTGATCTTGATGATTTCCTTCTAACTGAATTTTGACGACCTGATGACCTTTTTCTGCCCAAGCTCAGCAACTTTCCCTCTTCACTTGACTTTCTCTACGCTCAAAATTTCCCTACTACAACAATCTTAATCAATAAAAAAAAGTTATAACACTTTACACTAGGTACGTATTCTTCCTTCTCCTTTTCAAAACACCTCTGAAGTATACTAACTAACAATCAATCTTCTTTTAAATTCTTTAACACTTTTAGGACTAACTCGATTTAATACTTCAACTAACTAAGAGCATCCACTATCGTCTCTGTAAAGGGCCTTGGTACAGCAAATTTTACAGTACCGAAGCCCAATTTCCCCAATCGTGTCAAAAACACGATTCGGTACGTACCGAATCGGTAGAAATTCGGCAGAGGTCCTGCAAATTTGCAGGACCTTTGCAGAGTCGGTATATACCAACTTTCCTTGAAATACCGAGGGAATTCGGTACTCCAAGACGATTCCATACCCTTTCTCCTCTTTCGCCCTCCTTCCATCGCCATTCCTTTCATTACCTTTTTTTTAAATCTCATCTTTTTTCATTCCAAGTTCAGAATTTAAATCATACTCATCTTCAAGAAACATCTTTAAATCAAACTCATATTCAATTAAAATCAAACTCATCTTCAAGAAACATCGAACGTACCTTTTCAAAATACGGTCGGTCCATCCAAAGGTAGATCTTTGAACTGTGCAGATTTTTTACAGAAGGCACGATTGTGGGACAAACTCTATTCTGTACAGTACGTACCGTACAGAAGGGTTTTTACCTCAACGATAGTGGTTTTCGAGAGTTCGGTACGTACCGACTCTGTACTTTACAGATCGTTACAGTAAATTTGCAGAGAATTTACTGTAACGATAGCGGATGCTCTAAGACTAACACGGACTACAACAGGCACATACACGCACTCACTAACTAACGGACCCCCTCAGACACAGATAGATGGACTCATCAACCCCCCTTTATATTATTTCTTCTTGATCTCAACCACAATTTGGCCTGCTTGATTGATTCCCTTTTTGATTCCTTCCTTTCCGATCGGACTTGTTCTTCAATCAGGTGAGTCCCTCTTTTTCATTCTCCCTCCTTCTCCACTATCTCATTCTTCAATCTCTTGTTTAATTTTCGATTCTGATCTTTTATGTAAGTCATTCATTTCTTTCCTGTCCTCCTTTTAATTAATCTTTTAAATTGATTTGATTTGATTGATCTAGCTTTTATCTTATTCATTCATTGATTTGGATTATGTTTGTTTATAGTTTGGTCAATCTCCTCCTCAAGCTTAACACCTCCACCTCTACTTTCAGCCTCAATTCTATCCGGATGATTCAATTGTTTTTTAGGTAAGTAATCTATCTCCTCCTCTCACTTCTTATCTTTCATCTACCTCATCTATTGTGTCTGTACTAAGTCAGCTTGGTTCATATTTGTCTCTTCTTTGGTTTTTACGTTTGATAGGTTTGATTCCACAGCTTCAATCGGTTTTAAGGCCTTTAGCTTCTCTCCCATCCTTCTTTTCTTATTCGATCCGACCGATTTGATTTTTAGATATCCTACCCCTTTAGGTAAGTCATCTGGCTCTTGTGATTCATTTCATCTATCTCATTATGATTGATTTGCTTTTGATGGTTTGAGTCTTTTAGGTAATTTGGTTGATTGATATTTTGTTTGTTCATTTATTCATCTGATATTTGTTAGGTTTAGTTCCGACCGCTCCGACCAATCCCAATCCCCATCTCCATCTCAATTTCTTCGCCTCCACCTTAATTTGATCTCCTTCTTTCATTCGCTCGATCCAATTGATTCATTTCGATCAATTCAATTTCGATTTTTGGATTCTTGTATGTAAGTCATTCCTTTCTCTGTTCTTTCTTCTAGATTGTTCTTCTGATCATCTTTCTCATCTGTTCTGCTCTGTACTAATTCAATGCTTCCCTTTCCTTTTGATAGGATCCCATGATTTCGATTTTGAGGTTTCAAATTTTGAGTAAGTTGTTTCTTTTCTTTTTACTATCTGTTCTGATTCTTTTACTGATGAATTCTATCTTATCTCTTCCTTTTCCATTTCGCTTTTAGGTTTCATTCACCTTGATAGTTTTGGTTCAACCTCAATTTCGATCTCAGCTTCTTTTCAACTATCATCCTTGAACCTAATAACTCAGACTTTCAATATGATCTTGTTAATACCCCTAATTCAATTTTGATCTTGAGCTCTGATCTTCAGATAAGTCTTTTTATATTATTGAATCATCTCTTTCCTCCTTCCTAACTGACATCATCCTCACTTTCCTTCCTTTTAGGTCTCCATTAAATCGCTTCCATGCTCTCCTTTTCCTGATCACCATCTCTAAACTAAATTTCGATTATGACCTTCTATCTTGAATGATCCTTATGTATTGTGGTAAATGAAATAAGGTGTTGGTATAACTCAGTTCTAGTTATTCCCAGCTTCTGATAACTGATTCTTCTACACTATTTCTTCTTCCTTCAATTTAGTTAAGTTCAATTTTGATCTTGATCTTTTGCTTTCTACTGATATCTCTGTTGTCCTATATTTCAACTTTGAATCCCAGGATTGAACTTGTTCTTGTTTAGTAAGTCCCTTCTGTCATTTTGTTGGTTGTTGGACTGACAAATAATCTTTGTTTTGCATATTCTCATTTGTATTATTCATTGTTGATTATTTCCTCAATTCCTCTGGTGTAATATAGTTTCTTTATTCCCTTGCAATGATTTGTTTGTAATAAATGAAGCATATATAAGTTCAAATTGATTTGGGATTTATGATAAAATAAGTGTTTGATTTGTATTTTGGGACTTATATTTTGAAGCTGTGTAAAGTGAGATTATTCAGTATAGAGATGTGTGTGATGACAGTGAGATTTGAAAATCTGGTTGGATTTGCTTTCCACAACGACTGGTGCAGCAGTTGCTGAAGGGGACAAACGTCTACCCGATTGTAAAGACATATCTTCAGGGTAAGAGTTTTTTGAATGGGATCAGGTTGTTGAAGGATGATTGTGATGTTGTTGAAGGATGATTGAGAGAAGGTAGAGGAACTGAGTCAAAGATTGGAAGACGTATCTTCAGGTAAGAGTTTTTTGATTGGGATCAGGTTGTTGAAGTGTTGAAGGATGATTGTGATGTTGTTGAAGCATGATTGAGATCAGGTAGAGGAACTGAGTCAAAAATTGGGAGACAAGCCCCCGAGCCTGATATGTATGTACATCATACATATCATATAATTCAAATTTGAAGCAGAGCTACCAATATTACAAATCAGTACTATTGAGGAACTTGATGATATCAACTTGAAAAAGTTCATATCAATCAATGATCTCAAGTTGAATCATATGCTTCACCTGTACAACATAGATGAATAAATATCAGTTTATTGAATAATTTCCGTTTGAAGACAAAGAAGTTATCAGCGTTTGGGGATACAAAAAGTTGATAGTCGATGTTGCACTCAAATATTCGAAAATGTATCACATGTCTCTTCTGAAGTCAACTAAGCGTATATGAGGATTTTAGGTATGAAAATACTACTCAAGATACAAATCTAACATAACACGTTTGAAGAGAATTAAATGAAAAACACCAAAGTTATTGAGACTTTTGGAATGGCCATAGTAAATACTATGATGCTCTCAGGAATGCGAAAA
The DNA here is from genome assembly GCA_022264835.1 of Melampsora americana. Classification (NCBI taxonomy): domain Eukaryota; kingdom Fungi; phylum Basidiomycota; class Pucciniomycetes; order Pucciniales; family Melampsoraceae; genus Melampsora; species Melampsora americana. The sequence continues at coordinate 114,229 of JAIFHY010000137.1, read as the reverse complement.
CAGGTTTAAGGCTTGCTTGTGGAGCTGGTTAGGGGTTTGTGAGGGTTTTTAATATGAATAAATTATTGGAGACCAAGAATCCCAGTTATTTGAAAGGGTTTGATTGAAAAACAAAGAAGTTATCAAAGCTTGGGCCAATCAGATAGTAAATGGAATGTACCTCACAGATTTTTTGAATTTTAGTTAAATGGTTCATCTTGAAGTCAGGCAAGGATATGTGATAATTTTTACTATGAAAAAATTATGTAGACAAAAGACCACAAGTTTCTTTCATAGGTTTTGATGACACAAAAAAAGTTATTGAGGATACATTGTATGATATAGTAAATACCACGTAGCTCCCAGATGATTGAAATCCAATCTGAGGGCTATTTGTGGAGTCAGGGATGGGTTCATGTCATCTTTTTTTATAAAAGCAGCATTCAGAAATAATACTGCATTTTTTCCTGAAGTTTAAGTATGTAGCTAACAGGAATCCAAATTCCTATTCTATTCAAGGGTTCATTGTGGAGTCAGGTAAGGGCTCATAACACATTTTATTATAAACATATTGTTTAGAAAGAAGAACACCATTTTTTTTGAAGTGTTATTCACACACAAAAAGGTTATTGAGGATACATCCTACAATATAGCAAATACTATGTCATTTGTAAGGATGCACAATCCAATTTGAGGTGTCTATGTGGAGTCAGGTAATGAAGTATACCACTTTTGATTATGAACATACTATATAATCAAAAGACTGCCAATTGGTTCCCAGAGTTTGATTGACCATTGACAGAGTTATCAAAGCTTTTGCCGGTGGAACAGTGAGATGTACGACATTTCCCAAATGTGATAAAATAAGGTGGAAGGTGCAATGTGGAGTGAGGTTGTGGTCATTGATCTTTTTTTGCATTCTTGCGCATCATAAATAACTGTGAAAGAAGTCAAGCAGAATGAACAAGGAAAATTCTACAAGGTGAAGTTTGTCACATCACAATGTTGCACTTTGAGATTGGAATATCAAACTACCTGCATCTATTCACTGCTTCTCCGTTCTTTTGTGCCACTTTGCAACTCACAACTAATTTGAATCCTGTTCAATATGCTTGTAAGCTTGGGCAGTTCTTTCTTAATGACATCCTCAACGTAAAAGAAGATTAAGGACCACAACCTCACTCCACATCCCTCCTTGATTATTTTATTACACTTTGGAAATGACGTACTTGTTTCTATTTCAACCACAAAAGAATGACAACTTTGTCAGTTGTAAATGAAACTTTGGAAGCAAAGCTGCATCCTTTTTTTTTCTCACATGCTGTGTTCATAGTACAAAGGATTACAAACCATTACCCACCTCCAAAAAAACACGTTAATCTTGTTTGTTAATCCTTGCACATGACCTAGTACTTATTATATCATTTGCAAAAGCATGAATAACATTTTTGAAATGAGACTTAAGACAAAGATGGCAGTAATCATTCTACACATACTATGTTTAAGATAAAAAGTGTCACAAACCCTTACCTGCCTTCAAAATGAACCCTTAACTCAAATTTGAAGATCTGTGAGGTACTTTCAATATACTATCTGAATGGCCAAAGGTTTGATAACTTTTTTGTTTTTCAATCAAACCCCTTCAAATAACTTGGATTCTTGAATTCCAATAATTTATTCATATTAAAAACCCTCACAAACCCCTAACCAGCTCCACAAGCAAGCCTTAAACCTGTTTTCGCATTCCTGAGAGCAACATAGTATTTACTATGGCCATTCCAGTATGTTCCTTTCAAAAGTATGATGTTGTGGTGTGTTACAGTGCATAGTTTGTCTTTTTCAATATCATTATTGCAAATTTAATGAAACATGAAACATCTATGAACAAGATGTTTGAACTAGGTTATATTAGTAGAGCCAAAGTCCTGTCCTCTTTGAGTAAATGAATCGGTCTTTGCCAAAATTAAAATGTTGATTAGCGTGTGCACGTTAGTAACCAAGGGGCTATTCAGTCCTATTTAATAAACGTGACGTACGTAACGGCTATAGTCTCCGTTTTTTTTTGCCCCTGTGTGTTTTCAATGACAAATGAATCCACCGCAGATGATTAGATTAGAGATTAGCACGCTCCTCTATTTATTGAACCGATGAACAATTGGTCTAAAAAAGATTAATGGCATTACCGTCTCAATAGGTTTCTAAGGCTAAGACCAAACGAAAGAAGAACAGGCCAAGATTCCAAACCAAGTTATCGAAGAGGTTACATCAACTTCAACAGGCCGAAGCTGAAGCGTCCGAGTCCGCCCTCAATGACCTTTTCAGAGAAGGAGGCTCGAATTCCCTTTTAGAATTTTTATCTAATGCCATTACAGATAGTGAAAACCCCATATATCAGCAGAATCATGAAAATGAGTGGACTGATGACGAAGACGAGTATCAATCATACAGAGAAAGAGTACAACAAGAACAAGAAAATTGGAAAATTGCTTTACCTTTAATGTTTCCAGAGTTTATGAAGTGCTCTAAGAAGACGTTTCAGTGGGGAGATGAAGAGGTTTGGAACAAGGATTGGAAATCGGCTTGTAATTGCCCAGATCGCCGGGAAAAGATGATCGATGTTGTTGATATTCTACGTTAGTGATACTTACTGGTCCTTAAGAGGGATGAAAGTGACCGCATTCCCTTACCTAGGCCGACAGAAAATTAAAGTAGTCTTCTGCTCATGCCAATTGGACTCGGTTCAGCTGGTTCAGATCAGATTAATCGGAGGTTCACCCAAAAGCCCGGTCACTGCCTTTTCTATCCGACTATTAAGACTATTCCATCTGTTGTGGAAACTGTGTCGGGTGCGAATCAACCCTTTTTGCCGAGCTATCGACGAGTTTCTAGATGGTAAGAACCCCGTCATACTTTCAGCGGGTGGAGATCGAGTGAGTCAAAGTTGATATTGTATAAATGAAGCATGTGATACTTACCTATTGATGAATTGTAGACTCGTGAATGGAGAAAAAATTTCTCGGCTGCCATTGATGCATACCGAGAGATGTTGAATTTGGAAGACCAGCTAAAAATCAAGGCATTGAAACTTACTGCGCGGGAGAGATTGGCATCAAACTGCCCCTGCTGCTTCGGACCAACTGTGAAAGGCAAACTGTTGAAACGTGCAATCGACGTGTAATGAAAATAAGAGAAAGCAAGGAGTGAAAGAAAGGATTAACCAACATACGTCATAAAATGACATGATGTCAGTAGTCCAAATCAAATCATTTATAATACTCAGAATAGATTCGAATCACCTCTCTTTCCTCATCTTTGGAAAGAGAGGTGAGTAATTTTTCCATTAAAAGTTTTATCTCCATTAACGTAATTTCACATTAATGTTTCTTCTTTATCTTTTCTATTATGTGTGTTTCTGTTGCTATGATTATATATATAGATTTCATTTTTATCTCACTTTAAATCTGAAGATCAGTTATCATTGATAACTTATAACTAACTTATCATATTGAACCTGGTATAGGTATTTAAGATATTTCCTATCATTACTAATTCCTTTACTTTAATCTGATAGATAATTATGTTTTAGGTCAGATATTATCATTTAATCTGTTGTTCGAGAGGGTACTTATTTGTGCAATAGCGCATGCTACTAGGTGAATATAATATTATCTTTGGAAAGAGAGATTTCATTTTTATCTCACTTTAAATCTGAAGATCAGTTATCGTTGATAACTTATAACTAACTTATCATATTGAACCTGATATAGGTATTTAAGATATTTCCTATCATTACTAATTCCTTTACTTTAATCTGATAGATAATTATGTTTTAGGTCAGATATTATCATTTAATCTGTTGTTCGAGAGGGTACTTATTTGTGCAATAGCGCATGCTACTAGGTCAGATATTATCATTTAATCTGTTGTTCAAGAGGGTACTTATTTGTGCAATAGCGCATGCTACTAGATCCGTGATCAAGGACTTTAAGACATTCATACAAATGTGAATCCAAACCCAATGCAATCATATGTTTTGATGGGAATTTCCAGCATCGAAGGCATAAGGGTGCCAGTGCTGCATGGCGTGACTCTGAGACACCAAAGATTCCTTTGCTTTTTCTTCCTCAAGATGATATCAACAGATGGAAAAACCTGGTGAACAGTACAGATAGAAGTGTTACAAACGATTCAGTAGTCAGTATTTCAATTTAATTCGATGACTATTGTGTTTCCAATAACTGAGGGTCATGATGTAGGATCCATGTACTGTAAGTCACACTGCAGCTGATGATGCACGAGGGAATCAGACTTGGCGTGGTTGCGATGAAACAGGGTTGTTTGGGATGGCTTGTCGACATGATCATGTCTTGAAGTTCATCAACATTGTGCAGAGTGGGGAACGGTAAGTAGTACAATTTAGTTGATTGTTCCTTCTTCAAATCACATTTATTTTATCTTCTGCAGCAATCACTTTCCAATGGCCATGATGGACTGGATGTTGCGGCAGTGTGAAACCAAAGAAGAAGCCAAATGGAAATTTGGGATCATTTACGATATTGGGTGTAACATCAAAAAAGGTATCAATAAAGTGAGCTTTCATTATCCAGCTCAACATTGGCTTGAGTTTAATATTGATGTTGATATGTACTGATATGTACCCTATACAGCGAAATCTATTCAATGAAGAACGTCGTGATGGTTGATTGAAGTTTGGAACAGGAGCCTGGCATTCATATGCTCATATTCGGTCAGGTCAAATCACATACAATCCCCGATTGAATCCAGATTGGGGAATGTCTGATGGAGAAGGGATGGAGCGGATCTGGGCCGCTTTAATCAATTTAATTGCACCGTTACGTCATTCAACCAAAGAACATAGGTTGCGGGCGTTGCACCTTCAAGCGCTATTCCATAATGAATCGGCCAGGTCCAAGAGTGGTGTGTACCGATTCCAGCTTCTTCCAGATTTTGCTCAAACTAAGATCTAATGTAAAGACTCCAAATGTAGTTGATTCAATGATCCGGCGTATGAAGGAGATGGTGAAGCTCTTTCAAGAGAGTCAGTCAAAGCTTGATCAAATTCTCTCGATTCCCAATTACAATCTTGAATACATCACAGCCCAGTGGAAGAGACAGCGTGAATGTCAGCTTCAAGCTTTTTGTACCAAAAACACCCAAGCGTTGACCGAAAAACTTACACATTTGATTGAGCTTGAGGAGTTTTTGTTGTCTAAACAGTACGTACCTTACATGATCATACCAGATGTCTTATACTCTGCTGAATTTTCCTCCAGACAAGAGTTCAACGAGCTTCGACAGAAGCGGCGTCGCACGCAAACAGAAGCAGAAGAGAATCAGCTTTTGCGTCTTCCAGACTCTTTGCTCTTGCTTGAAGAAGAGATAGACAATGTAGTCAATCAGCTTGGGGCAGACGAATTCCGTAACATTCCAGGTGCTTCATGTGGGTAAAAAGCTACATCTTTATACCTATCTTTGATTGATTTGACTGACGGCGGTCAATATATATATGTAGCACCACAAGGCAAGGGTATGATCCATTTACGTGTATCAAAAGGAAAGTTATACGAGGCTAAGGTTGGCGTTTTGGAAGAGCAAAAACAATCCAATATGAGAGCTGGTATGTGATTTGTTAAATCATTACATTTTCAGTATCTTTAATCGTATGGAAAATATCAACATTATCTGCAGGAACTCGGCATCTACAGAGGCATAACCGTTTGCTGAAGACAAAAGAAGCCGATCTCAAGAAGAAATACCTGACGTTCCAGCGCCACGTTTTAGCATTCAACACAGCTTTTCCGGGTCCAAATCCAATTGATTCCCTGACCTTCGATGAGGTTAATGTTATGCCAATTGACCACCCATTTTGGGACTTTGGTTGACTCACACATCCACAAGAGCCCTGGGCAGTCGATCCGAGGGTACAGGACGGAATCAAAGCTCACCTTAATGTGACTCATGCCGAGGATGAGCTACGTAGAATTGCTCGCGAGTGTAGGCAGTTGATCAACTGGTCCGGCGATACATATCAAAAAATGTCACATCTGAGGCAAATTGTCTACAGTGAAGGTACATATCTCGTTTTAACTTTGATCTGGTATATGAGGCTGATTTGCATCATCATCCTATGTCTGATAAACAAGATGAATCACCGGATCTTGAGCAAAATAAATGGTTGATGGAGATTTTGAATTTGGAAACTCGTCACGGAGATGATTGCTTGTCTGAGAGCAAAAAGGTATTTGAGGCCTTACTGAACAATTTAGATCAGACACATTGTCGAATATGGATGGAATGGAATCAAGGGATACAAACCGTTATTTCTGGAACTTTGCGATACAGTGAATTATCAGCGGCAGAGGAAAGTGCACTCATGACAAAATGGAAAGGTATTGTTGACAACCGCCGTCAGTTATGGGAACGTATTGTCTCTGCTCCACTACTCCAAGCAGAGGCAGAGGGCATTGACAAGCCTGTAGATATCATTCAAGAACAAGACGGGCCAGAAGTTGGTGATCCCGACAAAGTTTATGATGTTGCATATTGGGCGTTAGCGTAGGGATAATAGATATCAGTCGTACAAATCCTCATCATTTGTCATTCTTTCATCACTTGTCATTTTTTCATCATTTGTTTTTTTCATCATTTTTTTCATTTGCTTGGTTTAACAATGTATTCTACACGAGGGGCGTATGTTGATTACAATCGTAGGTAGTTCTTGAGAATGAACAGGATACACAATAATATGTTGTCTCTTCAAAATTGATCGTATTCAACAATAAATAAAATACATAGATGTCATTATATGTCGTATTTGTAAATAACGGGATAAGTGATGGGATTGCGCGTAATATGTTGTTGTGACAAATTCGAAGACGCCAAACGATAGCTTGAACTCAAAGTGTGATACTGTTGAAGTGTGATACTGTTGAAGTGGATGTTTGAGGCTATAGTGAGTTAGAAAGGGACTAAGGTCAGTCGGGTGATGTGTAACAAGACAAAAGAAATTACTTAAACAGGTCAATCGTGAACAATGTGAGTTGATGTGGATGCGGAAGCCTTTGATTCAAGGGTTTTTTGAGTCAAGGGTGTTTGAGTCAAGGGCCTTCGAATTGGGATTGTCTCAAAGGTTGGCTCCGCTTGGGTCTCTAGGGAGGTCTAGGGTAGATCCGTTGTAGTATGTATGTGGATAATTGCGCTCAGATCAATCTGAATCAATCTGAGTTATATCAGATTGAGCTGAGCGCACTCAGATTGATCTGGATACTCTCAGATCGATCTGGTTGATCTGGCTGAATTGGTGTTTGTAAAGTAAGTGTTAGAACAATAATTGTATCGGTGGAATTGGTGCTTAGAAGCCTAAAAAACCACTCCAGAGACTCATAGAAAGTTTTGAATGACTTAAAGAGAGAACAACATGTGTATAATTTTTGGTCTAGCTCATCTTGCGTGATCTAGCGCAAATGTACGGAATGCGAGGTGGGTCAAAGTGACAACTTCAAATTTCAAAAATTGAAATTTCAAAATCCGCGGGTGCAAAACTGAAAAAACCTGACAAAACTGTGGATTAAACTCAAATACTGGACTTAAACCACCTGTATTTGGGCAAAAACATATGTTTTTGCCACTTTGGCCACATTTTCCAACCACAAGTCGGAATTTCACTCATTCCTTGTCACTTTGACACAAATAATACCATAAAATTTCAAAAAAACCAGTTTCGCAAACACAATTCACAAAAACAACAACTCAAAATCTCAACCAATCCACAAAACACCATGTGTAAATACAAATACTTCCAACTCAACCGCCAAAACCTAAACCTATCACAACACTTGAAAACATCCACACACTCTCACAGTCTCATCACTTGTACCCTATCGCCTGTCGCATCAAAAACATTGTACCTCACTGGGCATCCATTCGTAACTGTGCAACACCAACATCCCTGCTTGTCACTTTAACACACTTTTGTCAATCAATTCAACATATCACCCCTTTACTCTTCTGCTTTATCATGCCTGCAAAGATTGATATCTCCGATGAAATCTTACATCCAATCCTTGAGGAAGCTCATCACCACAAGTGGACCGCCCAATCAGTCTCCGACAACATCTGGAGAAGCCATCAAATCAAGATTAGTGTCCGCACCATCCGTCGCCGTATTGAAGCATGGGGACTTAAACACCGAGGGAATTATGATGAAGAGATGGTTAAGCAAGCTGTGTTAGACAAGCACGGTAAAAGTTATAATCAGAAAAGAACCATTATCTCTTTGAAGAATGAAAACAAGATCAACATTAGCCGCTCAACCCTGACCCGCTATGAGAAGAGACTCCAGCTTAACCGACAACGAGACGATATTGACTTGAACAAAATTACTCATGAGGCACTTGTGCAACTGGTCAATACAATGGAGGAAGAATATGGTCATGTGCTAGGAATTAAGAGTGTGAAGAGAAAGCTTATGCAGGACCATAACCTCCACATTCACCGGTGATTAATTTGCTTAAATTCTACCCATCATAACCTCTACAATCTGTATGCTGACATTCTGTTACCCTGATTTTTTGTATTCATCATTTCTCTCTGATTTTTCTATTCTTATTCAATTATCACCTCAGTGATGTCATCTCCGCCATTCTCAAAGTGATTAACCCTGAGATGGTGGCAGTGAGAGCTGCCCATAAGCTCAAGAGACGACAGTATTACGCTGGTGGTCCTAACCATGTTTGGGCTTGTGACGGCCACGACAAACTGATCTCATATGGCATTGGCATCTATGGATTTATTGACTGCTGGTCCCGAAAGGTAATGGGTCTTCATGCTCATGTCACCAACAGTGACCCTCGACATGTGGATTTGTGGTATCTTGGACTTGTTAAGAAATATGGTGGTATACCCAAGAAGCTCACTACTGATCGAGGAACCGAGACCATTGATCTTGCTGGTCATCAAATGTATCTTGGCGACACCTACGGAACCCAACCACCTGGCTTCAGGTACCACCGATATGTTCCGTCCACTCACAACACAAAGATAGAATCTTTTTGGGAGAAAATGAGTGGTGCTGTTACAGGCCACTTGAAGGATGATATCCATCAGCGGGTTGCAAATGGACTTTATGATAAAGATGATGAGCTTGAAAGGTAATGCACATTCTCTGTTGTGCATGTTGCTCTCTCTCCGTACTAACATGTGGTGTGTCACCTGTATCAAAAGGATGCTGTTCCTTCAACTCTACCTTCCCGCAATTCAAAAGGCTCTTGACACCTATGCAGAGTTCATCAACAATTATCCAAAGCGCAAAGACAACCGATCTAGGTTGCCAACTGGATGTAGTGCTGACTATTGCTTTCACAACCCGTATGAGGAGTTTGGCGGTACTGATTTGATGATCAAAGTCCCTGAGAGTGCAGTTGATCAAATTATTGAAGAGGATTATCCTGACCAAGACAGATTGTGGACTAGGACACCTGAGTGGTTTTCGTCTGTTGTTGATGGTGTCATGTCAGATTTAGGTTTTGATTACAATGACTTGACTACTTCCAATGTCTGGGATGTGATGAAGATTGTGTTGGAAAGATTGAGAGATCATGATTGGACGGATACTCCTTTGGCTCCAACTGTAGCAGATTTCAATCATGGTATCTGACCAACTTCTTGTGTTTCTCTTCCCTTTTGTTGTTCTCTTCTTTGGTCTTAAGGATTACACTAATTCAATCAGATGGCTAGGATTTCTACATGTATTGAAGATAATTCAGAAACATACTACTCATTATGAGCTGAACAAAAGATCATTAACAACAGGAGCAACATGTATGTATACTTGTGAGAGAAAAACAACAGGTAAGAAGCAGTTTGACAGGTTGTGTTTATTTCAAGGACAGATAAAACAGTTGAGACAACAATAAAACATTCAGTTATTGAATCACATCTTGTAACAAATGTTGGGATCACCGTAATCTTCTACATGATCTCTAGGCAAATCCTCCACTCTGAGCGCGGAAGCCTCCTCCAATTGGTCTGAAGGTACTGTTAATGTAATCACTCGTCTAGCCAGTTGGGCCTTTCTTTTCTGGACCTGGGTAGTATAAGGTCTTAGATACATTTTCACATCATTTACCCCCAGAAAGATTTGAAGGATAGGCTCACATTGTAAAGATGTTGTTCAATTGACTGTCCAGTGACAACATGGTATGCTCTGACTGGCTTGGTTTGTCCAATCCGGTGCAGGCGGTCTATTGCCTGTTGTACTACTTGAGGGTTCCAGTGGGCATCCTGGATTTACAAAACCACCCAACTGAGTCAGCTTGCACCCAACAGCAAGTCAAGAGACATCTCACCATCAGATAAACCTCATCAGCACTTACAAAGCACGTTGGGTGGTACTCGGTAGCCATCAAGTCAAAGGTCTTGATTATAACGACACATACGCATCCATTGGCAAACTTGACTCTTAAGGCATTCTACTGGCTTTATCAGTGAAGAAAAAGTGGAAGAAATGCCAATTTGACATTGTCACCGCTTTCTTGAATGGTGATATGAAGGATCTAGTCTATGCCCGTCAGGTTTTGGGTTTTGAACACCCAACCCATCCAAATCAAGTCTGGGAGTTGATCAAATCGATTTACCGTACCAAACAAGCAGCCCGCCGTTGGCAACAACATTTTGGTGCCACAACAGCAGGATTTCACCTTCGTCCTACCAAATCTGACACAGCTGTATATGTTCTCAAATGTCCTTTAGGCATCTTAATTCTACATCTACATGTTGACGACTCTATGGTTTTCTACAATAACAACAAACTCTTTGCCACATTCAAAAACTACATTGATTCTAAATACAAACTCAAATGGACTGAAAAACACACTTTGTACTTAGGGATCAAGCTCAACTTTGCTGAAGACCAATCCTATGTTAAAATATCTCAATCTTGTTACATAGAGGCAGGTCTTGAACGTTTTGCTATGGTAAACTGCAAAGCTGCAAAAACACCTTTACCCCAACAAACAATTTTGACTCCTGGGAACAACGAAGAAATTGAAGAAGCTGAAGTGATCCCTTATCAAGAGCTTATAGGCTGCTTACAATGGATTGCTGCTGTTACAAGACCCGACATATCTTATGCAGTCTTGCAACTTTAAAAATTCAATTCAGCTTACACATTAACTCACTGGACCGCCGCAAAACATGTTTTACAATATCTCAAAGGCACTCAAAATTTGGCCATTATGTATTCTGGGGGCACAGCAGAACCTCAAGCTTTCTCTGATTCAGATTTATCTCAATGCCCAACAACTTGAAATCAGTAACTGGCTATTTGTTTGTCGTTGCAAATGGAGCGGTAAGCTGGAAATCTCAAAGGCAGTAAATTGTGGCTTCATCGACTTCTGAAGCCAAATATGTTGCCGCCACGGAATGCTCCAAACACATGGCTTGGATATGATCATTTTACTTTGATATAACTCAACCTTTAGATAAAACTTCCGCATTTCATATTGACAATACCTCAGCTATTTTCACTGCCTCTGGTGATGGTCTCAAAGCCCTTTCTAAGCACATTGATTGCCGTTATCACTACATACGTCAAATGATTCAATCAAATGAACTGCTTATAAAATACATTCCAACTAAAAAAATGCTAGCTGATCACCTAACAAAATCATTAGGCCCGATTGCAATTACTCATGCTTTACGTCTCAACAACATGGTCTGAAATATGCTTGGAAATGGGGGATGTTAGAAGTACAAGTTTATCTCAGATTCAGAACTGTGTAATGTTTGCCTCACCTTTCAAACATTAAACTTGATGAATATTTCTGTCACACATTTCATTTACACATAACTAATAGACTATTGTAAACGTGGTGTCAAACCTAATTAAACCTATGTGTTGATTTCTTTGTTTCACATTTGAACTACCTGACAGCGCCATACAAGCTCTTCTCTCGTCATCCAAGAATTTCACATACAATCTTGGAATGAAGGTGAGTAACTCTAGGCTCGTGGGATAGCGGATTGATTCATAGTTAAGGTTCTGAACAATCCTGATCCCTGCTCTGACAGGTTCTCCAGATTGTAATACATCTGAGGTCCTTTTTTGCCAAATAAATAGACGGACCACACTGTTTTTTAGTTTGTTTTAAACCGTTTCTGGTCTCATACATTCCAGGTTATGATTGTCAGATGCTCAAGACTAATCATAAACATTCACCACTCTCAAAATGTTGTAATGTGCAACCTGGTTCAATGGAATTATTGAAAGATAACTAGTTGCAGTAAGACTTGGGTCAGTATTGCTATTTTTCAGATGGAAGGAGAGGAGATAATGAACAGTGGTGATATGAAAGTAGGATTTAAATTCAATTGTGTCATCTGAGGGGGCCTAATACACTGATATCCTACATATTCAGGGTGATTGTGTATGTTTTATGGCAGAGGGGGAGCTGAATATGGTATTTTGAGATTCTAAGTGTGGATACAGTCAACTCTGATAAAACCGATACCCAAAAATTTGGGTCAAAAACTATTGGTTTTTGCCGAGTATTGGTTTTGTCAGGGGAAATCTCACTGCAAATATGAAAAATCCTTCGCCAAAATGTATTGGTTTTTGAAGAGTATTGCTTTTGACAGCTATTGGTTTTATCAGAGGCGACTGTATAAAGGGAATGGAGAGAGATTAAGAAAGAATGGTGTTGTGAAATTGGGTCTGAAATCAAAAATGGTTGATGTGGAGGAGCTCCAAACACCATTTCCCCTACTTCTTCAGGGTGTTTGGGATGTTTTTTTTTGCAAAAATGACATTTTGATTGTCATTTTGAGTGTTTGAGTGTTGATATGATGGTGAAGGAGAGGTGATACAGAAAAATGACCATATAGAACTAGGTCTGAAATGAAATTTTGTCATTTGGGGGGCCTCTAAACACCACATTAGTTACATCTTCAGGGTGTTGTGGCTTATAGTCACCTCGTGTACACTTAAACCTCGGACCCGACCCGAGGATACCAGTAGACGTATCCTCGCAGTGGATCCGAAGGCAAGCACGCAGATGCATCCTAAGATGCTAGGATGCATCTTTTGGTAACTTCCCAGGCTCTAAGTCCCACTTCATTACCCACGTACGAAACATCTATCACACTTTCTCCCACCTCTTAACCACCTTTTTCACACCCATTCACACTCCTCACACCGCACTCGATGAAATATGGGCAAGATTGCCTCTTCACCCTTATTCACCCCTCTTCGTCCCTCTATTTGACTGTTTTCACATCCCTTTTCAATTTCACAACTTACCTTTCAACACCTTTCACAGGCGTCATACACTTACACAACGGCCCCAATAAACCAGAAGCCCCCAAGGAAACAAGTGTGAGTCACCTCCCACCTACCCACTACATTCCCTTCACACCTCCACACCACCTCTTTCGATCGATCATGACAACAAACACCAGCTCAGCCAACAACAACAAACCGAGTTACCCCAATCCTATCCCACCTCCTCGAATGGACCTCACATTTCCGAATCATGCCGCAGCAGCCACCTATCTCCACGGGTTTGCCGCCGATCATGGCTTTGAAATCAGCACTCTTGACACCAGACTACCCACATCGATCAAGTACAAGTGTAGCCTAGGCGATCATAGACACTTGACGAAGGCGAAGCGTGAAGCAAAGGAAACTCAATTGACTCAATCAACATCAACTGCTCAGCAAACTCAATCAACATCAACAGCTCGCCCCCTCAAGACATGCCTTTTCAAGATCATCAGTCGTCGCAATAGAAAGGATCATAACTTGTTTTATCTCACCTTTCAAGACGAATGTCATCTTCATCACAATCACGGCCCACAAGAAGGACCACCCAAAAAGCTCCTATTTATACCATCACTCTCTCAAACTCAACCCACCACCTCGACTTTGTTTCCTGCTCCTTCTCCTCAACTTCCCACGATATCATTGGCGATACCCGACCTGTCATCTGCAGGACTCTTGACCCATCAATATCGATTGCTACTTCAAGAGATGCAATCGCTTCCCACACCTAACCAAGCATACCTCCTCAACTCATTTTTACGCGATGTTGAGTTTGCTAAAGGAATCACTAGCTCCACAACGCTTCCTCCTATTCAACCTCGAAGGACCCCGTACCCAGCCCTCCTGTTGCCTTCTGCTGAGGAGGCAGCTGAAGCCAAAACCGCCGTCTCCAAAGGTACCGATTTGATGACCAAGATACCTAAAGCTCCCACTCTATCATCGCCAGCGCCAGCCGACTCACACCTTGCTAGTTCTATCCCAAACCTACAAGTCAGTCCGTCGCTTCATCAAGATGTGATCGATTTTACGATTCAATCGCTCAAGTCCCCATCACCAGATAGTCCACTCTCGCCCAACCAAACGACTCGCCTAATGCCACCCAAAGATACCATCAACTCCAATCCCGGTTCACCTCCATCCAATTTTGAGAATCATCCAACCGAAAATCGTGAGTCATCTTTTGTCGGAACTCTTTTCCCCTTGTTTGTCTCTAACTAACAATCTGGTACTTGCAGTTTCTTCACCTGTACCCGAGTTCAACCTTGATATCCCCATGCATGCACCTGAAGTTGAAACTGAGCCTTCGAAAAATGAAGAGGAGGCGGGATCAGGAGTAAATGCAACCAAAAATCGTGAGTGATCTTTCCTTGAATCTCAAGTTCATTCCACTCCAACTAACAATCTGCCTTGTGCAGGCTCTTCGCCTTTACCCGAGTTCAACCTTGATATCCCCATGAAAGCACCTCAAGTTGAAACTGAACCTTTGAAAAATGAAGATGAGGTAGGTTCAGCAATGAATGAGAAACATTCAACCAAGAGACGTGAGTCATCTCGGATTTAGTTCTTGAATCTCTTGTTCGGTCAAGTCTAACTAACAATCTGATTCTCACAGGTTCTTCACCATTACCTGAGTTCAAAGCCGATCTCAAGGAAGCACCTGAGGTCGAAGCTGAGGCCACTTCAAAGATCGACAATCAGGTGGTTTCAGGCGGACTTCCACATTCCGACCAAGCTAAGGTTCGAAAAACACGAACTCGCAAACACAAGATCTCCCAGGCTGAAGAGAATCCGGGCCCCATCCCAAATCTTCGCACTCGCAAAGGCAAAAAGAATGAACCCGATCCAAACGTTCGCAAACGCAAACCCACAACACACCCGACTTTGCCCAAATTGCCAAAAGGTTATGGTTACATCGAAGTTCCAGAGCCGGTCGACAGTAAAGAACCCCATGTCTCAGTCCCTACCGAGGTGCAAGCCCAGGCCGTTGGACGAGGCCGAAAACGCAAAGGTGGTCCCATCCCACCCCCAAAAGTCTCTACACGTCGCCAACTAGCAGCTCCTGCTAATCAAGAAGTGAGTCTCTCTCTCTCCAATTCTCGCCATACAAATAACTTCGCTAATGTGCGATTTGTAGCTCCGTGCACAATTGGAAACGCCAAATGTTACCTTGGCAGCAAGGCCCAGTCCAAGCATAGAATCGTCAGCAGCCAAAGCCGACGTTTCCTTACCACGCGACGAAACCCCGCAGCCGACATCCGAAGGTCAGCCCATAAAGCCCCAGGCGCTGTTGGACAAAAAAAAGGTATGTGCCCTGTCTGCACGCAAATAACGCATACATATCAACCTTCACACTGCTCATTTTGGTATCTATTCGGTCAACTAGTGTCAAAAACCATTGACTCCAGAAGAAATGGACGAAGCACGTCAGATTGAGACTGTTGTTTTGAAGGTATGGTTTTGTTATAAATTCATCTCTTTAGAAGATTAGCACTGATCTTCTTCTTAACTTACAATAACTCAGAAGTGGCCGTTTGTGCAGGATATACCCCGGTTCCTATTTCCGTTCATCAAGAATGCTACACATGTACCAAGAGACGGCCTTTGTGCTTTCTCTTCCATCGCAGTGTCACTTGGACTCACACCAAACCAGGCACCTACTATCCGATCGGTGCTTTTACAACACCTACAGTCCAAGTACAACTGGTATGCTGAAAAGATACCAAAGTTCTCTGTGGACGTCAATATCAAACACATCGAAAAAATTCTCAAATCAACAGCTACCACTGTTGACCGCAGCGAATGGTTTCCAATGCCATGTGGTGGCTACATCATAGCCAACGCTTATAATTGGCCGGTCATATATTACAGCCCATCCGATGCAAGCTCGAACTTGATCCTACCATGCTTTTCAGCATACTGCCCTGAACTCCAAGGCAAGCCATGTTACGAACCGATAGTCATGGGATTCATCAATAACGAACACTTCATATCACTCGACATCCTATTCAATAGGGACCTGCCGATCCCATTCCTTCATCCGGATTGGCTCAAAGTGCGCGATGCTCGGGCCCAGGAATGGTATCCAGTATATCTGCCAAACATGGTGGTCTACTTAGGTCATAGATGGCAAAGAGAATGGATCGAAAGACAGGCCTGCACTGACTCAACCCATACGCCTATAGAGATTGACGGTGAGGAGGTGGATGCAAAAGCTACCGGTGTTACAGGTGAGGAAGTGGATGCGAATGCTACCAGCGTAACAGCAGATGAGGAAGTGGATGTGAATGCTACCGGCGTAACAGCAGATGAGGAAGTGGATGTGAATGCTACCGGCGTTACAGATGAGGAAGTGGCTACTGTTTTGGAAGGTATCTCATAGTTGGGAAACCGAATTTGTAAATATTTCCAATCGATTTCATTACCATCCTATGTTGAGTGTCTTTTGGCAATGAAATAGTTCTGACATAAAACACAAAAACAAGCTAAGATGTACAATAGCACCAAAACCTACATTAAAAGAAAGAAGAAGTGATATGAGGTAGTATGTAAACAAAGAAGCAAATTTGCCATCCATCCATCTATCCTTTGTACCCTCCCTTGCAAGCGTCAACTCATTAACCATCTGCAGAAATGAGATGCGTGTGAATAGTAGGATTCACACGCCATTCACCCTTGTGACGAGGTGGGCGAGGTGTAATTCACAATCTTTGCACATCGTTTTATATCCGATGATCACTTGAAGTACAACTTGAGTCAGTGTGAACGGTGAGAATCACACTTCATTCACACCGTTGAGGAGGTGTGAATGGTGCAATTCACGCCGTTCCTACTGACAATGGTTACACTCCCTCAAGATGATCATCTCAAGTGTAACCTTTGTTCAGTAAGTCTGAACAGTGGGAATCACAGTTGATTCACACCTTTTAAGGGGTGTTCCAAGTTTCAATCACACTCTTCACCCATTTGTATTTTACATTCAATGCTCATCTCAGGTAAAAGGTCCGTCAGTGTTAGGTGTGAGCATCCATGCACACCGTTTT
Source organism: Melampsora americana (assembly GCA_022264835.1). NCBI lineage: Eukaryota > Fungi > Basidiomycota > Pucciniomycetes > Pucciniales > Melampsoraceae > Melampsora > Melampsora americana. The sequence continues at coordinate 96,871 of JAIFHY010000137.1, read as the reverse complement.
AGAGGTATGAAAAGTGTTAATAACACTCTTCACGCATTTGAGCCAAACTTTTGTCAGGGGAAGCACACTCCATTCACACATTTTCAACTCATATTGAATGGTCATCATGACAGTGGGAATCAAACTGATATGAGTGTGAATGGTAGCATTCACGCCTAATTCACATCTTTTGAGCTGTGTGAAATGGTGTGCAATGTGTGATTCACACTCTTCACACATTGCAAAAAAATTTCATTCAGTATGGGAAGTAAAACTTTTGTCCGTGTGAAGAGTGGGAATCACACTCTTTCACAGCTGCTGAGACGTGTGTAGGATGTGATTCACACTTTTCACACACTTTTGTGTTACAGTAATGAAGATGTCAAAAAGATGAGAATGTCAGTGTGAAGACTGGAGTGGGAATGACCCTCCAGTCACCCCTGTGAATCACACTTTTTTCTCATGCAAACCCAACACAAACACATCCCATAGTGTGTTTAACACATACTGAGATTCACAATCTTCAGGCATCTTTATTATATCCAATGATTATGATAAGACTTTGGTCAGAGTTGAGTGTGTGAATCACACTGTATTCACAGCTCTTCACAGGTGTGTGAAGTGTGATTCACACTGTTCACACACTTCCTCTTCATATCCATGGACTTTGGTCAGAGTTGAGTGTGTGAATCACACTTTATTCACTTCACTCAACAGGTGTGTGAAGTGTGATTCACACTGTTCACACACTTCCTCTTCATCCCCATGGACTTTGGTCAGCGTTGAGTGTGTGAATCACACTGTATTCACAGCTTTTCACAGGTGTGTGAAGTGTGATTCACACTGTTCACACACTTCCTCTTCATATCCATGGACTTTGGTCAGAGTTGAGTGTGTGAATCACACTTTATTCACTTCACTCAACAGGTGTGTGAAGTGTGATTCACACTTTTCACACACTTCCTCTTCATCCCCATGGACTCTGGTCAGAGTTGAGTGTGTGAATCACACTTTATTCACTTCACTCAACAGGTGTGTGAAGTGTGATTCACACTTTTCACACACTTCCTCTTCATCCCCATGGACTCTGGTCAGAGTTGAGGGTGTGAATCACACTTTATTCACTTCACTCAACAGGTGTGTGAAGTGTGATTCACACTGTTCACACACTTCCTCTTCATCCCCATGGACTTTGGTCAGCGTTGAGTGTGTGAATCACACTGTATTCACAGCTTTTCAGAGGTGTGTGAAGTGTGATTCACACTGTTCACACACTTCCTCTTCATCTCCATGGAAAAATAAACTTTTATCAGTGTCAAGGGTGGGAATCGCCGTCCACTGACACCTCTTGAGAGGTGTGAATGGTGTCTTTCACACAGTTAGATCTCAAGCAATTGGAAATGTCATTTTCAAGACCGAAGTAGCAATTACCCTCCATTCCCACATGTGAAGCGCACTTCTCTCATGCAAACCCAAACCAAGCACATCCCAAAGTGTTTATAACAGAAATAGAACATTTGAAAAACGATCATTGGAATACTTCATAAACAAATCTACGACAACACATACACAAGAGTCAAGGCAATTGCCGAATCAAAGCGTTCACCTTTGCTGCCCTTCTCTCCCTTGCCAAATCGGCACGCATCTTTTTGCGTGCTTTGTCCCGAATCATCTTGACACTGTTCTCCTCGATATACGTTTTGACTCGCTTAGCTCTGAATGCCTCCCACTCCAGTGGGGTCTTACCCTCCCTTTCCCTCTTGAGCACTTGGATCCGCTGGACAAGGGCTTCGGAAATTTGACACGATGATCCGAATTGAGTGACATTGCATTTGTTTGGCAGAACAGGCTTCCCTTTTGCATCAAGAGATTGAGAGGCCGTGGTATAATGGGGTATCTGAAACAGTGCTGGTCAATGTTCTTGTCATGTATAAGTAACAGGTTAGAATTCCTTACTTTTGTATCCCATAACATCTCATATAGACCGTTGCAACGACTCAAAGCAATCTTGATCCCGAACCCTTTAACCACGAAGTACAGATCTTCAACTGATCCTAGTTCCTTCGCCTCGTCCTTGCTGCATGGAAGGCCAGTCTCCCGATTAATCAGGCCAAAAAGGCCGAACGCATATCGTGTGTGATCCTTATCTATATGGATGCGATTGGCAAATCCATCGCAAGACACTGCCATGTTGGATGCAAAAACCATGCCGTTAGGTGTCTCCTGCCACGTCACGTCATCGAATCCGGGGACCTTTGTAGATAGGCCGAGCGCCAGGTTGCTCTTAAATACGTGAAGAGACAGGCTGGCAAATCGGCCAGCTAGGAAATCTCAAATGATATGGAATCGTTCCATTCGTTCCTTATCTGTTAACATACGGTCTTCGGACGTCGCAGTGAAAGCACTCATTGCATAGGCACCTATGCAATGAGTGCTTTCACAATGTTAGGATTTACAGCAACATAATGAAAGAAGGTTAAATGGCAAGTGACTCACCAAGGGATTTGCCCTCATCAGTCCCACCACGCCATCCACAATGGCCCATCCGTCCACAAATATGCTCGTCATCTTGGTGTTCATGTTCGGCATTGGGCGCAGAAACAGTTTTTTTTTGACTTCGTGTGAGCCGTTGATTTTACATTCGTTACGAGCACGCGCATGCTTGTAAATGGTAGATACTGAATGATTGAATTGCTTTCGAAGATCTTCATCCATTCTTCTAAATCTGGAACATCGCACTGCAAGGACTAAAGATAGGTCTGCTTTGTTGATGACCGCAACAGTACCATGATATATTTCAATATCTTTGATTTCATCGGTATTCGTTCGATCTTCAGGTCCAAAACGAAAGATAAACTTAGTGTCAATCGGCAGGCCGAGTTCGGTTGCCAATTGACACTTGAGGGTAGTGCGCTTCCGGTGATAACAATAGAATGCATGACCTATTCCTCCTTTCTTCTTACGTTTTTGCTGATATTTGTGATCACATGGTGTTTTGTTTGATTTATAATTCAAGGGCTTGACTCCTGCCGCCCTTTGGGCGGCTCGATTGCGCTGGCGTCCCATGCTGTGATAAGTCATTCATTTTGTTAAATCAGATTACCAAAAAAATTCATCAATATTCATCAGTAGCGTGATAGTTTCGTTTGAACGTAAATAAATTGTTAAAAATGACCTTACACAAATCAAACCTGGCAATTCAAAGCTGGTGATTTGAGTACGAAATATGGAAGGCTAGGTCATCATTTTCCACTCCTTTCTAATAGGTGATACACAGTCCGAGTTAAGGAACTTACTCGATTCGATCGAACCCGGTGAAGCAACCAAAATCGAGGAACCCGTGGATTGTTGAGGGAAAGGAGAAGCAGCCACGAACTACACTTGCCAAATGCCGTATCACCTGCCTATTCGTAGCTCAGAGTCCAACAATAGACAGGCGAATCAGCGACTTTGGGAAGGTAGACGCTTGCAAAGAGTAAAAGAGATAGGATAGTTGCGACGGACCGGTTGTTTGTTCGGAAGTTCGAAGGAAAGATGTAGACGTGGAGGTGAAATCGGCCTTGTGTATTTGCGCTGAAATTAACCAGAGACCATCTGGGATGCCCCGGTAAAAGCATTATACCCGTTTAATGCTTGTATGCGGACTAGCATACAAGACCACGTGCTTGCCTGTGGTCAACCGGTGCATCCGCCCGGTTGACCACGTCTACACGGCTCTACACCGACCGAATCCAATGTGATATCAGTATGTGCGATATCATAATCGCATCAGTATGTGCGATATCATAATCGCAACCGAGATCTCCGGTTCAATCACCGGTGGGTTCAATACGGGGGTCCACCATTGCACAGACCCATGTCAATTTGATATCGGTCTGTGCGATATCATCATGTCAACCGATACATGTGACTCAAGACGGGTCTACATGTGCGATATCATTACAATATCGCACCAATGGTTCCGTTGGTTGACAGGGCCTGAGACCTTGACCAATAGAATTAGTTCAATCGATAGATGATTTGATTCTGTTCATCTAGAATTTGAATTCTAATTGATTTATTTAAATGCATCTCACCTTGAAAACATATTTTCAGAGACATAGTTTCCTTGTCTCTGAAATTATTCATCAGTTAGACTATTGTTTTGGTGGGAGATTCTTGTGTGATACAAAGAAGAAGAAGAATATTTGTTTCCATTTGTACAATGCAGTTTTTGTTTTCTCTCTCCCTCTGTATTGTTATTGTAATGCATGGTTTCTTCTTCTTTTTGGGTTATTAGGTTTTTATTTTGTTGGGAGAGATTGAATGAAATGTATGGTGGAATTTCTTTCATTGTTGGGAGATGAGAGAGGTTTGTTTTATTTTCAGGTGGTGTTTTGGGGGAGAACACAAGGTAAAGTTTGAGTAAACTTGACAAAAGTCTGACTTTGGGTAAGTATATCACTTGATCAAAATTCTACAGTCTTGTTTGCATTCCTGGGGGTAATTATAGCCCTGAGTGTTCCAAATGGCCTTGTTTGCATTCCTGGGGGTAATTATAGCCCTGAGTGTTCCAAATGGCTCAGGGACCATTGTTGAGTGTCAGACACCCCAGCAACCAAGTCATGAAGTGACACCACACTGCATGACTGGGTTGTTGCATGTTTGTGTGGCACATGTCCATCATGCCCGTAATCATGGATGTTTGGGGCGTAACCTGTTACGCCTGAGGGTTATGTTGGTTCTGAGTGTTCCAAATGACTCAGGGACCATTGTTGAGTGTCAGACAACCCAGCAACCAAGTCATTAAGTGACACCACAGTCCATGACTGGGTTGTTGCATGTTTGTGTGGCATATGTCCTTCATGCCTGTGATCATGGATGTTTGGGGCGTAACCTGTGACGCCTGAGGGTTATGTTGGTTCTGAGTGTTCCAAATGACTCAGGGACCATTGTTGAGTGTCACACAAACCACCCACCAAGTCATGAAGTGACACCACACTGCATGACTGGGTTGTTGCATGTTTGTGTGGCACATGTCCATCATGCCCGTAATCATGGATGTTTGGGGCGTAACTTTTTACGTCTGAGGGTTATGCGGGTTCTGAGTGTTCCAAATGGCTCAGGGACCATTGTTGAGTGTCAGACACCCCAGCAACCAAGTCATGAAGTGACACCACACTGCATGACTGGGTTGTTGCATGTTTGTGTGGCACATGGCCATCATGCCCGTCATCATGGATGTTTGGGGCGTAACTTTTTACGCCTGAGGGTTATGTTGGTTCTGAGTGTTCCAAATGACTCAGGGCCCATTGGTGAGTGTCAGACAACCCAGCAACCAAGTCATGAAGTGACACCACACTGCATGACTGGGTTGTTGCATGTTTGTGTGGCACATGTCCATCATGCCCGTAATCATGGATGTTTGGGGCGTAACTTTTTACGCCTGAGGGTTATGTTGGTTCTGAGTGTTCCAAATGACTCAGGGCCCATTGGTGAGTGTCAGACAACCCAGCAACCAAGTCATGAAGTGACACCACACTGCATGACTGGGTTGTTGCATGTTTGTGTGGCACAGGGCTTGGCCGTAACTTGATGTGAACCTTTATACACTTAACATCTAAGACTTGAGAAGTCCCTGTATACAATTAGTAGCTTTAGTAGCTCTGACCTGAGGAGTCAAGGTAGTCTGGCATAGAGGCTTAGCTATCAAAGGTTGATGAAATGAAGTTTTTTTGTTTGCCTTATATTTTGGAAAAAGACCAGACTGTTTTTTTTATTCTTTACTTGCGATGTTTTGTACCTGAAAATGCCTTTTTGATTGACCTCAGTATGTACGTCACTTATTCGAAAAACTTCTGGATTTTTTAACAACCCTTCTACCCTTGAGTGAAATAAGTACGAGGGGGTCAAAGGCCTTGGGTAGACCTCAATTGACTGAATATGTAGAATCTCATCCACCCGTGAGTACTGGGTTGCAGGAGCTTAATAAAATTCAATAGAAGATAGTACACGAAACAAAGTCTGTACAAATTTGTTTTGTGTAGTTTTTATATGTGGGTTGACACTAGTGACAACCCACATAAAACATAGTGCCCAAGTTTAATACGTACTAGCATCGACATCTCCAAACAGGATGTGGTAGAACATATTTATCTACCACATTTGATCATCTCTTCTTGTCTGTCTTTTGAAGTGAACTATCAAGCCTGAGAAATTCAAACCTTCAGAAGAAGATGTGATGCGCATGGGAGTAACCCACATCGACTCGTTCTTTTGACGTAGTGATGTAAACAATTTTTGGCAACTTGATGTGGCAGGAATGGCCAGTGCTTAATATTCCTGGCCATTCCTGCCACAACAAACACCGCGTAACATATCTTAGGTGGATGTATTACATTTTGGGCAACTTGATGTGGCAGGAATGGCCAGTGCTTAATATTCCTGGCCATTCCGGCCACATCCACCACCTCGTAACATATGTATAGTGGACTGTTTTTGGTCCACTATACATTGAGGGTACAGTCTGATTTGCCCAATTATATGTGGATCGAATTTGATGTAACATATTATACATGCCTTGAATTTGATCTTTTGTTCACACTTCTACACACTCTTAACCGAGGTTCAATGTGTGGTCTGTGTGAAACACACACGTTGGGCCAATGTGTGTGTGAAATAAATAACCACATGTATGACACACCTTTTACACACATGTTTCACAAAGGTTGAATAAGTGTGAAGTGTGTGAAACACTCACATAGCGAAAGCGCGGTGGGTGAGTCACACATGCCATAAATTCGAAAGTTTGAGGACAGTCAAAGACAAATAAACTACTGACAGAGGTGACACCACTGTATCAATTCCAATTTATTTGTCTTTGACAAATAAACTGCTGACAGATGTGACAGCACTGTATCAATCCCAGGGTCTGACAGAAGCGGACTGAAACAACCATTGCAAAACCACTATGATGATATCAATAATACCCTGGGATTGACAGCACTGTAATCATCCCAGTTCATTGGTGGCAAGATAGCACCAAAGAAACCTTGACCGCCAAAAAGGTGAAAGTAATTTATTTTTCCAATTTTCAATCACTAACAATGGTAAGTGGCATATTTCCAATTTCCAAATTCCAATTTGGCTTTCGTCTCTCTTTTTGGCTAGGTGCTGTAGTACTTCTTATAGACAAGAAAACCTTCAGTATTCTTCTTTGCTTCCTGCCGTCACCAATATTGTAAACTAACCCAAGATGACGAACCAGAAAAAAATCAAACTGGCCAAGCCTGAAAATCTCAAGCGAAAACCACAGAATGAGCTTGATGCGCGGTGCCTCGCCATGAAACGCCGGAGTCGTGTCCACGCTGAAATGACAGTAGGCCAAGCTGTTACAAACGCTGCAGAAACATACGACCGTCATGAGCAACCCATTCCAGGTGGAACAGGTGAAATCATAATGTCTTTAGATCACATACCAACGTCAGGGGAGGATGATCAAAACAAGCAACCATACCCACATGGACAATCACATGCCAGTCCTCCTCCACATGACGGCAATCTCACCAACGTCGATATCACCGGGTATTCTTTTGCACTCAATCTCAATGATGGCTTCTATGCAGGACGGCGACAGCTTGAAGAAGAGCAGTGGCAAGCTCGATATCCTGCCATGTTTCCAGTTTTCATGGCCTGCCAGGAGAGGACCAATAACTGGTCCAAGGCTGACACTCGATTCAAAGACTGGAAGGAACGGTGTAACTGTACAGGAACCCTTCGCACGTTTGATGTTCTCGACCTTACGTGTCAGTCCAATAGTAGGAAAGGAGTGTTTTTGATTCTAACTCAGGCTTTTTCAAACCAGTTCGTAAACAGATTGAGTTGAAGATGTGTTTGTGTTCACCTAACGATCAAGTACGACTAATCCAAGCAGGTTACATTGGTGGTACACCAGTCAGGCCACAGCAAGTCATTACAATACGTCTTCTGCAATTCTTCCACATAGTGTGGAAGTATTGTAGCCTGCGTTTCCTAGCATTTTCAGAGGCCCTTAACGAATTCCTGGACAAAGGAAATCCTCTATTCTTAACCAAAGGAAATAATGTGAGTACATAAAACTATTCGGTCCGCTGTTTGCAATCTGATGTAGGTGTTTTTAGTGCCGTGAATGGCATCGGACACTGTCTTCAGCAATTGATGCATATCGACAGATGATCGTCATGACTGAAGAAGCCGTGACCAAGAGCCTCAATCTTACAATCAAAGACAAGCTAGCGGTGATATGTCCCCAGTGTTTTGGCCCAGGCGTGGGCCCGCTGCCGGAAGGTGAACCTGACCACATTGTTTGTCTGGACGGGAACTTCCAGCACCGCAGGCATTTGGCTGCTAGTATCGAAAAAGGTGGAATTGTTACACCTTCTCTGTTCCTTCCACCTCAGGCGATGGAATCGCTTCAAGCACAATTATCACACACCGGTCCTACGGGTCATGGTGCAAAACAACGTGCAATGGTGGCATGGCACGAGGCTGAGGTAGTCAGTGAAAGTTTCATCCTAACCTTTATAATCAATAGTAGTATCACTTACTTTTTCCCACAGGATCCATGTGCCGCCAGGCATACGGCAGCAGATGATGTGCGAGGGAAGTCTCACTGGCAAGGTTGCGATGAAACTGGTTTGATGGGCATGGGTTGTCGACATGATCAGTGTCTCCGGTTCATTAGCATTATTCAAAGCGGCGAGAAGTGAGTAGTTCTGGGTTATATGGTTGCTGGTCACATGTTTGTACCAATGCTGTGGAAAATGAATGTTAGAAACATTTATCCACTTACATTATTGAACTGGCTCCTTAAAGCCACCGACGCAAGAGAAGGAGAATTACCCGAGACTCTTGGATTGCTATATGATATTGGCTGCACATTACAGAAGAGTATAGTGAAAGTAAGTCACGGCTCTTACAGATGATGCACTGTGCACTATCTTGATTGATTGAAAACTTATGCTGCCTGCTGCCACCAGCATAAACACTTTCCTGAAGAACGTGCAAAAGACAGGCTGAAGTTTGGAACAAGTTTGTTCCATTCATTTGTGCATGAGTGGGCATGTCAACTTGATTATAATCCACGGCTGAACGACGGCTGGGGTCTCTCTGATGGTGAGGGAATGGAAAGAATATGGTCTGATTTTGAAAGTTTAGTCAGGCCTCTTCGTTACTCAACCAAACAGCATCGCCTGACTGCACTGAACTTTCGAGCGATGCATCGGAATGAACGAGGAAGACATAAATCAGGTAGGAGAACCTTTCACTATGTCCAAACATCTACTGACAAAACTCTATTTGGACCAAATAGCTGCGCGTAGCCTGGATCATCTGCACAAGACTCAGAAAAAACTATCAGAAGCCAGAGGGAAATTGAGGGAGCTCAACCGCCAACATGGCCATACTGAAGTGTACTTGAAAACTCAATGGGAGCGTAAGAAAGCAATACAAAGCCAAACCATCAGCCAAAGCAGTGCGGAATACTTGGAACACGTGGCTGAACTCGTGGATTTGGAGGAGCAATTAGTGGTTGCTCAGTAAGTCATCTTCACTGAGAGCCAGACATTTAAGTGCGACAGGCTGATTAACATTGCAATTTACAATCAGGGATAAGCTTGAATTCCTGGACAGGAAGAAACGGGCCAGGCGCCGACGTAGAAATGATAGACAACCTAGTGGGGTTCCTAATACCTTGGTTTTGCTGGAAAAAGCAATTGACCGAGTTACTGAGAAGCTGGGAGATGCAGAGTTATGTGAACTCACTGGTACAGATGGTGCAATGTCACGCTTTATCATATCTATGACTAAGCTGGCCGTACTGACTTGATTTTCAACCCTCAGATGAACAAGCAAAACCTCTTGTCAAAATCCGTGTGGCCAAAGGCAAGTTACTTGGTGCAAAGGTTGGCGTTATTGAGCATAGAAGAAGAGCTGGTAATGCACAAGGTAATTGAAATCCGTGCTTCACGTATCAGAACAAATAGTTCCATTGACATGTTCACAGGTCACAGGTACTAATGTTCAAAAGAAAATGAATACCTTGCGACTATTGAAGAACAATCAGCTACGACAAAAGCATGCTACATATATCAGACTATCAAAACAATACAATGAGGACTTCACGCCTAACCCATTACTGCACACCCCTACTCTTCAAGAGGTTGAAGCAATGGATCTATGCCACCCTTTTCTCAACTTTGGTAGCCTCATCCACTCGACTGAACCTTGGGCCGTAGACGAAGCAACCCAGGAAGGGATGGAAGCTTACATTAACGTCTGTCGGTGTACAGAGGAGCTTCGCCGAATTGCAAAAGAGGCTAGGCAAATGCTGAACTGGGCTGTTTTGTATGAAGCCAAGATTGACAACCTACGTCAAAATAACACCAATGGTGAGTTGTTATGTTTCCCTAATGATTATTTGTGCTTGATGATAACCTTGGAATTATGTACGTTGAAGACATAATCCCAACATGGGCAAATAAAGACGTGATGCTGGCAATCACCTCTAATTTATCACGGGAAGCTTGGCGGTTATGGCTCAGCTGGAATGGGAAAATCATAAGCTTACTGCACGAATCAGAACCTTACAATGTTTGTGAAACAGGCAGTGATGACGAATTACAAGACCAGTGGAGAACCATGGTTAAAAAGAGTCTTGCTGAGTGGGAAATGATGGTACACGTCCCCACCATTGTTGCTGAAGAGGATGAGATTGGGGATGATGATGGTGATGATGAAATAGTTGAGCATGATGAAGATGAGTTTGATTATCTAGTTTACGTAGATTGATATCTGAAATACATGTGTGATAATGAAAGACACACATCACACCCTTTGCACGTCCAACATTTTCACACTTGATTATGCATGCGGAAAATTGCATAAGTGAAAGTGTAATTCCCACTCTTGACGGGTGAATTCATGTGTGTGACCATGAGCCTTTTTTTCACACAGCACATTGCTCCAGAATGCCTATGAAGCATAGGCAGAGTGTGATTCCCACCCTTCACACCTACAACTTCCAATTTTCCTTTTTTGTCGAGACCCTTTGGTGGAGAATGGGTTGTGGCATGTGTGAAAGTAAAATTCACACCCCACAAAGCTCTCCACAAGTGTGAATGGGATGTGATTCACATCTTTGCACTTCTGATGAGTTGTGAAAGTGTATTTTGCATATGATGTTATGGTTTGCAATGCACATGTGTGAAAGTAAAATTCACACCCCACAAAGCTCTCCACAAGTGTGAATGGGATGTGATTCACATCTTTGCACTTGTGATGAGTTGTGAAAGTGTATTTTGCATATGATGTTATGGTTTGCAATGCACATGTGTGAAAGCAAAATTCACACCTCACAACATCTCTCCACAAGTGTGAATGGGATGTGATTCACATCTTTGCACTTCTGATGAGTTGTGAAAGTCTATTTTGCATATGATGTTATGGTTTGCAATGCACATGTGTGAAAGTAAAATTCACACCTCACACCACCTCTCCACAAGTGTGAATGGGATGTGATTCACATCTTTGCACTTCTGATGAGTTGTGAAAGTCTATTTTGCATATGATGTTATGGTTTGCAATGCACATGTGTGAAAGTAAAATTCACACCTCACACCACCTCTCCACAAGTGTGAATGAGGTGTGATTCACACCTTTGCACTTGTGAAGAGTTGTAAAAGTCATTTTGCCTTATGGTGTTATGATTTGCAATGCACATGTGTGAAAGCAAAATTCACACCTCACAACCCCTCTCCACAAGTGTGAATGAGGTGTGATTCACATCTTTGCACTTCTGATGAGTTGTGAAAGTCTATTTTGAATATGATGTTATGGTTTGCAATGCACATGTGTGAAAGCAAAATTCACACCTCACAACACCTCTGCACAAGTGTGAATGAGGTGTGATTCACATCTTTGCACTTCTGATGAGTTGTGAAAGTCTATTTTGCCTTATGGTGTTATGATTTGCAATGCGTATGTGTGAAAGTAAAATTCACACCTCACACCACCTCTCCACAAGTGTGAATGAGGTGTGATTCACACCTTTGCACTTGTGAAGACTTGTAAAAGTCATTTTGCCTTATGATGTTATGGTTTGCAGTGCACATGTGTGAAAGTAAAATTCACACACCGCACAGCTCTCCACAAGTGTGAATGAGGTGTGATTCACACCTTTGCACTTGTGAAGAGTTGTAAAAGTCATTTTGCCTTATGGTGTTATGATTTGCAATGCGTATGTGTGAAAGTAAAATTCACACCCCACACAGCTCTCCACAAGTGTGAATGAGATGTGATTCACACCTTTGCACTTGTGAAGAGTCGTAAAAGTCATTTTGCCTTATGGTGTTATGATTTGCAATGCGCATGTGTGAAAGTAAAATTCACACCCCGCACAGCTCTCCACAAGTGTGAATGAGGTGTGATTCACACTCTTCTCACCACCTTCACACATTGTGAAAGTCTATTTTGCATATAATGTTATGGTTTGGAATGCTTATGTGTGAAAGTGAAATTCACACCCTACACAACACTTCACAAACGTGAATCGGGTGTGTTTCACGCTCTTCACACTGGATTTGGGGGTGCAAAGTTGTTTGGTTTGCATACACATTACACACCCTTTGATGATCTGTCATACAACGGTGTGAAAATGCATTTTATTTGTGTTGGGGAGGTTTGGAGGTCTTCCTCCTCAAGATTTGGGTATAAGTGACTTGAATGAAAAGGCTTACGGGTACATGATTCACTTTGCCAGTTTGTGTGAGTCTGTGAAAACTGAATTTGGCAAATTCACACCATTGCACAAGATTTCAAGTTATCCGATGTGGATTTGTAATTACATTCTTATCTCACGCACAGATATGTGAATTGTATCATACCATCGTATAACATCACAAGTTTTATCGTGACAAATACAACATTGTCAATACTAGTCTCCCTGCTCCCCCTTGTGATCGATCATGGTGTCGCCATCAAGATCCTCTGGAATTGGGTCCTTCTTACGGTCCTCATCATCATCAACTGCCTGTTTAACAACTGCATAATATCCATCTTCTATGTCATCTACCCACATCTGATGTGTCCTGGCAGCCATCTTTTCAAAAGCAGTTGCCAGGAGCGCGTCTGTCATACGAGAGTTGCTATGTTGGATGACCTCCAGACGTGTATTGCCCTTGAAAGTTCGACCTTTTAATGTGACGTGAGATGATGGAGTCTTGGGGTGACAGTCTAAGTGGTTGAAGGGTGGCTTGAGATATTGTCCTATGAAGTAAGTGAGATTGTGAGTGGAACTCAGCACTCGCCGCTGATTAAGGTGATCAACTTACGGACAAGATTATTTAACTTGGCTGTGAGTTTAGATTTAAGCAAATCGCTAGCCTGGGGTTTCTTAGGTCGGGTGGGTTTGGTTTTGAGATCAGATTGTGTGATATGCCGGACGAAATGCTCGAGAAGCTTCCATTTAGTATTGGTCAAGCTTGTCCAGTCGTCAGAGGATGATGACTGCATTTGCCATTGTCCTTTTTCGTTGCGAGTGTCGGGGTTCCACAAGGTTGCCATGAGGTTGTAATGTACACCGTAACGGATGTGAATTGTTTGAAGCTAGGTTGATTGATTTGAAATGGATGGAGTTTTTCAGTTAGTGAAGAAATGGGTGGTGGGTAAGAAGCTTTACCTCATGTTCAATACGTTCCACCTCTTCAATACCCTTGTTCTGTCTAGTGGTTGGGAGATGTGGACCGAATTTTGCTTGCCCTAGATCACGTGCGACTTTATCCAAATTGACTAGTCGTTTGAAGATTGGAAGATATTTATCTGTTTCGTCCGCATCAAGTGGGACTGTCCCAGGCTCTACAGGTGGCTGATCCCATCCAGAGGCTAGGTATCCGAGGGAAAAAAACATACGGCCGTTGAATATGTCTTTCTCTTCAGGTTCTAGGTTGGTCCAAGTTGTCCCTAAGTATTGGTTGCGCTCTTTGAACCCTTCTTGGGTATTCCTTGGTGGCACTGTGATAGAGGGTAGGCATGAGTGAAAGTTTGCAAATTGAGGACTCAATGCCTACTCACTGTTTTTGTTAGAACTTTCAACGCTATACTTCAGAAAATTTTGATAAATGTTTCGTTTGGTTCTGATACTCACTTCATGCCTGCCATTCGTAGTAGGTTGACGTAAGGTATGTATAAGTTATTTTGAGTGAGGAGAGAAGAAACATGAAGAGTTGTTACAAAGGTTCAGACTGACAGAAAATCGTTAACTGTCCTTTCGCTGCATTTGGCTGCTAATGCAAGCAATTTCTTGGAACGCCGGTAGATGAACTGAAGATTCTTCAATTCTTTTTGAATATCAGATGGGATGCGATTGTGAGTTTTGCGTCCAGAGGCTGAAAGGAGTTCATTGATTGTGTAAATGTCCAAATCGAGATCGTTGTAGTTTTCAAGTGTGATTTGGTGATTGAGCCTGGCATTTGATGAGGGGTGACATTTCTGTGTTCGTGGCCGTTTGGCTGGTTCACCTTGATCCTCTTCATCGTCTTCATCTTGATCCACCCTAGCACTTGCATCCTCTGGTGAATCTTCAGATTGGTCTGACGATGTCGACGAGGTGGTGTGTTGGTCAGGCCTTTCAGCGGGCTGTCGTCTGCGGTTAGCGGATCGTTTGGTGTTTTTAGTAGTGGATTGATTGTCACGCGAAGGTGAAGCAGGTGCAGGTGTCTTTGTCTTGGTGTGAGTGACTCGTTGGGGATTTTTCCGCTTGCGGGTCTTTGCCATGGTATAACAATCGATGTGATGCTTTCAAGTCGAATGCGGTGTGGTCAATGAGATGAGTCATGATGTGGAGATGAATGTCTCGTTGTGACGTTATGTAGTATTATTACTCAGTATTATTACATGTGATGTGGATGAGTATTACAAGAGGTGGTGGGACAATGAGAGGTGTGTGAAATGTGTGAAATAGCGGGAATAATGTCTAAACAATGTGTGAAGGGGTGTGATAGATGTTTCGTACGTGGGTAATGAAGTGGGACTTAAAGCCTGGGAAGTTACTGAAAGATGCATCCTAGCATCCTAGGATGCATCTGCGCGCTTGGCTACGGATCCACTGCGAGGATACGTCTACTGGTATCCTCGGGTCGGGTCCGAGGTCTAAGTGTACACGAGGTGCTTATAGTATACTCAAATTCATCTGAGGATGTGTTGTGCACAAGTTTCCCACAAAACATGAAATCACGTTTTGATGTCCTGAATTGCACATAAAATTAATCAGGCTGAGGTTCAGTTGGCTGCTATGAATCCAGTTTGGGATCAGGGCTCAGTCTGATTGGATGTGCCAGACCGTTTCAGGATCAGGCTGAGGATCCAATTGGACATTCTACATCCGGTTTGACATTGCGCATCAATTCTATCGCGCTCAAGTCGCGCGACTTTGCTTTGAAACACCGTCCCCAATGTGACATCGGAAAGGGCATGCCGACGTGAATTTATTGGCGGTGAATCCAGCTTATTAATTTATTTTTTTAGAAAAGTCTGAGGAAGCCCAATCCAAGAAGCACATGCATGACAAATTTTTTTCCATGATGCTCAAATTTTACAGTCCTGGGAGCACAAAGTGCATAAAATTTTACAGGATTTTGGCCAAACTTGAACTGCCCTAATGGACTACAGATTACTGTTGCAGGCTTGGGGGTAATCTTTCAATTGCATCTCTTTCTCTTGTAGTTTGCAGAACACTCAAACAACACAAGTGAGCTGCAACAATTTCAACTAGACAAAGAAACACATGATCAAGCCGCCTCTAATCTTCATCATAAAGTATCAAACGAGATAAGATGGTTGTTCTCCTTTATTATCCTTCGTTTACTTGAACACCTTCCCATCAGCGTACTCAAGACCGTCGAGGCTGAATCAAGACAGAT
Organism: Melampsora americana; assembly: GCA_022264835.1. Lineage (NCBI taxonomy): Eukaryota > Fungi > Basidiomycota > Pucciniomycetes > Pucciniales > Melampsoraceae > Melampsora > Melampsora americana. The sequence continues at coordinate 80,960 of JAIFHY010000137.1, read as the reverse complement.
ACTCAGTCAAATGATCCACTTTGAATGTATGATCATTCCAAAACATACGTGTTGTCCCAGTTCCAGCACCCTTTGATAAAATCAAGGTCTTTTTCAAAGTCAAGTGGTTCAAATTCATAGCTTTCCCAGTCAGGTGCAACATCAAAGACACCCTTGTAGTCAGATCCTCGGATCATGTATGCACCTTGAATCTTTGATCCATTTGCTTTTCCGTAAACACCAGAACTAAAGACCATTGAGAGTTTGCTCCGCGGAGTCAGTCCAGATCACGAAAGAAAGAGAATCCTTCCTTGAAACTTACGAGCCAAAAAGGTACTTGCGCGACCCCTCCAACCGGTTGTGAAAACCTCCGATCAGATTAGAAGACATGAAAACTTGAGTTAATTCTTCATTGTACTAAGCATCACCGAACAAGTCATTTGGTTAACTCAAAGAAGGTCAAAAGTACAGTGAGACGGATCCGATCACTTGCCTTATATGAAACCTTCCAGAATGAGTATTCACTCAAGTCGATGTTGTCCTCGAGCCATTTCATGGCAACAGAGAATTCCGAGTTGGAGTATTGACGTTTCCATTCATCAAATGGGAAACATTTGGCAGGTCCTAACGCCTCACAAGGGTGCTTGGCCTTGGGCTCAGCAGGTACTGCAGGCTCATCTTCTTCAGTGCCTTTCTTGGCCTTCTTCTCCGACTTGGGAGCGGTAGCAGCAACTGGTGCTTTCTCTTGCTTTGATGGGCTGTACTCCACTCGCTTTTCAAGTAGTGTGATTTCACCACCTGATGCAGACACAAAAGCAGGCTGATGGATGATTGTGTGGAAATGCCTGGCGACGTTGGGATATTTCGCCTTCCAAGAGGCATCAAGGAGTGAACCTGCGGCCCAAGAGAGGTGACTAGCTATGAAGATATCGGCAAGTGTGATACGCTCTCCAACAAAGAAGGTGCGCGAGTGTAAGAACTTGTCAAGGACTTCAAAAAGACCGGCGGCCTTCTTTTCGGCGTTGGTGACGTTGACCTTGTTATAAGGCATGTTGTATGGTGCAAGAACCATGATCCTGCGCGAAAGATCAATGGTATAGATATGTCAGATTCAGGTGACATATACGCCGTGCGTGTGTATTCAAGAAGAGACTTACTGCTCACATAGAGAGCCAGCGAGCTCACTGCTGAAGAAGAGGGACCACTGGAGAACTTCAGCCTCTTGCTCCTTTGATTGACCCAATAATCTGGCTTTGAGGTTAATCGAAGCAAGATACTGATAAAGACAAATCCCTATCAAGTCAAGCTGTTTTCTACAATACTCGGCAAGGTAAACACAAAGGACGGCTTACATGAGCGATGGCATAAGATTCAGTGATGTTGATTTCGGGAGCTACGAGAGCAGGGATCTTTCCTTGACTGTGAGGGAATTTAGTCCAATAAGCTTGATCGAGACCTTCCTTGGTAGGAAGCCTAGCAGAAATGAGCTTCAAATTGATCCCTTCGAGTTGAGCCTAGTAAAATAAATCAAAATTCGATAGGTCAAATTTTCCACAAGATTTAATGGAAAGAAATTCAAGAAAAGAAAAAGATTTAACTCACAACTACTAGACAAGCTCGAGTGCGAGGGTTACTCTGAGATGAAGATAAAAAATGAGTTATAAAGATTGATTGAAAATGTATTTTATGATAGATCAAATCTTTCTAACCTCATCGCCATAGAGAGTGAAGGACATGATTGTGAGTTGAAAGTTGGGTCGAATGGTAGAGTTGAATTTCAGAAATATTGATGTTGTGTCCTCAATCATTTTGAAAGTTTATATCTTGATTGACTTAACTATCGATGCTGAGACAGCTGTCATTAGTTGAACCCGCATGTTTGAATAGCGGTGTTAAACTCACAAGAAATTAGAATGTTAATAAACCTTACAAAAAACTCACGCCCAGCACATGCTTTTACTTTCAAATTTAGGAGCAAGAAGACCTCGTACGTTTCTATCTCACGAACAACCGCACTATCCAGTCATATATCACATCAACAGATTTCCCCCAAGTTGGCGTTGTCGTTGGAATACTCTACCTTCATTGCAGCCTCATCAAGAACGTTCTTTGGATATAATCCTGAATTTCGACCCTGTAACACGAACCTGATTTAGTTTTCCGTGCCCAAAATGAACCTCTTAGGCCGCTTTTCGGCACTATTCTCCTCTTCACTCATCTATTGCTCTTTGGACTCGTTCAATTCAATTCCAAAGGGACAGGAATCTTCAATTGTTTATGACTACATCGTTGTTGGCGGTGGAACTGCGGGTCAGAGTGTCAGATTTTGATGGATTGACAATCACAACCGTATTCACAAAACTTTCCAATCCCAGGCCTAACAGTTGCTTCACGACTTTCAGAAAATCCCAACATTAAGGTCTTGGTTCTTGAGGTCAGAATTCTGCAATCGCTGTATTTCTGAATGCCATTTGCGCATCAGTATTTAAGATGATATTGATCACATAGGCCGGTGATCGTGGTTTGATGAATCCTGGAATCTCTGTCCCTGGTTTTGCTGGTACGTTTTGACAGCTATGAAAGACTTGCTTTGAAACTCAGCCTGCATCCTCGTTCGGTAGGCAGCACTTTGAGTACTCGAATAGACTGGAATTTTTCAACGATCGCTCTGAAACAAGCCGCAAATCGTTCCATCATGTACCCTCGGGGTAAAGTAAGTTGATACACAGTCAGATGAAACGGAATCACTCAAAATTAACTCTCGGATGTGAATCTTCCCCTTTCGCAACAAAGGTCTTGGGTGGTTCCTCCGCAATCAACTTTATGCTAACTACCAAAGCATCTCGCCAAGACTATGATACATTTGAAAAATTAGGAAATCCAGGATGGTAGGTTGTTTCTTGAAATCAGCCCACAAGATCTGATATTGACGGATCCAGACTTGATCTACTGACTTGAAAAGGGGTTGGAATGAATTTGATCGAGCGTCAAAAAAGTCCCAAAAGCTTCTCATCCCTCCTTCTTCTGCGAATTTCACATTTTCGACCGAATTTCATGGTACAAATGGTCCATTGAAGACTTCCTTTTCGAAATTTCTTCCTCCAATCGTAGCAAAATATTTTTCTGCCGTCAAGAAGCTGGGGCATGTGAGAACATTTGAAGACCATTTCAATGGAAAGGTGCAAGGGCCTGCTTATGTACCTTTGACCATTGACGAGAATTCAGCACGGGTCACAAGTGCTAGCGCTTATTGTGAGTTTCACTTTCATCTCCTGCTATCACGCAGTAGGCTTATTGATGACTGAATTTTCAATGGGCAGATTTTCCGATTGCTTCGCGGCCGAATCTGGTGGTTCAGGTGGAATCTGAAGTTGATCGTCTCTTGATTTCAAATCCCAAGGTAAAGGATGTTATCATCCGAGGTGTAGAATATATCTCTCAAGGCTCAATCAAAACAAGTCTGGCTCGTAGAGAAGTCATTCTAAGCGCGGGTTCAATTGCCTCACCTGCAATCCTAGAACGTAGCGGAATGGGTGATCCAACCGTCCTGAAAAAGTTCGACATCCCAGTCATCCTCGACCTTCCCGGTGTAGGAGCAAACTTGATAGATCATCCAATCAACCTAATCACCAGTCAACTTAAACCCGGTTTCTTCTCAGCGGACAAGTCGACACGTAACGCTACTTATGCAGCCGAACAATTAAGTCTCTACAACACCCGTCGTGAAGGGAGCTTAACCCAGGTTGCCTCACTCTTGGACTTTGAGCCTTTACGTGTTGTTTTGACAGAGGGAGAAATTTCAGAAGGTCTTAAATATCTTGAGAACACCTCAACTTCGTTGCCTCTGCAGATTTTTGAAGCTATCAGGGAACAAATCTTACACGGCACGCCCTTCGAATTCTTCCCAACCAACCAAGGCTCACCTAAACTTGAGGTGAGATAGCTCATTAAGCTTTTATATGCTGAAATTCACTGTCGGACCAAGTCACAGGGCACGTCAAGGTTCTCGGCTTCCCAAAACGTCTCATAGTAAGTATTTTGAATGGCGTTTTTCAAAATGATGACACCAAAAGACCTAAAGTCCAGTTTGTTACTTCTAGTTTCGCCCTTGCGTCATCTTTACAATATCCCCTCTCGCGTGGATCATCACACATCAGTAGCCGCGATCCAAAACAGCCCCCCCTTATTGACGCTGGTAAGCTAGATTCAGTCGTGATCAAATTGGTGGGATGAATATCTCCTTCTCCTCTCTGATTCTTTGACCCAATCATACCATGAAGGATTTTTCAACCACCCGTTCGATTTGTGGCTCTTTGCAAAGGCGTGCAAGCATGCCAGAAAGATCATGCAACCAGAAAATTGGGATAGTGTGATTTTGAAAGAGATATCTCCCGGTGATACAGTTCATACTGATGAAGAGTGGAGGCAATTCGTGGCAAAAAATACAGAATCATTTTGTTAGTCTCTATAACTTCTCATGGAATTCTTTTGGTTGATTCAAATAAATTCCCCCCCTTAGATCACCCTGTAGGTACAGCAGCAATGTTACCGCACAAGCTTGGTGGTGTAGTAGACCCTGAATTAAGAGTATATGGCACTCTGAATCTGAGAGTGATTGATGCAAGGTAATTTGATTTCCATTAGAAGCTTCATCACAAGTTTGCAGCTAATCAAATTGGTCATTAATTTATTATTTTTTGCACAAAGTATCTTCCCGGTTCAAATAGCTACTCATCCTCAACTGTCAATATATGCTATTGCTGAGATTGCGGCAGAAAAGATACTGGAATCCAGATAATATTCCTGGATCACTTTACTCTGTATTTGGGCTATATTGATACATTCTTGGCATTCCAGTAGTTTATGAACCCATAGATTGGATAGAATGATTATAAATACATACCACAGATCATGATTGTTCTTATCCGCTTTTGACCAAAAAGAAATCAAAAATCAAAATGACATACTACGAATCTTATTCCTTCTTAAAAACTTCATCTCATCATCATCTTCTTCATCATTAAGAGGTTTACTCAATCCTTCAAGATCAAAACAAGTCTTTAAATCTTCCTTTAACTCCAAAGCCGCCTTCACCTCATCCGGATCATCTTTCCTAACCTTCACTTCATCCTTCATAAATCCTTCATTCAAAATCACACCCTTTCTAGGATCAAAGACAGTTCTCTTCGGACCTTTGAACGTATACCCTACAAACGCATGTGATTTTCGAGTTTCTAAAAGTTGAGCTCCATGAGTTTTATCTCCCAGTAAGGGATCTTTGGTTTCAATTTCATGGCCTTCTCCCACTTTCAATCCTATGACTTCAATCGGATGATCATCTATCTCGTCTTCAAAATATTTCGTATCTGTTTCATCTGAAACCTCCGGTACAAATGGTGGTGTTTGTAGATGAATCGTATCAAAATCGATATCTGAAATCAAATCCCAAGTCAAATCGTAAAGAAAGTCAGTCTTTCATGGTGATAAGAGAAAATTAAAAAAAGAGATCATAAAGTTAAAGAAAACTGAACCTTTAAACCAAGGATGAGCTCTGATTTGATTGGCCCCATCTTTCATAGCACGACTAGGCCCTGAGTAATTCGATGTAGTTCTTCCATCCTGAACCTGTTTCGAAATCGAATTATAGAAAGAAGTAGGACGAGATGGATGAATAGAAGAGATTGGAATCCCACGTGATCCTAATCTATCATTCCGATCACAAATTAAATTTTTAATCAAATCTTTGGCTTCATTTGAAACATATGGTTCGTTTGGAATTTGTAAGTTAGATCTCCATTGGATGATCTTCGTTCGAGTGATTTGTCGTGATCTGGCCATGAAAGGTGCATAACCAAATAACATTTCGAACAAGATGACTCCTAAGTCGAATGAAAAGATCGTTCAAGACTTCCTTCAGATCAAATCTTGATCCTGATTGAATAAAGGATTTTCTCTCACCCATACTCCACCAATCGCATGCCTCATCGTATCCAGTTGATTTCAAAACTTCAGGTGCCATACTATCAAATCAAAAACATCAGAAGCCGTTTAGACTCAAAATGAACATCATTGACTGACTAGTTGTTAGTCCCTACCACAGAGAATGCCAATTTCTTACGATTCCGATCTCGAATGGTCAACACTCGATCAGAATAGGAAGTAGGAGTTTGAGCATCATGAACATCAGATTCGTTTCCAAAGATATCTCTAACAAAGTAAGCTTGATCATGTTTTCGAATCTCCGGTAATCCATCTTCTAAATCAATTCCATGTTTATGAAGAAGTACCAAACGTTGATGATCATAATAAGCTCCATCATGAGCCCTAGAATTCCAACAAATCTGATCAATTCTTCATTCAAGTCTTCGTCACCACCAAGGCCTAGAGGTTGTGTTCTGGACAAAAAAGAAATTACATACCAATGAAAATCAGTTGCTAGACCAAAATCAGAGATCTTTAAATGACCATCCCTATCAAATAAAAAATTATCAGGTTTAATATCTCGATGTATATAGCCTAATCGATGAGCTTCTTCAATAGCCAATACCATTTCAGCAATATAAAACTTAGCCATTCGTTCTGAAAACTTATCTTTTTCGATTAACAAATTTAACATATCACCTCCAATCATATATTCCATCACAAGATATAAATTATCTAAATCTTGAAATGAATATAATAATCGAACGATCCATTTTGAACTTGAACTAGCTAGACTCATTAAATCTCTTTCGGCTCGTACATGTCCTTCTTGTCCTTTCTTCAACATATCCGATTTTCTTAATTGTTTCATAGCTAATAATTCACCCGTCGTTTTGTCTTTTACTAATGAGACTACTCCAAAGGCTCCATGTCCAATCGTTTTTAATTTGATGAAACTATTCATACCTACTCTACTTCTGATCTCTCTTAAATAATTCGTTTCACTTAAAACCCAAGCCATACGAATATTGTTCTGTTCTGCTTGAGTTAAATTCAATCTATTAATTTCAGTTTCTAATAATTCTTTCCTTTGATCTCGATCACGTGGTCTTTTAAGAATCGAATCTACCAAAACAAAAACTTATCTTATTATCAACCGGTTTTCAACTTTGACCAATCTAAATAAAATTCACCCACAATAATGTTGTTCGAAAAAAACTTTAGCTGCTACTGCCTTCTCGACCGTTTGAAGATCTGGAATAAAATTCCTTGTACCTCTTTCTTCAATCGCTTCATCCTCCGGAACATTTTTCAAACTAGAAGGAGAAGAAGATCGACTATTCGAAAGATCTGAACTTGGTTCAGAAAAATCCATTAAAGGTCTACTACGATTCGGATGAACGATGATAGTTTTTGGATGATCATCTTCATCAATCCCACTAAGCTCAAGAAACTCTTCCACCTTGGGAGAAGTGATCTGTTCCAAGTTTGTGGTAAGAGGTAAGGTTTCTGGAAGATTACTTTTCATACTTGATTGACTATCAGAAGTGGGCATTCCATTGACGACTTTTAAACTACCTTTCTTCAATCCTGATTCTTCCATTTGTGAAAAGATCTCACCAATCCCTCTGGCTTGAGCTTCAGCTGCTTTTTGTCTTGAAATCACTTTGATGGGTGTGACCCAACCTGGTTCTAGTGTTTTTTTTTCATAAAACAAAAATCGTCATTAAATTTTGAATTTTCAATCAAAACTTGAAAATCATAATCTAAATCAACTTTTACCTGGTAATTTTCCTACTTGTTCTGTTTGCCATCTTTGTAAAATTTCTTCTGCTTGTTCAACATCACTTGCATGACAGATATGTCTATGCGAATCGTTCCAAAGGCAAATTGCACAAATCGGTGATTGAGATCAAATCTCGTCGATTTGAAAGATGAAGTGAAAGATGAAAGACAAACCTCATCATTTCAGGTTTTCCAATCATATCAAGACTCACTCGATTAGATTCTTTGGTAAGATAATTCAGATTCTTAACTAATTTAAAACTATTACCAAAACTAGAACCGATCCTTGCTAATGTACTTGAAGATGGATTTAAGAAAATGGGTGATTTGTTTAAATCTACTTCAAGTTTTGAATTTGGATTTGATGAATCTAATGGCTGAGAAGAAGAAAAAACCCAAAAACTTTAAATCATTGAAACACAAAGTCCTTTGATGAAATGTAAATTTCCAAAAAAGAATAAAAAAACTTACCTCTAGATGATTCCAATCATTTTCCTTAAAATTCAAATCAACCTTCTTATGATGAATTCTTTGAGAACTTTTCTTAGAAAGTGATCCTTTAGTATACCCCAATAGATCAAAAAACCCTTGATGTAAAAATAAAGAATTTCCCGGTCCTTTGACCGTTCTACTCGGATTCCTACTCACATTCACAAACTCATCTTCTCTTCTCGTTGTTCGTGTTGATGTGGATGTGGAGGTTGATGTTGATGAAATTGTAGTTGTGTTAAGTAAATTTCCAGATTGAGATCTTAATAAGATTCCAGGAAAACTCCATCCATTTCTGCTTGATGAACTTGATCCTGGTATAGGAGCAATTCTTGGAGAAGTGAATTGTGAAACATCTAATGGTCTTTGAAATCGTTTACTTGTTGAATCAATCGAATCTTCTATTGAGATTTTTCTAATCGTTAACTTTTTTCGTTCGTTTGTTTCTTGGTTGATTGAAATTGGATTTGTACTTGAATTGTGCTTTGGCATGGGTCTTGGTCCTGATGGATGTAAGTTTGGTGAAATCATCTTTCTTTTTTTGAAATGTTGATGATCAGTTTAATGGTGATTCTTTTTTGCTTCTGAATCTTTAAAAACAAATCAAATCAAAATGAGATCCTAATCTTTGATAATCATATTTCTCAGGTAACCGTTAAATCGTTCAAGGTCAACCGTTTTGAATCTTGGTCTTGTTTAGTATGGTAGTTGAGTCTCATGATCATGAAGAAAAAAATAACTGAATTCAATCAATTTACCTTCTTGTATGCGCATCAGAGAAAGTTGAAAAACCCGTGAAGTTGGATGAATTTGCGATGACATCATCGATCCAATCAGTTTGAAGTGGTTTAAATTCAAACCAAATTGATGACCTAATCACTTTGGACTGATTTGGACTGATTTGGACTGTGACTGAGATGAAATTCAAAATCAGTATTACACTTTACTCACTCAACACTTCACTCTCCACCTATCTCTTCAATCTCATCTCAGCTCAGCATTCATAAGAACACAATCAACACTTGATCATAAAACACCTATCCCATAGATTCACAATCAAACTCTACTTAAAATGATCACAAAAACCCAATCCAATTTTCCAGAGAGAGAGAGAGAAAAACAAAACAAATGCAAAACTAAAGAAAATGAACTCTGAAAAGAAACCTAAAAAGAACAGAAATACTCAGTAAAAACCAATGGGTTTGATGATGATAATTTTAATCTTTGATTCCAATTCGATCAGAAGGCCAATCCCAAACTTTACATAACCATTCAACTAAATCAGGTGTCCAAGTTTTAGATTTGAGAATCCAAGGATGTTGAGTCAAAAGTAATTTAGGTATCGGTCTCACATTCGGATCTTTCTCAAGACTATCACCATGTTCCCCCATCCCCAAACAAAGAAAAACCTCAAAAATCCGTGAAAAAAAAGTAGTAAAACCAAAACTTGGGAGATGAACATACCAAGTGCTTAAGAAATGTTGTAAACTTTTAGTCCATTTGATTCCAAGTTCAATTTCTTCATTCATTGAAGGCATTTGGAAAGTCACCACAGTTTGTAATAATTCGAATGGATGCATCGGAGTTTGATCATCACTGGTAGAAGATGAGAGTGGGAATCGGTTCAAGGCTAATTCTAATAAACTTAAACCTAATGACCAAACATCTGATGTGATCGAATATTTCTCGCCTCTAATCCTTTCTGGCTAGATAAAAAAACGTAAAAAAAGATCAGAAAGAGATGTGATTGAGATGATTGACTTTGGTCTGTTTTCTTGGTAAACTTTTTCATCAAATCAGACCAATTCAAAGAAAAGAAGGATCATCAAACAAAAAGAAATCAAGAAATCGATTTTCAAACTTACAGCCATATAAGCTGAAGTGCCCATAAACGTTCCAGCAAGACTTCCGATCAATTCACCTGAAACTCCCAAATCACATATCTTGATTTGTCCTTCTCTTGTCACTAAGATATTCGAAGGTTTAATATCTCGATGTATGATTTTTTTGGTATGTAAATGATTTAATCCAGATAAGACGGATTCAGCTACTTTTCCTAAAATCTTTTCACCTATCCTTCCTTGTCTTGATTTGATTTTTTTATAAATCGCTTCTAATGATCCTCCTTCACAATATTCTAATAAGATCGCGATTTGAGTATCATTCTGTAAACCAAACATCAAAAATCAAATCAACTCAAATCACTTGATTGAGATCAAGAAAAGCGAGGTTTCGAAAAGGATGTGAACGAACTTCTTCTAAAAATGCACCATAATATTTAACAATCCAAGGTGTTTCACCATTCGCAACTTCTCTATTGAATGCTAATTCTCTTAAAATCTGTTTATGAACTGAAGGATTTGGAGAAGTAGGAATAGCCTTTGTTTTGGAAAAAAAAGATCAAATCAAGAATTTTGAACATCAGCTTAAAAGAAGTCCAAAATTGGATTTGATGTGATTAAAACTCATTTCGAAAGAAAACCCTAAGATTAGATTCAATAAGTTAAAGATTGATTTACCTTTTTAGCCATATAAACGTTCGAAGGTAAATGCAACACTTTTTTAACTTCACCACCAGCTCCTTCACCTAAACTATTCAACACTTTCAAATCTTTCGGATCCAATTCGATTTCCAAGTCTTCTTCTACTCTTTCTTCTTCTTCTGTTTGCTGAATCAATTCATCATTCAATCTCAATTCTTCTTCTTCGGTTTCATTCTCATTTTTCGAATTATTCATCGAATTAGAGACATGTTTAGAAGTCGAACGTGATTCTGATGAGACAGATCGAGTAGCCGTATCTGAAGGTCTAGGTCTTCTGACTGAGATCGGTCGGATAGAAGTACTACTACCACTTCTAGATCTTGATCCTAATGGTGATGGAAGTCCGAGTTCATTAGGATTGGTGATCATTAGATTTGTTCCATTCATGGCTGCTTGAATGTCAGTGATGATTCGATTCGGATCAGTAATCCTACCACCTTCTTCATCATCCGGATCGATATTTGTGATCGTGCTGGGATATAAACTTCCACGTGAAGTTTCAGGTGATGAGATAGATGGATGTAATGCGAAAGAAGAAGAGGGTGTGGTACCAGTCGAAAGTGTAAGTGATCCATTTGATTTATGAGTCCTATATGAACTAACTGAATTGTTTCGATTATGATTAACAGGTGGGACAGGTGAATTGTAAATTGATGTGATGGTCAAAGGTGGTCTTTTTGAAATTGGTTTGTTTGAAGATGAATGACTTGGGAGTGAATCTGATAAAGAGTTTGATGAATCTAATGTTGATGATGAATTGGTAGTAGTGGTTGTGGTTGTTGTTGAGGAATTGATGGTAGTTGATGTTGATGATGAATCAGTATTAGTTGAGGTTAAATTTGAATTTGAAGTTTGTGAGTTTAAATTAGGTAAAACTAAAGATGGTTTAGGCATCCTTGAAAGTAGTTTCTTTGAAAGTTGGATGATGTTTTGATTTGACTGATTTGATGAGAGTGAGTTTGATGAAAGTTGAAGAAGATGATGATGGATGGATCAAATGAGCTTCTCAATCCAATACCATGTAGCCGGTCATCAAACACTTCTCCGGTTAGTAAACTGGTCGGGGCCAATGGGTGACGTAAACTTTTGGCATGTGATTGGATGTACATTCGGGTTACCTGTAGGCTGTTAATCCCACCCTCCAAGGTGGTACCTGTCCCAAAGCCGTGTATGTCAAGGGAGTGCATACCAATAGTCATATGTTGATGCTCTCAGGAGACTGGATGACCTGATTCAAACAAAATAGGAATGTTTAACTGAAGTATTTGACTCACTCATTCAAGACTTTCATACCTAGGTCTGGATGTTAGGCAGATTGATATAAAAGAGCTTGGACAGACTGCTTGGAAACTTTGACCTGAACCATCCTGATGTGATTGACATGGGTGTGTTACTATCATGTATGGTGTTCAACTTCTAAATGGACTTAATTTTGACTTGGTGTCATCCTTAAATATCATTTTTAAACATGGCCCAAGAATATATATCAATCAAACTTAAAGGAGGAAGAAACACTGTAAAAGATGATAAATGATTTGATTTCATCATGGGTCATTGTAGGCTAGACCATCTTACGAAATTGGTCAAAAGCTTTACAAATATGTTTTATCTTCTAAACTAATGCAATCCTTCAGAAGTCCTTCAATACTAAAACTATACCATCGATGACTGAGCTTCATCTCTTACAGATATATATATATGGTCAAACTATCGGAGAAAGATATAATTCAAAGATCTTCAGATTCGATTTGATAAACTAATTCACAAGATTTCAATAAAGTGTTTTGTAAGGAATCAGGTAAGATCATAAATCCTTCATTTGGAGTCCAAATTCCTATAAACTGGATTAGGTTGATAAGTATTAGGTAATGGTAAACCGGTTTGAGAGTTTACAAGAAATGAAAATATAATCGATTCTGAACTCGGTCCTCCTCTATGTGATTTATCTGAATTAGATTGTCTTTGATCTGGTTTGATTATTTTTGAAAAAAGAAGAGGATTAACTTGAGAAGATTATAGAGAGAATTTAGAAGTTGAAAATTAGAATTTACCAAAGAGATGTATGTAACCATCAGGACCATTATCTTGACGAGATTTAGAAAGATCAATCAAATAAGGATCAGAATGATAAGTGTTTTGAAAAGTTTGATGAATAAGATCTAAGAAAGAAGGATTAGATTGGAATTGTGATTTTGATGGATGATTTTGATTTAAGAATGAACCTAAGAGTATAGGTGAAGATGAAGAGATAGGTGGTTTGGATAAAAAACTGATGAATGAACTTGTTGAACTTGATGGATGTAGATAGAGTGGTGAAGATCCATTGTAAGGTTTTAGTTTGATGGGATTTGATTGATTTGAAATTGATCGGATAGATGATTTGATTGATTTTAGATTTGAATGAATCATTGCTTGATGGTATTGATTTGAGAATGAGAATGTTGAGAATGCTGAGAATGTTGAGAATGAGAATTGTTGACAGTTGCTATTTTGATTACATCATCATCACATATGTATGGTTCGATCGATTGATATCACACACGTGACTTGATCAGGTTTCTTCTCTTTTCCACGAACACACCTTCTCACTTCACCTCACCTCACGTCACTTCATCAACTCAACATCAATTCTAAGGATTCATTCAAACTACAAACTCATCATGAAGCCCTTTAAAGGCTTCAAGACTTTAATCATCACATCTTATCTTATCATCTTAGCTTCAGTTACATCTTCATCTAATTCTATCGAAGAATTCTCAGAATATGATTCATTATTATGGGGTACATATAGACCTAACCTTTACTTTGGTTTACGACCTCGTTTACCACATTCATTCATGATGGGATCAATTTGGTTTGGTGTTAATGACTTTTCTAGTTTTTCAAGTTAGTGATCAGCATTCAAATTATCTTTTTGACTCCTTACCTAAATTCATTCTGAAGTTGAATTTGGTTCTTTTTAGAATCAAGACATGCATGCGAACAAGGTGATGATTTGGCTGGGTACTGGTTGGAAGACACATGATGGTAGAACAAGTGGTCAACATTATGTGAATGATGTTTTGAATAACGTGAGAATCGAATCTGAACTGTTAAAAGTCGAAGGTGGTACTCATGGTCTGTTAACCTCTTTCTCTCTATCCATACCTCTTCATCATCTTTCAAAGTAACTCATGAGTCTTGAACAATTTTGAACTTCATTGTGGGTTCTATATTGATTCTTAGGGGGTAGTTGGGGTGTAAGAATACGTGGCGAACGTTTGAATCCAGGTGGGTTGAAGAATCTATTAAATCAGTCTTTAGGAAATTTTAATTAATCATCCTGACTTTTTCTGTAAATTTCTTTCAAGCTGCACCTGCAAAGATTAGTATGATCAATTATTTTGGACTAGATGGTTTAGGAACATTTCAGTTGGAGAATGAGGAAGATGATGAGGTGAGTTATACAAGACAATATCAGTCTTTGTGGTACATGAACGAAAAATTTTAATTAATTCTCAACTTCAATTCTCAGGGTATTGAAGGACCTGTCAAAATCTCAGGTTCAACCACACAATTGGGCGAATTCACGATCCGAGTACAAGATAGTCAGTAGGATTGCCTCGTTGCCGCCCAAACGTCTGTTCTATATTGCTCATCAATATTCTTCATTGATCGCAGGTCCCACCAACTCTCGGATTTCAGGGTGGTAATCATGCCTCTGAGTTTGGTGAACAATTGGATCGCACCCAATATTTAGGAATTCAGATGCCAGCCGGTACCGTATGGAAAGCTAAAGGTGAATACATAATCTAAAACTTGATCAAATGACAATCGTCTTTCTTGGTTTGTTTTGACTGATCTTTTCCGGTTGATGAATTCAGAAAACATCATAACGGCCATCAATGAGCGTGTTCATGGACTGATTGATAAATATACCAAGGAGAACTTACCAGACCCAGCTTTGACGTTATCCCTACCCAACGAGATTCGATATGGAAGCAATCTTTACGCTGTCCAAAAGACTTACGAGGCCCCATTTGAGCTTGAAATCTTTTTCGATGGAGATGGAGCTCCCAAATTAGATTCAATCTCGCTCTCAGCTGGTTTAGCCGCAGCATCAGAAGCCTTCAATGATCGGTTTGAAAAATCATTTCCCAAAGTGTTTTCTTCTGAATTCACACCTGATCAACAAGCAATGGCCAAGGAGATGCTTTCGAGTATGATCGGAGGGATAGGATATTTTTACGGTTCTTCAATTGTCGATCGAAACTTTGCTCATGATTATGATGATGATGGATTGTTACTTACCGGTCATACAGAAGAGACTGAAGCTGGTCAACGTACTCGAGATCCACAATTGACTGAAGATCGAGAACTTTTCACGGCCACTCCTAGTCGGTCTTTCTTTCCGCGTGGGTTTTATTGGGATGAGGGTTTCCATCTTGCTTTGATTGGTGCCTGGGATAATGACATGAGGTACGCGTGAAAGCTTGGTACTGATCCAGGCATATATATGCTAAACTACATCCTAACTCCTTTTCGGTCAACTGTGTTCATTCAACACCATAGTCTTGAGATTTTACGCAGTTGGATGAATCTCATCGATCGAGATGGTTGGGTCGCTCGAGAACAGATCTTAGGAGAAGAAGCGCGTAGCAAAGTTCCTACCGAATTTCAAACACAATATTCTAATCATGCAAATCCGCCAACATTAACGATGGCCGTGACATCTTACATCAAACGACTAAAGCGAAGACTACCAGGAGGAGCAATCAGTGACGCTGAACTAGGCGTCAATGCAGGTTCCCAACAAGTCATGTCAGGATCAGTGAAACCAGGAGAACGTTTGTTATCGGATGGAGTATTGGCCAAAGGGTTTTTGGAAAAGATTTATCCTAAGCTTAAGCTTCATTATGAGTGGTTCAAAGAGACCCAAATTGGACAAATTCGAGAATGGGGAAGAGAATCGAGGAGTAAGACAGAAGGATACCGATGGAGAGGAAGAACGAGAGATCATGTACTCACTTCCGGTATAGATGATTATCCAAGAGGATTACCTCATCCTGGAGAATTACATTTAGATTTGATTAGTTGGATGGGATTCTTCACTCGAACTATGAAACAAATTGCAGAATATGTTGGAGAAGAAGATGATGTGATGGAATATGAGAAAACGTATTCAGCAATTGTGGCGAATATTGATGGTGATTTTTTTTATCTTCATTTAAATCTTGTGGTTTTTTAAAGTTCTTGAGGTGGTTTTGTGATCTAATGTATTGATTTGCTTTACTAACCTTTTCAGATTTACATTGGAATGAAGAGAAACAAATGTACTGCGATGTCAGTGTGAACGATAATGGTATGTGACAGCAAACAGAGGCGTCCTCAAGTTGCAGATGATGATTGACTTTGAATTAATTTATCCTCAAATAGATGAATCGTATCATGTCTGTCACAAAGGTTATATTTCCTTATTCCCCTTCTTGTTAGGTCTCCTTTCACCAGATTCACCTAAATTAGGTGCAATCTTAAAAGATATTCGAGATCCAGATGGAGTTTGGTCTGATTTTGGAATTCGAAGTTTATCTTTGAGTGATTCATATTTTGGACAAGGTGAGAATTATTGGAGAGGACCGATTTGGATTCCTATGAACTATATGGCACTTTGTTCACTTTACAATGTATGTGGTTTTCTTTTCAATTGATGGACTTAAGGGTGTGAGTCTGTTGGAAAAGTTAACATCTACACATTTGTTTGTAATTTTGATGTTTAGACTTATGCTAAAGAAGCTGGCCCTTATCAACAATTAGCTGCTGGTATTTATAGTGAATTAAGAGAAAATGTGATTAAGAATGTTTACAAGGTAAGTAACAGTTTTTTTTTCAATTTTTCAACTTTTTTGTTATTGATCAATTCCTTTACCTTCCAATATAAAACCATGATCATCTTTAGGAATGGAAGAGGACAGGATTTACTTGGGAACAGTACGATCCAATGAATGGAGAAGGTAGAAGATCTAAACCGTTTACAGGTTGGACAAGTTTAGTAGCAATGATGATGGCAGAAGAATATGATATGTGATGAGTTTTGATCACGTGTTTAAACTTAAGATCAGAAGGAGAAGAAGAAGAAGAATGAATCAAAAACAAATTCAGGGAAGATTTTCATGAATTTTCATTTTGTTTACTAATTCAAATTGGAAGGCAAAAGAAAAAAAAGCATGCATGCATTGTTTGGTTTTAGTTTTTTGTTTCAGTTTGATGAAAATATTTTCTTTTTTTTTCTTCTTTCATTTTGTTTGTAAATAAATAGATGAAAGTTTGATGCATTTTTTTTAACAGATTGGAAAAATGAAAATATGGAAAATTGTATGGAACTACTTACTGATATGGTATAGTATCACATTGATTAAATCATAGTGGGATTTTGTTTGAGAATGGTATGAGTGAATGTGAATTGGTTTTATAAGTTGGTATATCTAATCACTGGGTTCATCTTATGCACTTCAAGAATGATCTGTGACATGGTTTGGACAGAAAGTTCTCAAACCACTAAGAGCTGTTGGTACAGAGTGATATGACCCTACGTCATACTATGATGGTATCTTGGGAAATGAGACGACCTTCTCTCCTTTAGCTAGAGCCCGTTCGGTAACTTTTGAGTGATGGCCACTGCACCAAATCAATTATCGGTCAGGGATGGGCTGTTATACTTAGTCAAAGAACTGAAGGCGCGCCGGGAATAATCCACCCTGCGATGCCGGCCGGCGATGTCTCGAGAGATGAGGTTCACATAGATTTTTGATGAGCTAGAACTGAACAAGTTGACACATTATTCTACGAACACAAAGACTTGCGGCAAAGTGAACATTCAAAGATAGATTGACGACAAAACAAACACATCCAGGTTGATCATCGACGAAATCATCGGTCTCGACATTCCCACCGCAAGATATGGTTCAAGGTCACATTGAATCGATATTTATTGTAAACAATTTAGCAGATCAAATCTACATCTGAATGCCATGAATGAGCCAATCAAAGGATCGGTACTTTGGACGCTGTTGATCTTTGTTCGGTTCACCCATCGGTCTACGAACATCACTTCACTACGGCGGTAGGAAATGCAAATGAGCGGGATGGGTTTCTGATGAGACGAGAAATGGGCAGTGAGGATTCGGGTATAAAATCAAGCTTGAATCTTTGCCTTTTCATCATCCCTCATCCACATCCTACAATTTCAGTCTTTTGATCTATCAGATAATCATAACAATTGACGAGACAAATTAGCCATATTTCACCGACAAGAAACCTTTCAATCAAGCCTATCAATAATATTCTCAGTAGTCAACATGCGTTCATTTGCTATCATTCTCTTCGCTATGCTTGCTCTTTTCCAATCACACCTCGCATCTCCCTCTACTCTTGCCGCTCGTACCGATCAACATGTTGGACAACAATCGGCAAACGAGGCCAAGGAAATCCAGCAAAAAATCTTAGGCTGGGGACTGCCTTACAATGTAATCAGCCCTTTTGCCAGTCGCTTTGGTTACCCATGGGGTACCTGTGGTGGTATTTGGACTTTAGGCTGCGGGTCATACGTTCCGACCTGCTTGAATGCTTGGAGTTGCGGCAATTACAATTTGGCAGTCAATAGCCTGGGTCCCGCCTTCCAGCGCTTGGTGTACTTGAGAAAGATGGAAATGAAGGGTCAAGTGGATCACAAAGAGGTACGTGTGCAGATTTTGGTTTTTCTGATAAGAAAAGAATTTTAACCAATCCTTGATAAATCTTTTTCCATAGGACGAGAATCAAGCTTGAGAGAAGTCGGAAAGATCAAGTAATTTTTGGGCCATCAAAGTCTTATAGATGCACTTGGTGAGTTTCTTTACAAAATTCAGTTGACTCCTCAAAACTTCATAGCTCATTCAATCTATGCACATTATTTTTGACTCTCAGGTTGGACAGCTTTCATTTTCTTAGCTTGAATGTATCTTGTGTTTCAGTTTTCTCTTTTCTATCTTTCTAGCTATGATGCTTATCATAAATTGTACATATGTGACCTTTCTGTTCTACGTCTGTTCCTCTCACTATACCGTACTTAACCTTATGTACCCTGGCTCCTATTACCATCTGTTTTGATTAAAATTATTATCTGGATCTGGGTTGATTTTAACTTTTCAGCCATCGTTCCACACTTGAGAGAAGAAGAGCTCGAGTCGTATCACATACTTTCTGAAGACCATTTTTGATCTCTCCCAAGCCATTAGACTGTCTGAGCACAATTACCCTTTGAATTTTCATTGAGAAACTTTTTGTCATTTGACTATTCCAACTGAACCAACTCAACCAATCAACACCCACCAAAAACAAATTTTCAACCATCTCCTACATTTAAACATCTTCACTTCTCAATGATACCCTTCTCATCAATATTTGATTCTCAAGTGATTTGAATCTTGAATATTCTCATTTCAGAAATCAAAGTAAGTTCAACTTTGAGGTTTTAAATCACAATGTAAAAATTAAATCAGTCTGTATATCAAAATTCACAAAAAACTGCTATGACTGACAAAGGTCTCTCTGATTATCTCCTATGTAACATGAAAATTTTATGATATGTTGACAAAATAAGATTGAACTGAGTTTTAGAAACTTCAAAAAAAATCTTGAAAATCAAAAATTTACCAAATTAACTTTGAATCCTAAACTGATCAAATCCATAAATATTTTTTTCACTTTTCCCCCCTTCATATATCCGTAGATCATCAAATATTGTGCATACACAAAAACCTTTTCAATTGATTGAATTCCTTGTATGTATGTAAATTCTCTATGGGCATCAAGTTTGAAGAGATTACTTGAGGCAAAACAGTTTGGGTGGTATGGAGATTTGATATCTTGTTGATTCTAAAATATTGGGTTGAACACTTGCTGAAGGACATTTGGCAATTGTAATTCTGTCTTGCTGACAGAAATGTGTTGCTACCAGAAGCTGCTGAAAGATAAGTTGGAATAGCTTGTGAATGTAGAAGTGTTTGTTCTGTGATACCACTCTCTGACCGTGTAAATCTTTACCAAACCCTTCTCACCATTTCATAGGCTGAGAGAACCTGTTGATTCAAGAATTTGCAGGGAGCTTGGGTAGGCATTTAAGGTGAGGGGTTATCAGAGTATTACCCAGTTCCTACTAGTATAGCCAAGCCCACTTGAATAAATTTGGACAACAGTGAAACAATCAGATCACTTGAGACTTACATGACTTGTGTTGGTCTTGATTTCCAAGCCAAATATGTAGGGATTTCCAGATGGAGTTTGGCGTTCAGCAATGTGCAAGGCAAATTGTTTCTTCAAACAGGTTTTTGAAGCACCCACTCTGGCAAGTGAATGTCACAGAGACATAATATTGACCTGATCTGATGGTATTGTGCTTGGGAGAGAATGATCCGCTTTGATCTCATGATCAGTCAGGGAATGATATGTGAATTAAATTTACACCAAGGATGTCAGCCACAATTGATTGTGATGTAGGGACAACACTATTTGGCAACCTCTTTTTTTGACCCAATGTCCGCCCTTTGGATACCTCCCATCCCACCACCCTTTTCAATTTGCCAACTGCCTGGTTTAGATTTGAATTGAAAATGTCAAAGTCAGACTCTGTTCATTCCCTCCTCTCTTTACTCTATGTTCTGTTTGTAGACAATGTCAATTGAATCTAATCAGTCATAGTTAATTAAACCTTCTCATCTCACTATCAAAGATAAATAGCAAATGATAATATAGTGATGATACACTTAACACTTGTATACAGAGCAACACTTAAGCCTTTATTTGATTCCAAATATAAGTCCAAAAACAAGTGCAATAAAAGAAAGATGAAGAATATAAAGTAAAAAAGAAAGAAAAGAGTAATGAGTGTGATCAAAGTACAAAATGTAAATGGCTTGGAACACGTGTTATCTAATAACCAGTGCCAAACTGTGAGCACTCTTCTCCAGTTCTAAGGTATGCAGACCTTTTCAAACTAACCTAAAAGTTAAGGAGGTAATGTGATATTGAGAAATAAAGATGATGAGTTCAAAGACTTGTAAAGAATGATCTCAAAGGAATTTCTCTTTCCCAAAAGATAAATTATATTACTTCTAACTAACCTAATAACCAGTGCCAAACTGTGAGCACTCTTCTCCAGTTCTAAGGCATGCAGACCTTTTCGAACTAACCTAAAGAAACACAATACAACATAATAAAAGGATAGTTAAGAGGAATAAGTAAATATGATAGTTATAGTAAGAAATATAAAGGTAGTACCTAAAAGTTAAGGAGGTAATGTGATATTGAGAAATAAAGATGATGAGTTCAAAGACTTGTAAAGAATGATCTCAAAGGAATTCTACCAGTTAAGCAATATTAGCAATAGTAACCGTAATAAGAAAAAAAATAGCATGAGAAAAACGACTTACTCTCTTTCCCAAAAGATGGGGGAAAGAGAGTCGGTTGAGGACTTCAGACTATACATATATCAGTGAGCAAACGTCAAAAGAGTTGGGAATGATTTTCATCAACATTGGTTGAGAAATCTCATCTAAGATTAGAAAAACCCGACACAACACTTCTAGTGTATAAACCCACCTCAATATCACTGTCTTGATTGGCTTTCAACACATAACAATCAATCAAAGTACACAAAGTTGTTCTGGAACTATTTGTCATCCCTGAGTACTAAACCATAGTACCAATGGCCAAGACATACTAATAAAAACATTAAAAATAATAATTACCAGTCAAGACTCAGTCTCAAGAGTCAGGTTGCATATGAATTTGCATATGTAACATTTGCATAAATGATATGAAAGAGTGTGTACGTACACAACTTTCATACAACCAAAAACTACACATATTTCAAGCTGTAACACATATGTAACAACTGAAATATACTTATAAAGCAATAGTAACAGTTTTGCTGTGATAAACCTAACCTTGAAACCACAATCTGAACACCCCTGTAGTGTGAAGAAATCCCAAGGTTCAGACTATAAAAACCTAGAGGATCCAATCATTTGTAAAGAGCATCACATCATCATACAACAACTTTACAAATAGCTTTATTCATTTTCTTAGAACCTTTGGGGCCCGTTTGGTACAACTTATATATGTTTGTACCTTGTAAAAGGTATAAAATTTCCGGGGTCAGAAAGTCAATTTTTGTTTTCAGTTGACGTTTATTGAAAAGTTAACTTAAAAGTACAGAAAAGTTGTAATTTGTTTGGTAGTCAACAGCAGAAAGCTTGTTGACCGAATCAAATTCAACTTGATTTTTTTATTGGTACATCTTCTCATCATCACAACTTAAACCATCACACATCAGCACTTATGTGTGATTCCTTGGACTTGTTGAGAGAGTTAGATAAACTTCTGGAATCACTTTCCAAAGATGAATGAAGGTGTTGATGTGGAAAGAAAGTTTTGAAGTCTTCAAGACTTTCAAGACTTCCTTGTTCAATTGATCATGATTGATTTGGATAGCCACAAGTAAGTATTGAACCAAGACGGATTGATGGAGATTGAGTGATTGAAGATTGAAATGATGACAATTGTGAAGGAGAGCGTAATGTGTAGATATTTATGAAGATAGTTCAGGGTAGTTTTTTATGAAAAAGTTCATGTGAGTTGAAGACAGGAGGGGGGGTATCAGAAATGGGACTTGTACATTTTCAGAAAAAAAAGTGAAAGCTGATTTTGGGTCAAATAAGTAACTTATTTGAAAAATAAAGGGTTCATCAGCTCTTTATCTTAAGTAGCAAAATAAGCTCCTTATGGGTATCATAAGTAGCTTTGGAAAGTTGTGAAATTTCTGTGCCAAACGGACTTGTTAAAATTTGACTTTTGAAAGTCAAATTTCACAAAAAGTAGCTTAATTTAAGCCATACCAAACGGGCCCTTAAACTATACTTATCATAAATACAAAATTTAAAGGCCTGATTCTAAGAACTTTTGCTACTTTGTCTCTTGTTGCTCACATTGTGTGTGCAAATCCATCTTAGTTCCTGATTAGACCCCATAATCAGTATATCTCAGGAAGTAGTCCTTGAGTATTGCTTATATCAGACAAGGGATTATTCTGATATAAGAAACTCCATTGAGTCAAATTTTCTTTGTATGTTTTTTTTGAAATCTGATAGGCTGTGTTCTTGTTCAACTTGATTGGGGAGAGTGAATATTCTTTTTGCGTATCAACAAGGTTGTTTTTTGAGGATTACAAGATGTTGATGATTTTGACAAGTGCTTGATGAAGGAATCTTGTTGGGCATATTGTGATGGTGGATGTTGGAGTTAGATTGGGATCCAGAAAGCCAGAATTGATTCTGGATTTCCGGCTTAGTGAAAACTGTGTTCTGGAACCTTTGTGGAAAAGTGTGAGCCTACTAGCTTCTGTTAGGCTAGTAGTGCCACTAGAAAAAGGATGTAGAAGTTTAAATAACAACTTGTAGAGATTACAATCTACCAGTTTGAGCAGGTATATAGTTGGCCTCTGAAGCTTTACTGGAAATAAGCAAGTAAAGACGTCAGCTAGTTGATCTTTGAACAAATGTTTTAGCCCTGGGATTATAAGGGATTATTGTTCTGTTAACAATAATTTATCAAGAGCAGACTGATACACAGTCCTTAATTCAGATTGAATCACTTCTTGTGCAAAGAATGATCAATGAAGGTAGTGTTAAAGTCTATCTGAACACTGGGAGATTTACACTCTGACTAATAGAGGTTCCCCGCAGAAGGATATCTATTTGTAAGGTCATGAGATTTAGCCGGTGGAAAAACTCTTTTTCCGGCTACTGTGTTAAATTTTGTCGCAAGCTCGCTCGCCGAGAGGGTGACTCAGGGCAAAGACACGACCCGTCTATGACACCGTTACGGTCCAGGACCCGCCCCGGTGGTAAGTATCTTTGTGTATGTTCAGTTGGAATGTGATTTAAGTTCAAGTCTGAAATGAATTTTATTAAATTACAAATTCAAATTCACTTCTTCTAAAAGATGAAAGAAACCACTAACAATGGCTCAACAAGTATATCTGATCTCTTTGGTAAGTTTGTCAATCTATAACTTTCTGCTTTATCTTATTATCACTAATCATGATGTTTCTTGATCTGATTTTGATTTCACCAAAAGGTACCATCTCACAGATAGCTTGGTTATTTGCTCAATTACCTCAAGTTTGGCAAAACTATCGTACAAAATCAGTAGATGGCTTAGCTTTACCTTTCTTACTGAGTTGGTTATTGGGTGATTTGACTAATCTATTAGGTTGTTTACTCACCGATCAATTACCATTTCAAAGAAACTTGGCTATCTATTTCACCTTGGTAGACTTAATCCTGGTTTATCAATTTCGAACTTACTCAACACCTATTTCACCTGATTATCAAGCTTTGGCACATCATGATCCCAATTCGCTCAGTCAATCATTATCTTTCTCTAATGAGACTGAAACTCCCGAAGAACGTTGGAGAAGACACTTACGTCAAGTCTCAGCTGCTCAACTTGAATCTCCTGGCGGTCTAGCTAGAGAATATACTCGTTCCATGTCTCGAAAAGGTCGTTTGCGACAAAGTTCCTCTCAAAGTATGGGTGGCGGTGGTGGTGCTATGGATGCATCATTCCTTTCGACAAAGTCTGATCAAACACCAATTTCAAACGTTGGACCGACTTCTGGTGGTACTGTGGTCAGGTCCCCTACTTATGATGAACGTGGTAGATCTCTGGCACGTTCTAATCACGCTAGATTGGCTCCTCTCAGTACTACTACCAAAATTTGGAATGCTAATGAACACGATCGATCTATTTCGAATGGAGGCATGATCACTAGTCCACCAAAAAGCCCTCAAACATCTGTTTTGCCTTCTATCGCTTTTCTTGGTATCTTCACTTTTCTTGTCTTCAACACTGTCAAAATCTATCCTACCGAAACTTTGAGTGGAATGTCTAGAGCATGGGATAATAGAATTCTTGCTCATAATCCAATGAATCACGATTCAGCGCCTATTATGGATCAAGTACTCAAGAAAAGATCACTTTCAACATTAGATCAAAGATTAATAAAACCTTTTGATTGGCAAAGATTAATTGGACGAATTTCAGCTTGGTTATGTGCAATACTTTATCTTACATCTAGATTACCACAAATATGGAAAAACTTTTGTAGAAAATCAGTCGAAGGATTATCCATCACACTCTTTGTGATGGCTTTCTTAGGAAACTTAACTTATGTGATCAGTGTATTAAGTTCACCAAAAGTTACGGAGCAAGTTGGTTATCTTGCAGAATCGTTTCCGTACTTAATTGGATCAGGTGGTACACTTTGTTTTGATTTTACCATCTTTATTCAAAGTAAAATTTATTCATTGAATCGATTACCAAGAAGAAAAAGAACTAGAACGATTAGTAGAAGTGCAAGTAGAAGGAGAAGAACTATCGACGTTGGTGATCTAGATATTGAACAACAAACTGCTTTACTTTCTCCTATCTCACCTCCTGCTCATCTTTCTTTGGTCACTCCTTCTCATTCTGGTCTCCGTACTGAATCAAATAAAATCGAAGGGTCACGTCAGATTATCTCGCCTAATCAACTTCGGGATTCACAAGATGTAAATATTGTAACTTCCCCTGTTGAAGAACAAGAAATCATACTATCAAAAATGTCATCGAACTCTGAGACATAATGTTAATTTGTTTTCTTCCGTATTAGATTTTTAACATTAAACCATTATGTTGATCAGTCATTTTTAATTGATAATAGTATCAATGATGTAAAGAATACTTATACATTTTTTTTCACTTGGTCATCTTATCTTTTTCATATAAGCTTTGTGATTTCGTATTGTTGTTTTATTATATCAAAATTGATTTACTATTTTATTTCTTCTTATATATTTTCGGTAGAGGAAAGGACAGGATGCTGGTGTGTAATGGTTCAATAGTTGTGATGACTGAGAAGATGAAGAAAGAAAGAAATTAAGTTGAATTCAAACCGGTCAACAAGCTTTTCCAAACAAAAATTGACTTTCCGGGCCCGGAAATTTCGTACTTTTCAAAAGGTACAAACCTATATGGGCCGTACCAAACGTGCCCTAACTCTATCCATGCCTTCTCTGGCCTTCTTATCACGTACGTAGAGCTGCACCTAAGAGATCCCATGCAAGTCATTTAGTCTTGTTTGTCAAAAGGGCATATATCCCTTGCGTCCCATGCCTGTGGTATATATATTTACCTTTCTGATGAAAATTGAGCTTACTCGTATCATTTTTGTCTCTAATCCTTCAACTTACAATATTCTTTGATATCAAAATTTCCATTTGCCCATCTTAAAGCAAATCCCGTCTCCTTGTGTTTGTTTTTCAAGCTGAGCCGTATAATGGAACGCTCAGAAATGATTATGATGGCTAGCCAATCAAACCAGATGTAAAAAAAGTTTCCTCACATAGCTTCTTTTACCTGATGAACGTTCTTATAATTTTGCCTACTAATTCTTGCCTCAATTGCTTTTTCGTGATCACAGGGATTATCATAGAACTTATCGCTACACAATTTTCATCTGCCCTGTGAGCATCCCACAAGTTCCAGCTTCAAATAATGTGACCTTGAAGAACTTGATAATCAAGGAAATCATAACATCGTACATGTCAAACATGAGGAATCAACCAGACTTCACTCACTCACTCATTCTCGTACATGGAACAAAAAACTCACCGATTGTCACGATCCGTGTAGGAAAAGATGAGACTGTTCTGGGTCCAATGAAAGGTGTTGTATCAAACTGGTTTCATGTAGAAGTCCCAAGATCGAATTTACTACATTCAAGCCAAATCAATCCTCAATTGTACCTCTTGGGCAATATCTTGATACGATTTAATGACATCTTTGATGCACATTGTAACCGAAACCCATACTTCGATTCTTCTGACCTGAAATCTGAAATACGCGATCTTTGTCAGCAACTCGATTCCGGTCACCCGCCGAGTGAAGGATGGACTCGAATATATCCCCGAGAGTTTATATTCTCTTGCCTTAGTCATCAATTCGCTAAAAAAGCTTTTCTTTCAGGTAAGAATGTTAAATGATCTTTCATTTCATTTGAAAATCTTTGTAAGTACCTCTAGCTAATACTTTTCACCAAACATTCATCAAACTTGATTTTAAGATCCAAAATTAAAGATACTGAAGTACATTGGGGTGGCCGGCGTTGGAATTGCAACAGTATCAAACTGTGTAGTACCCGGACTTAGTCTCTTAGGCTGGGGTTCAAAAGGAGTTTTGGCAAATTCATATGCTGCTTCGCTCCAATCTGGAATGGGATGTGTCGCAAAGGGAAGCTTATTTGCAAAACTACAATCAGTAGGTGCGACCGGTGGACTAGCCTTTGGGGTTTTTTCAGCCTTTGGCGCAGGAGCCGCAACAATAGCAAATGAAGTCAGTGACCACCTTCGAGAGTTCAGCAGTACTTCTTACCTTTATCTTTACACTGATGATCCTACAGATCTAAGTACTTTGAAAAAGCTCATTGACTGTGAAGGGTTCTATTATGTATCTAAATGATTACTCAAAGTAGTGTTCTCAAAGAATTGCATTTTTAAATCTGACTGTTCATCTTTTATTTTTCACCTGAATTAAAAATCAAATTCGAATTTGTAAATTATTGAAAACATTCTATTGTTCATTATACATTTAAAAAATGAAAAAAAGCAGTAAAACAAGTCACAATCTGATTTAATATTCTTTTTACAAAACAATCTCTTTGTTCGGATATTTATTGATAATCTTAAAGAAAAAGAACATGTATTAGATACTAAAGAGGAATGAAGTGTCAAAGCTTGATTGCTTTCATATATTATATATTCAGTCAAACTTATTTTATGTTCATCGTTTGGATGACAAATGATATGAAGTAATTACACTCGAGTAAAAGTAGTTTAATAAGGTGAAATTAGACTTGATTGACAAGTTTGTGTTTGAATCATAAATTTGTCCAAACATTATCATTGGTTAACTGGCGATGAAACCACATTTGGTATTCAAGTTCATGAGGAATTGAATTTGTAATACTCACTGCACAATGACCACAACTGTTAGTCACTATATCAGGTCCAGTGTTTATCAAACCACCAGGGGGTGTTTGATTTGTCTGGTAAAAAGGAATTCATGCAGTCTCAAGAAACAAGTTTCAAAGAGAGAGTCAAACCCACTTTTGCCACTTTATAATCAACAACCAAACGCCTTGATGTTAAAACTGAATTGGTTGTGAAGTTGTTATATTGATGATGTTGTGACTATAGCCATTGCGATTCTCAAGTACCTTGAAAATCCAGATACCAACTTGCCCTAATTTTGATCTATCCTGACTGGATCGCGTGTTCGTGTTGAGGAAAGGGCAGAGCGTATGTATTGGTAGGAGTTCACAATTTTTGAATGACTAGATTTGAGAATTGATCTTCCTAATCGCGGCTCCGCCATGCGATGATTGCTTTACAGAGCGCCACAGCTTCCGATGATGGTATCTGTCAAAAGATATGAATAATTCCTCAAGTTGATTAGGGCGGTTCAAGAAGAGACTCGCGAACACCCGCGACGCAGATTGGCAATCCGGTTTTTTAGGGTCCGACACTTCTTAAAATTGGGTTTTGCATGTTCACGAACACCTTAAATATAAGTTTTACGTGCTGGTGAAACCAGGTTCAACGCGTCCAAACCGCCATTTTTTTTGTCTTTGAATTCAATGTTTCTTTTCTTTCTCATTTCGTTTGGTTTTTTTCAATGACGGTTTTTTGGTGGGTCAAGACAACACAAGATAAGTTGTCTCACTCATCCTGCGTTCTACTCAACATCTTACCTCTGCCGACGCTCTTGACGCCATCCTCATCCTGGATTTTTCTTGGTAAGATCAACCATGCCTCGAGTTTCAGAACAAGCCTCGGCAATCCGCGACTTGACCTATCTATGTATCCTCTCCCACATCGACTGTGAGGTGCGCTTGCCCGGACAACAAGGAATTCCTCATATGCCAACTGAAGGGGCGCTTATCTTCCGAAATAATCTCTTACTGGCCAACATCTACAATGCTGCCTTTGATGAACAATCACAGTGGGGTGAGCTTCTTGCTCACGTCATCTCAAGGCGTTATCTTCAAGATCGCATCCCGGTCCCCTTCCCCACATCGTTTGACTTAGGAGACATGTTACGAGCCCGAAGAACGGACTTTTGCCAGGCCGTGAGAACGACTCCCAAAGGTTTCAACGCTCTCCTTCAGCTGATCCGATCGAATGATGCATTTGTTTCTTCGGGCAACCATTCGCAACCTCCGGTGGAAAAACAGTTGGCTATAACGTTGGAACGTCTTGGAAGCAACGGCAACGGCGCTTCTGTAGGTAGATTTGCCAGAAACTATAAGGTCGGATGTGGTTTGGTCATCAACTGTACTCGCCGGGTGATCACCGCGATCTTGGACGTGGGAGCTCGCTACGTTGCATGGCCGAATTCCGCCAGACGAAAGGCCATTTCTGACGTGCTTGCGAAGGACGGTTTTCCCGGTTGTGTGGGGTTTGTGGACGGAACAACTGTACCTCTATTTTAAAGACCTGGACGTGATGGGGAAGTTTTTTTTGATAGGAAGCACCGGTATTCAATCAACGTCCAGATTGTCTGTGATTGTGACAGGAGGGTTACTTATGCATACGCAGGTTGGCCAGGCTCGTGCTGTGACAGCACAGTGTATTCCAAGACTGAGATTGCAAATCATCCGGAAGCTTTCTTTGATCAAGGTTAGTCCTCATCTTTCACAATTCTAATGTGATGTTAGCTAATGTTGATGATATGGTCAGATGAATACATAATTGCTGATTCAGCTTACACAGCATCAGAAACCGTGGTCCCATTGTATAAAGGGCAGGCCGCTGAAATCCAGAGGAATAAGGAGTTCAATTGGTGCGTCGCGAAATCCCGGGTTCGAAACAAACACTGTATCGGCATCTTGAAATCTCGATGGGCTTCGCTTCAAGGTTTAAGACTGGGATTGAACGCTCGTGCTGACATGGTGCACATCCTGAGGTGGATCCGTGCATGTATTATCTTACACAACATGCTAGCCGACCTTGGAAACACATGGACTGAAGAAGATGAGCATGTTGTAGCAGAGCCTGGGGAAGCAGGACGTTTGCGTGCTGGGGAAGCTGCAGATCTTGCGGGTATTGAAAGAGGAAGGGCAAAGCGGGAGCGCGTTCGAGATCACGCGGTGGCTTATAACTGGATCAGCGGGGGCCTTCCAATTGTCATCTGATATATACAATATACATTTCTCTGGTATGTTTTCTCTCATACTTCATACTTTTTCAGTTTTGAATCTTGAAGCAATTGAGTGTATACCAATTGAAGAATTTGTTGAGATGGTGATCAGGTTTACTAATTGAACTCGTTAGTTTTTTTAATACATTTTCTTCAACTCTAGTGTTTTGAAATCAAAAGAATTTAATTTGAATTGGATTAGGAAAAGTTGAAGCGTTTATTCAAGTTTGGGAAAAGAATAAAATAATTAATTGTCATGGGTTTTCAATTGAATTTGTTGGATGGTTTGATCAATGTAAGCAATTAATATGGAATTCAGTTTGATCTTTGCCCCAGTCTTTAGAATATTCTTGTGTTTGTATGTACATACCTAGAACAGCTGCCTTGTTTGATGAGCTTTTTGATTCTTACCCTATCAAAATCAACACAAGCTTTCCCTTGGCAAATTGAATGTTCAGCATGAAATGATGAGTGAATGAATACGTTTATCAAAACTTACACAACATCTACCCTATCTTAAGTGACTTCTTATCAAGTTTGATGACCCTAAAGGATTGTAGGATCTTGCTTTTGGTTGAGCTATACTAGTATGTTCTGGAAGAACTGATGCTAGAAAATGTCAGGTTAGAGATTATCAATCAAAGACTTTACTTGATAAATTAGTTGAATGAGAAATGATTGAGATCTTAATTTCATCAGTCTGCAAAAACACATATATATAAAATTACAACTCGAACTCGTCAATGCACAGCAGACAATAAATAGTTATTGCATTTCCTAACTATATGACAAACTGATCCCAGTGATCAGATCAGATGTGACATTTGAAAGAAATAGAAGAGAAGTGAGAGGGAAGATGAAAAGTATGTAACCCAGACATTACGATTCAAAGCAGAACAAAGATAGAAAGAAATACGATTCAAAGCAGAACAAAGATAGAAAGTAAGCGCATAAGAAAGAAAGATTGAAAGCGGAATAAATGACAAGAGTTCAGTTGAGTTTCATCTATCCCCTGGATCTCCTACATACCCAGTCATCAGATCAGATGTGATATGATGATTTGTTGAAACCAATCTGAGGGACTACTTACACTGATTTTTACGCTGGATACACCAGGGCAAGGTAAGCCTCAAGTTCTTGTGGGGTCTTGCATTCCATTACCAATCTTTCGCAAAAAGCCTTCCTCTCCTTCTGAGATTCTTGTGACAGTCTCCTTGCTTCGGCCTCACGCTAATACCTTTCTTTGGCCCAGCTGAGATCGGAAGCCCGTGCATCCTGTTCAGCTTGGATTCAACTTGATTCCAAGGCGTTAGTTTTGTTGATCATCTCGAAGCGAGCTTCATTACCTTGTTGAATTGCAGACGCGAGAGCGTTCTTGTGATCTTTGCTGTGTACGTGGGACGGGTCGATCGATGGCAGTGGTTCCAATCCACGGCGCGAGAGGGTACTACGAGGGGCCAAACGTTTGCGATCAGTTGCAGAGGTTGTCGCTTGTGTGAGATCCTCTTTGTCTGAGGTGGTGTCGTCCAATGCGAGTGCTTCAGCAGTAGGTCCAGAAGTGACCTTTTCTTTTTTGATGACTCGCTTTTGGGTCGTTTTTTTTGATTTGGGAATCGACTTTGGTCGACTGCGCGGGGCTGGGCAAGCGTTGAGCTGATTTGTTGATTGGTGCATCTTCGGTAGTGTATTCTGGAGTTGGCGCAGGTGAGCTGAAGCGATTTTCAATGAAGGCACGGTCATGGTTGTTAAGCGGGTTCGTAACAGAGTTTGACCCGGGTAATGCAAGTTGTGGCGAGGTACACAGATCAATCTCCATCGGCGGTTCCGTTCCTACAGGTCAAAAAGAACAAATAAGTACAAGAAATGGGAAGCTGAAAGAAAGAAGGAATACAGAGACTAGCTTACCGTGGTCATGGCCATCAGTGATATTTCCGTCACTGTCATCTTGAGTAATATCGAGAGTTTCTTTGCCTTCACCTTCAGAATCATCGCTTGGGTCAGCGCCAGTATCCAAGATTCCAAAAGGAGTAATGTTGCCTCAATCCCTGAAGATGGCATCCATCTCCTTGTAACAAGGACACATGGAATCGAGTAAATTGTCCATAGTGCTAATGCCATCCGCGCAATTTTTCGCCGAGAGGCCACTGCCGGTCTTGAGACTAAAAGCTTGGGCCGCTTTGTACTTGGCCAGGTAGCGTTTCACACGCAAGTGAAGAATTCGGCCGTTGAGACGCATCTTCGTAGTATTGTGACAAATGTTGTAGTCGTTGTTGAGTTCCATCGCAAGAGGTGTTAGAACCGCTTTGGGACCCATGGGCATTCCAGAGATTTGAGTGTGGCTACCACCACCAAAGAGAGCGTTTCGGATGGCAGGCTTCGAGATGTACGTTATGATTGTTTGATAGTCGATCCGATCCAAAGTCGGGCTGTCTTTCGTGGTTTGGCTGGCCAAAGGGCCCTGAGAAGCACTACGTGCATTTGCCGCGAGTCAAGAACGTTTGACCGCGGCCGCGGTAGGTTTTGAGCTGCCTTGGAGGCCCGAAGCGATCAAGTCCACGTCGATTTGGGCCCTAGTTCGACGAGACCTAGGTGCCTACCAAAGGTCAACATTTGGTCAGCTGTAGGAACAAAACAAACATGAAAGAGAGACTATCACTTACCTTGCCATTTGGCTGGGACTTCGGAGGCATGCTAAACACAACAGTTACGATCAGGTGAGAAGGGTTCAACGAGATCGCTCCAAACGGACGAAAGATACGAATGAACGTCGACGGAAGAGACTGACAATCGCAAGAACTTGAGAAAAGATTACCCAACACCGAAAAGAACAAGAGTTGGAGGAGAGGATAGCGGGTGAGGATGTTGAGGATGAGAGCAAAAATTTGTTGAGGTGCCAAAGTTATATCCGAAGTCTTTGCAGTTGTTGTCCTGATTCCCTGAAAAAAGATGGTAAAAAAAATTCTTACCAAAAAAAAAGGGCCAAACCTAGGAACGCCCTTAAAAAACGGGGATGAAGGACGCGAAAAAAAATCTTGCCGTTTGTCCCTGATGGACGACTTTTTTTTTGACTGGTAGGGGCGAGCTTTAAAATTTTTAAGATCATTGACGTGATCACAAAACTGTGAATCACCTCTAAAGGTGGTTCACAAAACTTAAATTTTACTTATAATTTAAAGTTTGCGAAACATATTTAAAATTTAAAAAAGGGCTGTAAAAGCCCTTCTTGAACCGCCCTATTAGGGCGGTTCAAGAAGAGATTTGCAAACACATGAATCGCAGTGTGCCGATCTGGTTTTAAAAGTGGGTCCGCAACTTTTAGAACCAGATCGCAAAGTTCCGAAACACCCAATTATAAGTTTTAAGTCTTGCCCAAGTCAGGCCCAACTGTCGCAATTTCTTTTTTTTGTTATATTCAACGTCTGGTTTTTTTTTTCAATTTTTTTTTTTCACCGATGATGCAATCAAAAACATAGTTCGTCTCACGGTTTACCTGCCGATGAAGCCATATGCGGCCAGAACGAGAACTTCTTAGCTTTCCACCCATCTTCAGCGCCAAACTTTTCTTTCTTTGACACTTCAACACTTTGACATCTCCACTCTTCAAGTTTTCATCTCTTGACCCTCAAATATGCCCCGAGTCTCAGATCGCGTCTCTGTCATACGAGATCTCATCAACTTATCGGTCGTAGCTCATATGGAATCTGAACCTCTTTTACCCGGCGAACCACCAAATCCGCTCAACCCAACAGACGGCCAGATGATCTTCAGCACAGATCTCGAACTGGCCAACACTTACGACATGTTGTTCGATGAAGAACAACAATGGGCCGACCTTTTGGCCCACGTGCTCTCAAGGCGGTATCTAAATGATCAATTTCAAATGCCTTTACCAACAGCTTTCGACTTGAGAGATATGCTCCGCTCACGACGCACAGACTTCCAACAGGCAACGCGAACCACCCCCGAAGGCTTCCAAGCTCTCCATGCAATGATCAAACATCATCCGATTTTCGTTTCTTCCGGCAACCATAGCCAGCCCGCGGTTGAAAAGCAATTGGCCATGACACTCGAAAGGCTTGGAAGCAATGGTAATGGAGCTTCTGTTGGACGTTTCGCCCGCAACTACAAAGTAGGTCGCGGTTCGGTCATTAATTGTACTCGACGTGTGATCGCGGCGATCTTGGACATCGGCGCCCACTATCTGACGTGGCCTACATTGGACAGACGGCAAGCAATCTCGCAGGTCATGGCCCGAGAGGGATTCCCCGGTTGTGTGGGGTTTGTGGACGGAACGACGATCCCCCTTTTCCAACGCCCTGGCCGTGATGGTGAAGTCTTCTTCAACCGCAAACATTGATACTCCATCAACGTGCAGATAGTTTGCGACTGCGACCGGCGGATCACCTATGCTTACGCGGGTTGGCCTGGATCATGCTGTGATTCCACAGTTTATTCGAAGACCGAGATATCTAATCACCCGGATGGATACTTTGATCAAGGTTTGTCTTGATTGGTTTCAAATGGTCACCTTGCAATAGCTGATGTTTGAACAACTTAAGATCAATATATCATAGCCGATTCAGCCTACAATCCATCTGTAACAGTCGTTCCCTCCTACAAAGGCCAAGCCGCCGAGATCAAGCGCAACAAGGAGTTCAATTGGTGTGTTGCAAAATCACGAGTGCGCAACAAACACGCAATCGGAATCCTCAAATCCCGTTGGGCCTCCCTTCAAAGTTTACGATTGTCTTTGAACTCCAGCGGGGATATGCAACAGATCCTCAAGTGGATTCGCTGTTGCATAATTTTACACAATATGTTAGCCGATCTAGGGAATACGTGGTCCGAAGATAACGATAACCTATTGATAGCGGAGCGAGGCGAAGCTGGGCGTTTGCAAGGAGGTCAAATCGGTGATCTTGCCTTTGTTGAAAGGGGAAGAGCTCATCGGGAGAAGGTTCGCGACTATGCAGTTGCTTACAACTGGCAGAGCGGCGGACTTCCTATTGTTCAATGAACGGTGTCGCCTTTACCCCTTTAATGTAAGTTTAAATACAATTTAATTTGGGACTTGTAAGCATTTAATTCTGATTCTAGCATGGAAAAGAAGCAGCGAAACCGGCACATTCATCAAAGTGAACAAAGCTTGTATGATCATTCATACCTTGCGTAATTTTCTTTCATACCTTGCGTAATTTGATTTATTATTCATGTACTTGGAATATTAAAATTCAAATCACATTCAAATTGTTTTTCATTTATTTAAAATATTAAATTTCAAATGACATATTCAAATTGTTTGAACTTGAACACAACTCATATCAGAGACACTCACACACAACTGCAATCAGAGAGCCTATCAGAGAGACTCACTTCACTTCATCTCTGATCCATTTGACACCCACTGTTCATTTTGACTCTTTAAAAAACATATCAAAAGTGTTTACTTGAGTAAAGGTCTTCAAAAAGGTTGAGAAGCTGGGTAAATCTGCATTGCACATAGTTTCTGAGACCCAGATTAAAACACAGAAGTTTGGAGATGTATAACCTGATGCATCTTGAAAGTAGAAAATACAAAAGAGACAATCATGAAATTGTACAAAAGATACAATCATGAAATTGTAGAAAAAAACAATAAGTAGAAAATACAAAAGAGACAATACAGAACTACCATGACAAGCGAGACACATAGTGAGCTAGGGTGAACAGAATGAAGCAAACCAACCATTCATCATACCCAACCCAAGTTCCTGTTTGTCAGACACAACACATAGTCAACAATTTGAAGTATTCTTGAAGCCTCAACCACAGATGCGATGTGATAAAAAACTTACACAGGGCCCTCGGAAGGGTATACCAGACGCAAGTACGCTTCAAGCTCTTGGGGAGTCTTTCCCTCCAAGACCAATCTTTCACAGAACGCCTTGCGTTCCCTCTGAGCTTCGTGTTCGAGACGCCTTTGTTCATTTAGGGTATACAAATATCTTCTGGAAATTTCCAGAAGGCTTTTTCCCAAACGCCAGAACCCTTCTGGCATTCGGGAAAACTCAATTCATAACAAACCTTAACCAACCTGATCCGTGTAACTCCCAACTTACAGCCGATCCATTCCCCACATCAATCATGCCTGACCCAGTGATCAACGACGATACCCCCAGTTGTCCTCCGGTCAAGCCTCTGATTGTTGGTGTTGATGCATCATAATCGCTTGCAGACACCGAAGTATGAAGACACTTTGATAATTGCTTGTCTTCACCAAGGCCAAAGTTGAAACGATCGTGTGTGTAGCGCGATTCTTTTCATTAATTGCCAGATGGATCGACCGTTTAAGAAGTCATTGTCGGCTTGTTCGCGGCATTGCAGGAGGAGTGTTCGAGTGGATTTGAAATAGATAGGGGAGTGATGAGAGTGGAAGTAGGTGATGATGATGTGATTTATGACGGAGGTGAGCAGGGATGAGGGGCGCGGCTGGTGGAGTCGGGTCATATAACACCTCAAAAGGGTTGTAACTTCTGGTGTTCTGGAAGTGTGGGGCATTCAAAATTGCCGAATGCCAGAACGCCAGAACACACCAAAAAAAAACCTTCTGGCGTTCGGGAAAAAACCTTCTGGAAATTTACAGAAGATATTTGTATACCCTAATTGTCGTGTTGGTCTTGTCGGTTGAGATAATATTTCTCCTTGTCCCACGTGAGAGATGAGTTACGTGCTTCCAACTCAGCTTGCAGACGGGAGGTTTCCATCTCTTGACGCCATTCGTTGGCTTTATTGAGCAAAAGCAGCTTTGCCTCGTTTCCTTGTTGAATCGCGGAAGCCAGAGCGTGCTTATTTTCTCTTCCGTGCACATGACCTGGGTCAATTGAAGGAAGAGGATCAAGAGGCCTGCGTGCCAGAGTCGAACGAGCGGGAGCGCGGCCAGAAGGGCCTTGGGTCACCTGAGGAGTTGAAGTGGTTCCCGTTTCGTCATCCGAGCTGGAATCAAGAGTGATGGCCTTCTTTTTAGGTTGGTGACGCGCTGGGTGTGTGTTAGACAGTTGATGTGAAGGTTTTTTGGCTACAGCACCGGTTGAAGATGGTTGATTAGCTGGAGCATTTGGGAATGCTCCAGAGCTAGGAGGTGGCGGTTCGTCATAGGTGTTCGGCGTAAGAGGACGCGGTACCGATTCGTCGTCTTCATTTAGCTCTTGATCGATTTGTCCTTCAACGACAGAATCGACTTCTTCAGGATCCTCAACAAAGATTCCTGTGATTGAATAATAAATAACTCAGATGAGAAAGACCGCAAAAAGGATAGAAGATGAGAGAGTGAGGGCACAAGAAACTCACTTTGATTGCCCTCAATACTACTGCCATGGTCCATCATGTCAATGACGCTGTGACAATGGCCGTTGGTAGTGTCTCCATCGCTCCCATCTTCCGAGGCGTCCTTCGGTCCAATGCCGCTGTCAAGAATTCCAAAAGGGGTAACGTTCCCCTTTTCACCAAAGATAGCGTCCATATTGTTGTAGCAGGGGCACATTGATTCCAATAGGTCCTCCATGGTGAGGATTCCGTCGGCCACGTTCTTCGCAGAGAGGCCGCTCCCGGTTTTCTCACTGAAGGCCTTTGCAGCTGTGTACTTTGATTTGTACCGTTTGAGGCGCATTTGCAAGACTCGTCCGTTCAGTCTCATCTTTGTTGAGTCATGGCAAATATTGTAATCGTTGTTCAATTCCATTGCGAGCGGGTTCAACAACGTCTTGGGATTCATTGGCATGCCGGAAACTCAAGTTTGGCTACCGCCTCCAAAGAGGGCATTTCGAATCGTGGGTTTCGAGAGGTAAGCAATGATAGTTTGATAGTTAACTAGATCAAAGGGAGGACTATCACGGCCGTTTTTTGCTGAAGTGGATACTGAGGCACTGCGTGAGCGCACGGCCGCAATGCGAGATCTTTTGACGTCCGCTGCGGTCGGCTTGGTACCAGTTGGAAGGCTTGTGGAGATCACCTTCAAGTCCTCCTCAATCTGAGCCTTGGTGCAACGAGTCCTAGGAGCCTACCCAAAAAAGAGACAATAGTCAGTGAAAATACCAAACTAATGTGACCCATTACAAACCTTCCCGTTGGTTTTCAATTTAGGTGACATAGTAAAAGAGAAACTGAAAGATGCAGATGATATAGAGGAAGTAAGAAGAGGGTCGAAAGGGGGACTGAAAGAGGAAATCAAAAGTGATGGTGGGCGTTTGTTCAACATAGCGAGGCCTGATGAGATTTTCTGTGCTTCAGACATCGGGCGGGTTGAAGACTTCGTTAATGACAGAGACAACCGAAATTTTTTTCGTAATGGTCAGGGGATAATTAAGGAACATTCGAAAAAAGAAAAAACTGGGATTTTTTTTTGGCGTACCTTTTGGGCCTGAAATTCTTAGAATTTTTAAAGCAAGTTGCCAGATTGCAAAATGGTGAACCACCTTTAAAGGTGGTTCGCAAACTTAAAATTAAGATGTAAATTTAAGTTTGGCGAGCAGTTTTAAATTTTTTAAAAAAAGCTGTAAAAGTCCTTCTTGAACCGCCCTATTGGTAACCTGAAGGTTGTATGTTGTACAGTACCCTGCCAAAATTTTACGTAAATTTTAAGGTACTTTTACCTGAGCTCAGAGAACTACCGTTCTTGATCCACTGTTTCTTCCAACCAACACACCTCACCTCTCCAACACAACATGAAGACTCGATCTTTGAAACCCGAAGAGAAGGCTAGAATCATTGGAATGCACGAAGGAGGCCTCCGAGGCATGGAAATTGCAACCAAACTAGGCTACCCACCGTCAACTGTATACACCGTGATTTCAAAGTTCAAGAATACTGGCACTTTAGCTAGTGAAAACCATGCTGGGCGACCTAGAAAATTCACCAAACGCGATGAACAATATCTGAAGCAAATCCTCAAGAAAAATAGACGGGCTACTGTGTCTGAAATCACTGAGCTACTTCCAACTGAAGTAAGCTCACGAACTGTTCAGAGGGAGATTCACAACTTGGGTATGCGTGCATGTGTAGCTGTAAAGAAGCCAGCTCTCAATGACATGCACAAACAGAGACGTCTAGAATTTGCTAAAAAGTACAAACACTTCACTGTTGAAGACTGGAGTAGGGTAATTTGGACAGATGAATGCTACTTTGAAATCGGGAAGAACTCCAGACAAGTTTTAGTCTGGAGAATGCCTTATGAAAAGTATCTTGTTGACTGCCTTGTCCCCACTTTTCGAAGCGGTCGAACTTCAGTGATGGTATGGAGTGCATTCACTGCAAACTTTCGACTTCCAATCATTGTCATGCCTCCCGGTCGTACTCTTTCATCGGACTATGTTGAATTGGTCTATGAAAAGTGTCTTTTAGAATTACTCAGCAGTCCCAATTGTCCAACAAACCTCATACTTATGGAGGATGGGGCTCCGGTACATCGAAGTAAAAAGGCAAATGATTGGCGTGACCAACACTCTCTTCTCAAGCTTGACTGGCCAGCTAATAGTCCTGATCTCAACCCGATTGAAAATCTTTGGAAGATCCTCAAAGACAAAGTCTCCAAGAAGAAAAAGCCTTGATCACGTGAAGAAATGATGTCAGCCATCATCAAGGAATGGTGGGCCATCCCTAACACAACACTCAAATCTTTGGTCGCATCTATGCCCGAGCGAATCAACGAAGTCATCAAAAACAAAGGTGGCCCAACTCATTGGTGAGATCTATGTTTCATAACCTGTAAGTTTACATTTCATCAATGTTTTTCATTCAGGCTGGTGTAGTTACCAGCCGTAGACTCAATCAGAACAATCTCTTTGCTTTGTGTAGTGCGTTTGGTAGTGCACCTTATTTCTTTTGTATATGTAGTGACGTGGAGGCAAGGTGCAAAATTTGAAATTACGTATAATTTTGGCAGGGGACTGTACATACATAGCTGAGCTCAGAGGGACTTTTAGTTCAGTTGAGATCAGTTGAGCGGAAAGTCGCGCAGCATCTTTGGTATCAAGCTTCCTCGAGAACTTTTGGCAGAGTTGATCTTCGACCGACAATGTATAGTCCATCAAAGCTTCTCCGCTCACTTCCTGAAGTTGAGTACTCAAAAACACGATCGAATAGCCCTTCAAGAATTGATATCACGATGCCATCGTCGAGTCGTACAACTCAGTTTGAACTTTGGCATGAGATTGTTTCAAAATGTCATCAGGGCCCGGGGAACAAGCTAGTGGACCAACATCTCGATTTTATCCGAAAACGATTCGATGAACTCGACTCAGAAGGATTCATTTGGTCAAAGGAATCGATCCTGGCCATATTTCTCCAACTTCCTCTATCAGAAAGCCCATATAATGCATATTCATCTGTCAGCAGGTTATCCGGATCTCGCGTTTGCCAAGGGATTGAAAAGTCATTAGATAAAGTCAAACAAGTTATTCAAGATGAGGAATTGCAAGATGAATTTCGTCCTACAGGTCTCATGGATTTACCTATCGAGGTTTTTGACAAAATACTTGAACAGCTTGATTGGATTGCAAGTCTCAAAGCTGAGGAAACTTGGGGAAAAAAGAACCTAGGCAAGGTGATCATCAAAGGTCCGGGTCACCGAAAGCCATATACGACCTACTTACACCGGAACTCGCCAATCCTCAATGATCTCCAAACCTTTTCACTGACTTCACGTGAAATATACAAACTTTGTGAACCGTGGATGTGGCGAGTGAGTCGTCTTCAGATCGACTTCATAAAAAAGAACAATCTCTCTCATCGCGATTGGTCACTTATGATGATGTTCAGAGACTATATTTTCCGACTTCTCTTCCAGCGCCAATGGATTTGTGGACCGACGATATCCTTCTCAGACGAGGCTCCCACGTCCGATCTCTATCAATCAATCTCTCCGACAACTGCACCAAATCTCCCGGCGAATTCGTGTATGATCCCTTCTATGATAATCTTATCCCTGAATCCCGAATTCATTCCGAATATATCTCACCGAAGAATGTAAGAAACCTGATACATAGGTGCCCTAACCTTTCTATGCTGGAGTTTCGTTATCATGTTGAAGAACAAGATGAAGACAAAGGTGGAACAGAAGCTTTTTTTGTAGACCTACTTCCACTATTGTCAACTCTCAAAAAGCTTCAGCATCTGGCATTGGAATCTCAAACAACACGCATGAGGGAATTACCATCAAAAGTTGTTGCTAACCTCCCTTTGCTCGAGTCGCTTATGCTTCGTGTTGCATCGCCTGAAGCTCAACATAAAACTGGTGATAGCTCAATTGGATTCAATCTATCCAAACACAAACATCTATCGCGACTGGAGATATGGTACAACAAAGATATAGATGAAAGCTGGTGTCTATATGATTGGTCAAGAACAATCAGACATCTTGAAATTCACAATTGTCGTGATCTATTACCAAGTTCAGCACTTAGGATAATTCAGCACATTTCACCTTACCTCACAAATCTCAAGCTTTGCTACTTCTGTGAGCCGGATGGTACCTGGGGACTTGATCCTAGCTGGAATCTTCATACTTTTATATCTCTTCCATTTTTAAGTCACTTGGAGCTTTGTAGTGGGAACCCAAACTTACTGGTCAGCTTCCAAGACTGTAGATCTTTATGTTGTCTTGACTGGACATACTGGACATCAGAACATTGTAGGTCACTATATAGGATTCTGACTGAAGCTTCATGGCCTCATCTCAAGAAGATGGATGTCCGTGGTTGTCCAGATCCTTGTTTTTACCCCCGAGATCCAGAATTAGTTGAGGATCAATTACTCTCATTGCAAAAGTATTGTCAAGAAGTTGATATTGAAGCCACCATATGGCGGTCTTATGATAGCTGATTCTGAAGTTGTCAGTCTGTTTTTCATTTGCCAGACCTGAATCTTTTCAATCTGAAATTTAGTCTACTGTTCTAGAACTTCACAGGGTATGAGTCTTTTGATGTTCAAGTCCCCATTTTGTGTATCTAACATTAAACCTGAGTCTGAATATCCGTATGATTAAACTTGCTGCCTTACTTGGCTCTTGATCTCCACATTAATATCTTGGTATCCTGTTTGGAACTGTGGAGCTCATTCTTTTGGATGTGCAAACACTGAATCCTTTTGTGTATTGATGATCTTGGTGGAGGTGGAAAGACATCAAAATATCCAAAGGCTGATCTTTGAATTTAACTTTTCCAGGACCATTTTCCTATATTTGAACAGATTCTCATGAATTCCATTGAACTCTGGAATCCATCCAACCCATCAACATGAACTCCTGTCAAATATAATCAGAACCTCTGTAGTCTTTCTGTCAGTCTGCCTTGGATCCTAAATATCAATCAATTTACATTAAACTTTGGTGTTGCCTTCACCGGTGCTTCACCAAATGATGAACTTCACAAGTCCTTGTATCTTGACTCAAGCCATATTTAGTAGATTGCAGCTGCCAAGTGAAATTTATCTTAGCACTTCTTGATGCAATTTCAAAAAAAGGGAACAGAAAACTGACACAATTCTATTCTGTCTTGTAATCACAAAAAACCAATTCAAGTGTTCAATCACCCAAACATGTTCATATTCCACAAATCAAGTTTACAGCTGTTTTTGGAATTGGTGTGGTTGGGTTTCAATTTCTTTGTTTCAAGTTTTTGGCTTGCTCAAACCAATTCAAGTTTAATTTGTTGTGCATTCAAACAGATATGTAATTCAATCTTTTTGCTTCTCACTAAGAATTCTATCTTTCTGCCCCAAAGTACATAGCTTTGAGCCCCCTCAACATACTCTTTCCATTGGCAGCACTCTTATTGCATCTTCAGAGGCAAGTGATTGCCAAAGCCTACAAAAAAATCTCCCCATATTTTGTGCATACATACTTTCAATACCATTAATGAAGCAAATGTCATACCAAAAATGCCCAAATTCTCCACCAGTTTCCATTAGTGGTACTCAAAGTCCAAAGGTAGATTCCGACTTTCTTTTGACCTAGATTTTTT
Source organism: Melampsora americana (assembly GCA_022264835.1). NCBI lineage: Eukaryota > Fungi > Basidiomycota > Pucciniomycetes > Pucciniales > Melampsoraceae > Melampsora > Melampsora americana. Next base: position 37,936 of record JAIFHY010000137.1, on the reverse strand, counting down.
TTCTGGAGAAAAAAACTATGAAACTTCTAGGCTTTGAGGACCCCATACCTACTTATGCACTCAGCACTTTCTATAATCATGCTGTGTGTCAGTGTCCAATTACCTCTGTCCTTGGATTTGTTTCAAGCCTCATTTAAAGTCTCATTGGTCCTTGATTTCACCCCAAAACCTGTGTCTTGTGGTAATGTATGTACAAAGGTGAAAGTAGGTGATTGGCAGTGGAAAACAGGAAATCTCATTTTTTCTGGTTGGGGCCAAGTTTTTTTTTAAAAAAAGTTAGGTTTTCCAAAAAGGTAGATTCTACCTTTTGACTTTGAGTACCATAACTCACTATGGCCAACCAAGTATTTCAAAAAAATCCATTATCAGTATACTATCAGCAGCGGGTGAATCTCTGTGGTCTTTCTGGTATCCCCCAATTCCTTCAGAAACTCCAAGCTTGACATCAGCTGAATGAACAGCTGTGCCCTGCAGGGAGGGAACCTCATCAAAAAGCTTCTTGTGTAGAATCAACCTGTGCAATAACATAACTTGGGTTCAAAGCTTTCTGTATGCATTTCAGTTGTCAAGTTTGGCAGTAAAACATATCAAGATTCTGGATCTTTTGTATGCATTATGATAAGTTATGGACCTACACAGGTAAGCAGCAATTGCACGGGTTTGAATGTATTCATTTGAATATTTTTGGGTACACATCAAATTGAAATCTTCATACTGTTTTGTAAAGCCTAAAATTCAAAACAAAAAAACCAAATCAAACAAACCAACACCAATTCCAAAAACAGCTTGTACCATTTTGTGGCACATAAATAGATGAAATCTTTTCACCCAAATCAAGTTTTACAATTTATCAAATGATACTTGTTGATTCTAAATATTTGAAAGTTACAAACTACCCGCATGAACATTGATCAATCCTCAAGTTTTCTATCTTACTTTTTGGTCTTCCTAATTTCTTTCTTTGTAGTAAGTTTTAATTCTGGGTGTCATTCAGAATGTTTGCCCAATCCAACTTAAACATTTCTTGAGTTATGTTCATTGGTCTCTAAAGAACCCAAATTTTTTTGTCAACCTTTGAGCTCTTCATGAACTATGGGCTTATTGTTAGTATACTCAATTAATTGTCTTCCACAAGTACTTGATCCATTAATTGATTGTTCATGAACATTCATTGAAAAACTCTTTGAATAAAAATCATAGCATCTATGGCCTTTGGTCATATCTCATCCAATTTCTGGTAGTCCATCATAATGTTGGGTATGAGAAGCATTTTTGTTTTTGACCATATACATTTGAGTCTCATGTATCATCTCAAGCTCTACTTTCTACAAATTCTGGTGCATTGTTGATTTGCTTATGGAAATCATTCAGCTACTTTTGGGGTACATCTGCTCTACAGAATTTTCCACACATCAATTGGCAGAGGCTCAATGAAAATAGGATCCAAAGGTTTAATCAAATCTCCATGTTTTCCAGAATTCCAGAATCATGGCTACAAGTTGGAATGTAGGAAATTCTGGGGAAAACATCAACACTCACTTTTCTTCCTCATCCCCATAAAGCTTCATCAACCCTTTCATCTCAAACCACATCACTTGAATAGACCTCTTGAGGTTTGAGTTCCAGATAAATGAGGTATTAATATGTTGAAGAACTTTGATGAGGTATAAGGTATGACAAGAGATGAAAATAAAGAATTTGTCTACATATCTATATAATTGACTTCTTCTCTGTTCATAATTATAAGGTAAAGTTGAACTTCACTATATAACAATCTTTGTGTTTGCATTCAAAGTTTTCAAAGTGAACTGAGTGATGAAATCAATAAACTTGGATTGGGAAACACAATTTGCATGAGTCATTCAGGCATTGATCTATTTCTCACTCCACATTGACCACCACTCTGTACTTGTCATATTGATTACAAGTGTTTATCAAAGCCCATGGTACCTATAATATCTATTCAGATGAAAGAGAATGAAATTCAAGAAATTTCAAGAAAGAACTCAAAAAAAAGTCTTTCTCAAAGTCCATATAAATTCAAAAATTGTTCTTCTCTTCATATAGCTCAACTAAATTCTACATATAAACTCCAAAATAAAAAGATGTATTAAGATCAACAGATTTTCAAGAATGAAGAGTTTATGAACCAAGCTAAATTCTTCTACTTCTTTCCTCATTTGATCAAAAAAAATACATCTGTTTCAAGGCTACAATCGATTCAAGATCAATCATCAATCAAGATAAAAAAGATATGCTGATAAAAGTAAAACGATAGGATGTGATTACAAATAGGTAAAATGAATATAGAGTAAGATCAATAATGCATAGAAATATCCTTCTCTTCTTTCTCCCTCTCTGTTTTTTCTAATTGATTCAATATGAGAAATCTTCAGTATAGATCTCAACTTGGTTTCCTTCTTTAACTCGATCAGCTACTAATTCTCTCACAATCCCGCTTAACCTATTAGGTCCGCAACCTAAAAACACAAGCAACATCAAAGATATCAGTCTTTTTTCAAGTAGACTTACAAAACCGCAAAAACATAGAAGAGGAGAGACTTACAAGCAACAATAGATTTCCCAACCGATCTAGAAATCTCAATCCCTAAAATCTCTTTTAGATCGACTTTTCCAATCCTAACAATTTCAGATAAATCTTCAATATCTAATCTTTCATTTTCATTGATATCGATCCCACTCTTCTCAATCCCAATCATTCCTTTGATATGAGGATCTTGATGTTTATTTTCAATTAATCCGACTCTAGATTCACTTCGTTCATTTCCTTCTTTTGTTCTTCTAGAAATCGTATTCTTTCTTCTTTGTTTTCCGATCGATTTTACATTCTCAGATACGATTTCATCAAATTCACTTCTCACTTGTCTTTCTCCTTCAAATTCAGTTAAATCTCTCGAAGATGTGGTTGGTGATGATGCTCTATCTGTTATAGATAATTCACCAGATGATCTTGGACTTGTATCTGAATGTTGTCTGAATGGTACATTAGGTGGAACGAGTAAAAATCGATCATCATCTTCTCCTACATCAAACATTCCTTTTTCATGGACCTGTTGTTTCTTGTTTGATTGTCCTTCGGTCCTTTTGGAACTTTGGATCGAATTTGAATTATTTGAGGAAACATATAAGTCGACCCTTACTTGATCAGGTGTTACCATCAAAAGACATCGCCGAAGAGCGGGTGCAACCCAACTCAGATGTGCTACAGTTCAAAACGTTCCCCCATCACCTTCATCAGTATAAATCATACAAAATATACTTTTTGATGAGAGCCAAAAACATGACTCACCATGATCTCGAAGGATCCAAACAAATCGGATTCTTCGGACTTTAGACGCCAGTCCGACTCCAGATAAACTAGCACAAAGTTCCTCCAAAAGACTGATTCCAAAACTGATCCCACTTCCACCACAAATCACAATCACATTTTCAAAACCAATCCAACCAATTCTAGAAGATGATCCAAAAGGTTGACTAATTTGACATCTCATCAAAACTCCATTGGTTTCCAATGATTTTCCAGTTTGAGAATTATTCAATCGATCATATAACTTTCTAGTTAACCCTCCCCTTGCTCTAACAATTAAAACTATCTCTGGTTTCTCTTCTGCTTTAGATAATGTATAGGAATTTGAAATTGTATATGGATGTGTTTGCCACCATCCTAAAGTTGGTAAACAGACAAGTACATATTGTCCTACATTCCAGCTCATCTTTGATTGAATAGGGTTCAATGTAAGCCTTACAGTTTCCCCCGGTAAAACTTGAGCCAGTGCAAATCCCGGAGGAATTTGAATGGATGTGGTAGGCGTCTTGGGTTGAAGTCCAGATTGGAATTGAGATGGATTGGATGAGTTGAACGACAATTTGCGTGGCGAATCTGGATTGTAATTGAGTGAATAAGGAGCAGGGGTGGGTTCAAGATCACCGAACCCATATGCAAACAATGAGATGCGAGAAGAGCTTTGATCTGTGGGATTGTGAAGAGCGAGTTGAGTAGGGTTGGGTGGCTGAGAAGCCCAGAAGTGACGAGGACCAAGTTTGGAAGAGAAGAGACCATTGATCCAGAACCACACGGCAAGACGAGCTGCGCGCTCAGCACCCCAGAGACCAAGGGCTATAACTGACCAAGCCCATAAAGGTTCATAGTGAATGATACAGCCGACTAGGCAGAGTATAGAGAGGATGACATGTGAGCAGTAGAAGAGCTCGTAGTACCGATCACGAAACGGGTTGAAGGAGAGTCCAACTATAAAGGTCAGAGCTATATAGGCCTGTGTTTCAGAGATAGATATGAACAGCGTGAGTGGTTTGATCAAGTGGCAAGGGACCTACAAAAGGCACTTACCACTACACCCCAGTTAAAACGATAATATTGCCAAACATCTGTCAATATCATCCTACCATAAGGATTAAAATCACGAGTAAGTTGTATGGTAAAAGTTATGGTATGAATTGTACTCCAAATCCAAATCAAACGACCAATCCAACGATGAATGACTGCTGATTTATCAAATCCATAATTGGTAAGCCAAGGAGTAGCAAAGATATTGAATGGCCATGCTTTTAATCCAAGTGTGACCACAAAGGGTAGTAAAGCATATGCGATCAAACCAAATCTAGAAGAGATTGTCCACATATTACGAGGTATATCATAGTTCGGAGCTGCTAGTAATGGGTCATTGAACGGAGCCCATCCACCGGGATTTAAGCTCATAGCAGATGCTCGAGGGAGAAGCCGATGGAAAGCAAGTTGATCCTGTGAGTGATGAGATGCTTCGATTCTCTTCTTGTCTTCGAAGTATGAGTCTTGATGTTCATAATAAGAGTATCTTTCAGGTTGCGAGATTTTGACAAACTTGTCGGCTGGCTGAGGTAGTGGTGGTGACGAAGGGTCTTGATGCCTACGTCTGAAACGAAGAGGTGTGTAGGTAGACTTAGGAGGACCTTGATGAAAGACTTGAACTGCACATGGTCCCCCCCAAGTACAAGTAGTAGGGCTGATGTAATCGAAACCGACCAAACTGACAGCTAGAATGATACCGGAGAAGGCCAATAGAGTAAGAAGCTGACCAAAGGTGAGTAATGTTGAAGCGTACCATCTACTACGCTGATTAGAAGAAGCTGCAGTGGGTATTAAACGTCTGATTAAGATGGATCGAAAGAATCTAGTCAAGATGAAGGTTTGAGATTGGGTTGGTTTAGGTTTAGTATGCAAGATTGCATATTTATTAAGTTGATGTGAGATTATCCATAGAACGAAGACCGCAGTGATGACGATCCAGAACTGAAGAAAAAAGGATTTAAAGACATGAGTTAGAAAGTTAGGTAAAGAGATTTGATTTGATTTTTGAACTTACAATGTATGCATATCTCCAAGATGGTGGACTGAGTACATGAGCATCAAGATAAGGGACTATAAAGTAATATAGATAAATGTTAGTATTACCAGGTTGATCAGTTGAAGTACCATAATTCACATTGGTGGGTCGATCAGTGAAAGTTGAAGGTGAAGAAGTGGCAAGTGGTGGAATATAAGCCACAGTAGCTACAGTAGCAGACATCTTCTCATTAGGCGGATATACTAAGAGAGTGTTTTTGTTTTTGTTTTTGTTTTTGTTTTTGTGTTTGTTTTGAATTGATTTGCTTGTTTGATGGTTTGGAATGTGGAATGTGGAATGTGGATTCTAGGATGTGGAGAAGGTGGAATTGTAAGAATCAAATGGTCAAGAGGATCTTCTAAATCTGTAATCTGAACTTCAGTTTAGTCATAATGTATTATCCAAAACTACATTGAGCGCATACATTCTCAAACCACATTTCACCTTGGTAACCAGCCTGGTTTGATCAGAGTTGATCAACTTGAACTCGGTAACTCATTCTCTTCATTCTCACACAAAACCTCAACAAACCCACTTCATTCTCATTCAAACTTCATTCAATCACACTTCTTTTCATGAGCTAAACCCACCACATAACCTTTCAATCATCAATAAAGACAACCGTAACATCCAACAGTTTTCAAAAAGCTGAATCGTTACCCGCTTTACTACTTACTAGATGTCATATACGGCATAATTCAGCTAGAAAGCCTTTGATCAGATATAATGATGTCATTTGATAATCTCAGATACTACCATTTATAGTCTATCATAAGAAGTCCTGCTCTAGATTTGCCAAAGATAGCAAAAGATATCCTAGTAATTTCGTAAAGCCTGGAAAGCATACGCTGGTCGTTTTGTTTATGTACCTTGCTTATGTTTACTACGATCAAGAGAAATCAACTATCTTCTCTTTTGGTCTTCAAAACACGCGCTTCAATCTCACCTGGACCATCGCGCGTCCTCTGACACGCGCTAAATGATGTACAACGCCAATAGGGGTAATCTAGCTCAAAGAGTTTTAAAAGATTCACTTTCTTTACTGGATGAGACATCTTTCCTTGTCTGTGCACACGTGATCTTCCTACCAATAGGCTGACGAAGTTGAGACGTAATTTGTAACTCATTAGCCTAAAAGCCTCTCATGTTTTATAGGCTAAAGACTTTTTAGTGTTCTCTAACACAAGCCTCTTATAGAGTTTGTTCACCCGAAAACAAGATGGATTTGTTTTACAATGGTACATAGAATGTTTGGTTCCGGGTTGATCAGACTTAGACGATTGATTCATCAGTTGCCATTGAAAAAAGGGGATTCCTATGAACGAAATGGTTGAATCTAATCTACCATCTTGAAATTCTCTGACATCTTCAACGACTATTTCAAAGAGGGATAAATCACTTGAAAAATTGGTCATCTTTATAGTTTGCTTAACTCTTCAACTTTATTCACTAAAGAAATTCACAAAAACAAACAAACATGAATCTCACATACATCTGGTTGTTAATCTCATGTAGGATGATCATTATAGTCAAAGGAGAAATTCTGAAGGACATCAGTCTTCTAAGTACATCAGAAAAAGACCTGAAAAATTCAAAATTAAATTATGAACCGATCCCATGTTATAGGCGAATTAAAAGAAGATCATTTTTAAATGGGATGGGTTGTAAAGGTAATCATGTAGTCAACGGGTTCAGAAATTCTAAAGCCAAAAAGAAAACTTCAAGTAATAAGGATAATGAAGGTCAAGAATCTGGTAGTAAACCTATCCCTATATCTACTCATGAATCAGATCAAGTTCATCGTACTACGAAAGTCAAAGAAGAAGATTTGAATGACTTCTTTGATGGGAATCAAGAAGCAAGAAGGCGAAGGAGAAAAAAAGCCACAGAACGTAGGGTATATGTAAATTCACCCGATCGTATCACTGGAATCTATAGTACACAACCTAAGCTGATCGAACCGGAAATTCCAAAAGAATCCCTCAAAGATCTGGGTTATGAAGATATCTTACCTAAGCTGTTTGACACGGAAGTTCAAAAGGAATCCCTCAAGGAACTGGGTCATGAAGATATCTTACCCGATCCTAAGCCGCCATCGCCATGGATTATTCGTTTGAAAAAGCATCACACCAAGGTTAGAGAGTTTATGCAAGAACTCAAAAAAAGCTTTCGTACGTGAATCGATATAGAATGAGATATTTGAACTTGTGGAAGAAGAACTGATAAATGAACGTCTTGTGATGATCTTTTGGGCTTTTAGGATCTATTGTCTTGAATCATGGTGAACCTGAGATGGATCGTACAAGAGACAAAATCACATCTTTTTTTGAAAAAGTCTGGATATGGTTCAAGTCGATACCTAAAACATATCGTTAGTAAATTATTAGATTTGGTTCACATAGTATAACAATATCTTACGTTATCAATTTGAAATCCTATCAACACTTCACAGGAGTCATTTTCAAATCTGAACCTCGTACAGAAGACCTTCCAAGGGACGGTCAGTCATCCTACCAAATGCATTTTCGATGAATTGAATCATTTGGCTAATCTTCAAAATCATTTTGATTTCGGAAAATGATCATGAAAATATATGATGATGAATTCACAAGTAGATATCTTTCTACTCGAATCTAAAGTAATGTCCCCAGAAGAAATTCAAAAAAACATAGACTCATACCTGAGCTTAGAGAGACTATTTTCAGTTGACCGCGAGAAAGGTAAGCTTCTTGAAACCATTAAGAAGAAAAGTTTATTAGGATGATTTCTCAACTCATCAGTAATCTCTACTGACCTTTGCGATTCATCTTGGTTAAAAAATTCAAAATGTATTAGAAATTCTAAGGAAAAAGATGATCAAGTATTTGAGTTATTCAGAAGCCAGACACGTTAAACCCCGTCTTGAAAAAGATCCAGAACTATTAGGATTAACCGTACCAGAAATTAGTCGCGCATTATTAATTGAAAATCTAGGGATGACTATTGAAGATTCGAATGAGATCGAAAAAGATAGATTAGATTCAATTTTACTTTTAAAGTTTATTGATAGTCTTGGAAAAAGTCAATATGCTAAAACCACGATTGAAAGGATTAAAGAAAAGTTAAAGGATAATTTGTTTTTGGAAAAATTTGATCAGGTTACTCCTTCTTTATCTTATTTAAATTTTAAACTTGACGAAATGGAAAAAGTTAAAGAAAGTCTCGAGCAAGGAAAAAGTATGGATTTGGGAATCAGATCTGCTAGGTTTAATGGTGATCATCTTGCTTCTTCATTTATAAATCATCAATAAGATGTACTCGGAACAAACTTGAAATATCTTCTTCCAAGATAAATAATCGAAAGATCATGAACGTTTCTTTTTTTTATTAACTACTTTCCATGGATTTTCATATATTTTTATTTTTTTAACAGTTTGGTGGTTTCACTTTTGAAACACATTTCAATTCTTATTCATTTGTTGTAGTACTTTTTTATATATTCTCTTAGCCTTGTATCACTTGTGGCAAAAACAAACCCAAATGATATTCCGGGAATGATATCAAATGAATGATTCAAAAACAGGATTCCAATTGACCTAATCGGTATGCAGCAATCTACTCATCTCCCTCACATTCAACTTGCTTGAATTCAATCTCTCTCTCTCTTTAATTGTGATCTCATGGTGGGTGAAAGAGGAATGTTTGACTACAAGAATATCCTGAAACTCTTTGATACAAATTGCCCATAAACTTTAGATGGAATTGAATCATATCTCAAATCTCTACTATAGAGATTCTATAGAGATCTGGTGAAGTTTACATCAAAATACAAAGAGTAGTACCCGCTGACTCCTAAGATTCTTTATTCGAAAAAAAAAATCCTGACAACTTAGATTCATTCATGTCACTTTTGTTTTAGAAAATTAGACGCTTGTCGTATTCTATTCTAAAGCTTTAAGACCTTTTTTAGGCTTCACACTTTGTCGTACTGGACGGACCTCCTTCTACTTCAAAGGAGTCAGTGGTCTCTTTCGCCCCCGGAAAGTCATTGATAGCTAAATCAAATCCCTGGATTCACATTCATAAAATCATCGTATCAGTTTACGAAAGAGAATGATGGGGTTTTGTTCAGTTACTCACATTGAGTGGGCAGCATGACCAAGCGTACGATTGGAACCCATAGTGTAAATCCGTAAGTGCAGTCTGGACTGGAAGAGAGCTGAAGATTTACAAGTGTATCAAGAACTTCACATCAGTCATTCTTTTCCAATCAATTTTCAAAACAGAACCAAGTATGATGAAAATAAGGGGTAGGCCATCATTTATCACTTACCTCAAATCTGATTTCCCAGTAGTAGTGATTTTAACCGTACAACTTTTAACGGTTGCACATCCCTTGAGCTTAGAAGGTACAAGAGCGCATGGTCCTTTTTTCTTTGGATCACATTTCTTAACTTTTTCTGTAGGAGGAAGTGGACATGCTTTTCCAAATGCTGCTCCATTTTTCCATTTATAAGTAAATGGACCTTTTTTGGCGGTTTCCTTTGGATCAGGTTTACCGTTCTTTGAATATAAGTATTGTTGAAGTAAGTTGAATGCACTGTTTTATAGAATTGAATAAATTTGTTTTCATTAATCTCAATCGTCTAGATAATGGAAAAAAGATGATGATGGAATTCTGATTACCAAACACAATCTTTGGAATCCATTTTCTCGGCGCCTTTGCCGTGATCAGCCGGATCCCCCTTCCCGTGAGGGTCCCCTTTGCCCGGGACGGGAGGATGTTCTTCTCTTTTGTCAATTTTATGCTCAGTACTAGCATTATGGCAAGTAATTCCAGCATTATTGGGTAGTTTCAACGCAGATGGTAGTAATGAGAACACGCCCTTTGGTGCGCCAGCACAGGCAGGTACTCCACCATCGTTCTTACCGCCTGGTGGTTTTTTGTCATCTACCTTCGGCTTATGATTTTCATCCTCTTTCCCGCCTGGTGGTTTCTTATGATCATCCTCTGTCCCGCCTGGTGGTTTCTTATGATCATCCCCTGTCCCGCCTGGTGGTTTCTTATGATCATCCTCTGTCCCGCCTGGTGGTTTCTTATGATCATCGTCTGTCCCGCCTGGTGGTTTCTTATGATCATCCCCTGTCCCGCCTGGTGGTTTCTTATGATCATCGTCTGTCCCGCCTGGTGGTTTCTTATGATCATCCCCTGTCCCGCCTGGTGGTTTCTTATGACCATCATCTGTCCCACCTGGCGGGTTTGTTTCACGTTTCCATAATCCTAAAGGGACGTTTGAAGTTGGTATAAATTCTTCAGACCGGCTAACAAATGATGTTGAAGCCACATTTTCTCTCGAGAGTACTAATAGAAAGATAAATCCTAAAATCGAAAAGCAGTGTCGCCTCTGGATGTAGTCCATCTTTGGATAAGTTCTGTCAAAGGATTAAATTTCAAATTTCAGAATGTAATTCAAGCTGCCATCAACGATTCTAGAATTTCCTCACCAAGTGTAGCTATCCCGATGGTGGTTTAAATCACACTCCTTAGGAACGAGGACTGTGGCGCTGATGTACTTTTGTTAATAGCGTTTAAGATGTTGGTGATTGATATCTTGAGGAGAATTGCCCCAAGAAAATCTTGGGTAAAAAGAGGCATGTCAACAGGAGAGACCATTGAATTCCTCTGGACCGGTACTTGACTCACAATACGACTCCTCTGGAGATCGAAATACAAATCAGTTGAGTTGGGCTTTTAGATGAGAGCTCGTTAGTAAACGAAAAAACACTTGTGATTTTCACAAAAATTAGTTTGCTTGTAATCCTATTTAATACCTTTTGAAAACCACAAAAAATTTCTCTCCTTTCGAGGTCTGGGGTGCGTGGCAACCCCTCCGCATCCTGATTACGCTCAATGAGTGTACCGTCGCATACAAGCTGATCGATATAACATTCAAGCTTCATCCCAACCATGATAACGACACCTTGCAACGCCAGATTTACACGTGCGTGAGCTGCACATCGCACGCTCTAGGTCGCTATCTCGTTCGGTGTTTTTTCCGCGATTCGAAAGTTCGGACGATCTCCTTACGCCGTAGTATGTGAAGATCCCATATATGACATCACTTATTGCGTCACATCACGTTCATCAAAAAACCACCTCGTTTCGCCGGATTCGTTCATGAATGCTATATACACTTAGGCCTCCTTGCACAGCTGGAGCTTGTATGTTAAAAGCCTAGTGATAGCTTGAATCTCAAGTATTCATCACAAATTCATTGTTGAAGTTGATCTTGAGGGTTCGGAAAGACCGCCCGATACGTTCCTGCTGATTTTGGCTACATAGCACCACTGCTTGGGTTGGGAGCTGCTGAGTCATGTGTATCACATACAACATGGTACAAAAAGCAATCTTCAAACTTGCATCCACCATCAACGGTGGTGTTATGATCAGTTCATGTCATTTCAGCCCTACCTCGCACACCACAGTGCTTCTGCGGAAGAACTTCGTGTATTTCTTGGAATCTTTGTGGGTAGACTCATTTTGGAGATTGGAGAGATGATTTGGTGTATATATAAATCTTTTGACCTTGAATAAGGCAGATGGGCAAAGACCAAGGGAAAGATGGTCTTGGTCGGCTTATTGACAAGTTGCAGTATACATACCCTTGGCCCACATAACATATAACACTACAATAAAAATTCTCCTAGCGCAGATCAGCATGTTTGCTTTCCGGAGAAGCAAAGGGGATGTTAGATTATCAAGTGGATTGATAGGTTGAAAGGACTGTGCTGTTATATCATCCTCGAGGAATTTAAACTGTAGGTACATTACCTTCCATTTGTTGCGTTAGAATCTTGGATGGCTGTAGAGTGGTTTCAGAACCATCAGTATTTGGTTTCAACAAACAATGAAGTTTTAAACTCAAGAAACAGAAAAGTTGAACTACTTACTGTGAGAATGTTCAGCATATCTCGCATAGCTTGCCACTCTGCAACTGAGAAGATGACCTCTTCAAAAAAGCCATGTTTCTTACCCTCCATTTTTGCACGGCGTTGCTTTTCAGCCAAATCCTCTTTCTCAGTCCATAGATTGGCTTAATACAAAACATATATATATAAGAACCAGTATTTACAAGAGATGTGGGTGGGGATTGGTACTTACATCCCTTACTTCCCACATTTTTCCCATCTTCCGGCACAAATGCCCCATTGCATCCCATTGCCAGATAATAGGGCTGTGAGAGGTGGCAACTTGTCAACCTTGCGTCAACTGTTGGCTCTTTTGCGGCATCAATCAAAGTTGGCATGATGGCCACTAGATTGAGTGAGCTTTTTGTCCACTGTGTCCATCTAAAATAAATTAAACAAAATACTTGGAGACATTCAATGAAGTAGTTGGATTATTTGATTTACTCACATCTTTAGCCAAATGCTCCATATAAGTGTCCCCAAGTAAGTAAGAAGCCTGGCGTTTCCAATATAATAGTTTCCAGGTTTTTCATCTTGTCTTCTTCCTCAGAGTCTGAATTGGGATCACTGTTGGAATTTGAGTCAGAGTCATTAGGGTTGTAATTACCGTTGAAAGCATTGTCAGCCTGACTATCAACACCTTCATCATCTGAATTAGGTTGATTGGATCCCACCGTGTCAGCAAGATCCCCTTCTGACTCTTGATCCTCATCAATCACAGCCATGACCTCCACTGGGGGAAATTGGCCCAAAGTGCTGTGCTGAATACACCTGGGTGTCATTCCCAGGGCGTTGAGCCCTGCCTTCACAATGTGACCTATCTTGTGACAGAATCAGCGCACCAACATTGTCTTGGGGTTCCAAGTGAAGTTGAACCTGGTTCATTGGCCTTTGTCCCAAAGTTGATGTTGTTACTTCCTGAATCAGAAGTGCCAGCAAGCATGTAAAAGAAGAGGATTTTATCTTAGCAAGTGAACACAAGACATGAAATAGAAACAAACAAGTGGAAGAAAACAAGAAAAAATGAATCAAAGAGAAAGTTAGAAAGTAATTGGACAATAAAAAAACTCATCTTTTGGTAGAGATCAGTCTTTTTCATGATTGTCACCGTTGGCTCAGCAAGGAGATGAGCCTTGTGATACCACACAACCAGTTTTAAGGACAAGTGCTTGACTGCATAAGTCTAGTCCTTTTGGATGAAGGACACGGATGACGTAATGAACACCTGAAGGTTTCCCTTCATGGTCCACACATCCTGGATTAGACAAAACTTACTGTCTAACTCCTGCAAAAGTCAAAAAGAGATTTGTACCAATCAACTGAAAACTAAAAAACAATTATTCAAAAGGATAAGAGAAAAAATGTACCTTAAGCTCTGTCTCAATCACCAAACCCTAAAGTGAAAGATAAAGCTGCTTGGCCTCTTCAGCCAACCACTTTCAACCAAAGACACAGGCATCTGGGCACATCCAATACACAATTGACTTCAGTATTAGGTTGTTGGAGGGATCTGGGGAGCAGCAGGCTTCCCATTCATCCAGCAGATGTTTGGTGGCCTTATGGGTCAATTTGGCATGGGTGGTATTTGTTTGCCTTTCACAGGCAATAACTTTGCATGGAGTCAATGTAACTTCATTGCCAAATGCCCTTGTCAGCCCTGAGCACATGTACATGTACTCAAGGGATAAGTTATAATATAATAAACCCCCTAAAACTATAATTACATATATGTACATAGTAAAAGGAATCTGTGACATATGTGTAAAAACCCATAAAACACAATAACACCTCATAACTCAGTGTCAAGAGTTGAATAAGCTTATATTACATAATGTACATAATAACCTTAACCTTGATAACCATAACCAATAACAATTAACAATCACCATCCAAACCAAAAGAGTGATACAGTGAACCCTGTACTATGCGGTACACTTGGTGGAAGCCCTTGGTACCAGGTTTGACAGGCTACCGGATTTGAATCTTTTTTCAGAAAAAAAATCAAAAAAACTCCTCTGAGTGGCACAATATGCCTCAAATAAAGCCTCTTCAAGCTGGGATTATGACAAACCATCAAGAGAAGAAGCTGTGTCAGAAGCACACATGTTGTCCAATCACTTCAAGCGATTTTGAGTGAGGTTAGGGAGGAGAGATGGATTGAAAGGGAGATTTGGGTGGTTCAGACAACCTTGAATTAATTTTTTGGCCCCAATGTTTGAGCTTTGGGGTCCATTTATAGTAGAATACAGTCTTTTTTTCTCCCTGTTTTACCTGGTACTTTGAAATTTATCAATTGGATAGCATCTATGACTGGCTACCGGTTATTTAGCTGGGAACCAAGCTGGTAGAAACTTCTGCTACTGGATTTGGCAGGCTACTGGGTTGGAGAGTACCGGATGATACAGGGTTTACTGTACAAACAAATATCACAACAGTTAGGTTGAGAGAGAGGAATATATAAACCCTCCCACTCAACCTTCAAGGAAATTCCCCCTGGGGAAAATTAATCACACAATACTTCTAAAAACTAACAAAACTTCTATTGAAGTACAGATGAACGGTCTTATAAAATAAGATTAGTGATAAAACTTCACACACTTTAAGGTTCCCTGATTAACAGTGAGTCATATATAATTCCCTCCTCCTGTATCCTCTAATTTCCCCAAGTAGAAAACATACTAGGTTAGTGACCTCCAACAACTCTAGGCTAGTGACCTTAAGAAGCACTTTAGGCTGGTGACCTCCATGACAACCATGATTTTGTGACTTTGAGAACAACCAGATTAGTGATCTCAAATCACTCTTTAGTCTATAAACTCTAAGATTAAAGGAAGGCCTTGGATCCAACCTTCATCAAAGTCTGTTAGATATATTCTAACAGATTTCCTTTCTTTTAATTCATTCAATTCCTATTTTATAATTGTATTTACTATATATTTGAAATTAAAAAATATAATTCAAAAATATATAAATAAATATATAGATATCAAACTTTTAGTGAGCCTTGAGTACTCAAAAGAGTACCCAACCCTTACAGCTCTGGTGCTTTCAGTACATTCCAAAACATCTTCTTACGCGGACTCCAAGGTCTTGGTGTTGGTGGTGCGTTTGGCGGATTTGGAATTGGTACAGGGAGCATCTTTGGCTTGAATAACCAACAGATGAAATCAGTGTGTCTTTCAATTCTGATTCATCTTACCCTTTTCTAATCCTGAACTATCTTTCTGACTTTTTTGCCTCTAGCTGATACCAATGCTGTTTGAGAGGTCGGATTAAACTCCCAAATCATCTTTTGACCTGGCTCGCAGTTTCATGATGGTTTGTCTGTCATTCCTTATTACCTTGTACTTTCTGTCATGGCTTAATTTAACTTTGATTCATCATCATCTTGCCTTTTAAAATTCTATCTTATGAACTCAAATGATTTTTTATCGTGATATGATGTATGCTATATTTTGTTTCTCTGTGTCTTCTATGTAATGTGCCTTTCTCTGTTCAAAGGTCCCTCCAGCAAGGACCCTATTGCACGCAATGTCCAGAAGTACTATCATTTGTATTTTGTTTTTCCGACCTCCTTACACTATCAGCAAAAAGTATCTTCCTTGTGAGAAAAAGAAATTGCATTTGAAGCAACAAAAGGCCTAAAATGCTGAATGCAGTTTGATGCAGAATAATGCAGATTTAATGCAGATATGGTTGATATTTAATCCTTCCTTGCTCAAAATTCATTCTCTTTTACCGCGGAGAAATCACTTTATGCTGGTAGTGTTATGATCTGTGATTAGATGGCAAACACGCTATTTTGGACTCCAAAATATGTTCCTAATGACTAGTTGCCAGGTCTTTGACCTCCTGCGCAGAGAAATCATATATATCCAATCTGATATGATTACCAAAACATGTTCAAGATGAGAGATCCAAAATTGCAAAGAACAAAGCAATGGCTTCCTTCCGCGCGACTTTTTCCAGTTTTGACCTATTTGCATCCCTCGAGGATGACATAACAGTAAAGTCCTTTCAACATATCAATCCACTAGAGCCCTTAATATTTCTTCTGGATTCAAAAAGATGAGTCTTGAATAAAAAAACATTCCCACCACCTCTTTCTCTAAAATAGAATACATCAATTCCAAAATGAACCTCGCACACTGTTCAGAACAAAACGATGTTGTAATTTTAGATAACGATCAATTATTCATCGAGTTACTTCCCAATTCATTTTAAAAGCTACATTATTTGTTCATGACCTACTCTACAAACAAACTTTTCACAGCAAAAAAAATACAACTTTGTAAACCGTTTTACATACCAATATATATCCTAAATTCTTAACAAAGAACCGTGCATGTTCTTCTTCCTTATAACTTGCAATGCAGATTTCAAGCTCTTCCCTCAGTCTCAACCTCAGCTACAAAAAACATCCAGAAGATTTAGTAAGAGTTTTCGTATATATATATATATATATATTGAACAATCAATCCAATAACTTATAAATTTCAAAACTTACGTTCTTTTTGAATTTTTCCAGAAATCCGATTCTTCAAGTCTCTTGCTCTCTTCCCAAGCCCTTCTTTCATCCAAACAGTCGTTCTAACGGGTCCAAATTGCATTTTACCTCGATGTCTTGAATTTAATGCTTTAGTATGTGCTTCTTCAATCGCTTTTTCTTCATCATCTTTTTTTCCAATCAAACTGGTGAACTTATGTCTGATTCCTCCTCCTTGATCATCCTCATCACTATCACTATCACTACTACTGTCATTGAGTGTTTTCTTATGTTTCAATGCATGCGCGTTTCGTATAGATTTTTCTGCTTGTCCTTCGGTATTATCATAAGCTTCAAATGTGTGACGTGCAACTGCGCTTTGAGAATACCTTTAAATAACAATGCGCAGGAAACGTGAGTATGTGTGCTAGATGTTCCAGTCTGTCAGAACATGAGATAACACTAAAATCTCACTTTTCATGATCCGGATCTAGACCAGGGTCAAGTCTTGCTTTGAATTTCAAGTAGCCACATATCTCGTATTCATGCGTAGCCTTCGTCTCTATTTATCATGAATCAGAATCCAAACTTCTAGCAAAAAATGGTTATATGAAGTTGATAGTAAGACTTACGATCGCCAATCACATTCTGTTTGAGTTTTTTCAACCGTTTCCCTGACAAGATTGGTAGTCTGATCTCTGTCGCTACATCATCTTCTAAGGTGTAAAGCCACAAGACCGCGAGATGTAGTTTTTCAGTTGGTAATAAGGCGGCCAGTGTACTTACCACCCCACTTCTACCAACCTCAAACGACACGCAGGATTTGTAGCGATCATAGATCGGGATTCGAATCAAGGTTTGATCATAGTCTTGATATCCGCTTTTGTTACTCCAACTGATCAAGCCAGGTGCTTGGTCCATCTTGTCATTGCCTGTTGAATCCGAATCATTTGAAGGAGAAACAATCTGTAATTTGTACGTATCTTCTGAAGTCTTGAGTCTCAGTTTTTTCTTCTTTCTAAACTCTGCGGCCAATTCATCTGAGACTTCCGCAACAATTTCGGAAGTGATTTCAAGTGTTGATGTGTCCCAGCCCCGTAAATTTTTAGGAAGATCCAATTGCACAGGTTGAAAGAGCACCGAGATTTGTGCGCGACCGAAACCAACACCTTCTTGTAAAGAGAACAACTGACTGACTTGGGAAGTGCCAGATTTATCGAATAAATCTTCAAGATCAATATTGATGACACCTAATAATGGATCCTTCTCTCGCAAGCGTGAATCTCTGACCGCGATCCGAACTACAGTCTCAGTCCAATCTCGAATGAAATATTCAGTACCAGCCTCGAAGAAAGGCATGGTCGTATATTGCTTGACACGCGTCTTATAAATCATCAAATCATTTACAATGATCTCACAGTACCCACTTGGAAGATTATCGTCATGTTCACTCGGTTCCGCAGTATCTTGGCCTGCATTGCCTTCGCGATCACCTCCACTAGCTCCTTTCAAGTTAGCACGTTCGAGATTGTTGATATGATGGATGATAATTGACAAGATTCCAGACTTCCATCTCTGTGGTGGCGGGGTATTGGTAGTAGAAACATTCATATGTTTCGCAGGTGTTTTGGGACCAGCTGGCTCGCCTCGGGGTACAGGGTCATGAGCTGAGTCCGAAAGCACATCCTTTTGTAATCCAGCATCCAGTGTAGCTTTTGAATAGTATCCCACCGACCACGTTAACGAGCCCGGCATGTCATCGGCATCTTGAAATCCTCGCAATTTGTCTGTCCTGCGCTCTGATTTGTTAGGGTTTTTCATGATATCAGCCACAGGAAGTTGGACACGCCCAACCAAGTCATCTGCTGATCTTTCGTCTGGATGGATGTTCATATACGGATGTTCATATACCAGGCAAAGAGATTAGCATGGCTTGTTAGCTGTCTATTCAACCGATTCTCGCTCAACATCAACATAAACTTACCTGAGTCCCACAACATGACACTAACATCCTCGTTAGCTCGTAGCTCATCATCGGAAACCAACAAGAAAGCAGTCTCTTCGAATACTGGATTCAGTTCTTCGGTGATGATTCTGGTCGAGTACAACGGTTTTCCAAATTTAGCATAGGCCAAGACTATATACGGATCAGACGATCCGTTCGAGTCTTGCGCAGATAGATCCGAAGCGTGATGAATAGTAATGACAAAAACCCCCAGATTATGCGTGACTTCCTTTACTCCTGATCCAGAAAGCATCTCTTGAACATTTATCGTCATTGATTTCGGGGCAACATATTCAGCGCACTGAATGCCGACACGGTCACGATCAATCTAAGGCTTATTTAACAAATGCAAGACACAGGCTGTGAGGATGATCAACTTACCGCAGCCGCGATAGAGCTTTGGACAAATCCTGATATGATCGGTAAGTCAAGTATATTAGGAATTGCTCTGACCATAGGTTTAGCAGATACTTCAATTTTTGGAACCCCCATCATTGTAAAGGTTAGCTGTTTTAACGAGCGGAGAGTTGTATAAAATTAATGTGTAGTTCCAATAGGATTTTCATTAGAAGATAGAGAGATGCATTCGTACATTACGAATGTAAGGAGTGTCAGGTATCATTTGAAGTCTCAACCGTACTGTACCCGCTAGTCCATCGACTTGAATCCCTGATAAAGCAAAAGGCAAATGCCGAGCCACAATAAGAGACTAACCTCATCTTGAGCTCAAAGATGACTTTGTCAAGCGGAGGGGACTCACAAACTGGGATCGGAATATGGAGCCAGTCGTATAATCCAATGAAGAACTCAATCATGAGACTAAAAAAAGTCCGATCAGGTTTGATCAACTCTTGCCGGAAGCGCCAAATTAAGACATCACTCACTGAATGTTATGAGATCTGAGTTTATCAGACTTGCCAGGCTTCGCTTGATAAGCAAATGATACTTCATAGTTGATATAATCTCCACTTTGTTCTTCTTGTTTATGAGCTTGGAGATCATCACCCTTTGGTTCATCTGAATTTTCACCCATGATCCACTCTTCGCGTGGGTATTCGCGGTCACCCGGCTTGTCTGGAAGCGCTCGCATGGCAAGAATTCGGAATGGTGTATCGCCTTGTCCGATATCTGAAACTTTTACTGCATCAACAAAACTTGGCAACGATGCTTGCATGACATCTTCAATAGTATCAGCCTTTGATGATTTGTTTTGGTAAGACGTATTTCAGTACAATTTGACCTCTTATATTCAACCAAGGCCTCCGACAAAGCTAAGAACAAAGTGTATAACTTACAATTGGTAAAAACATCTCGGGATTGATCAAGCCCATAAATGTGGAGATGACTGTTTGTGACGAAGAAAATGTAAGTTCATTCGATTCATCAATTACATTTCAGGCGAAATTTAGTAGCTCACATGCGTTCAGCCACTCTGTAGACTCAGGGGTTGGAGGAGAGTGTTGTAGACCTCTTTGTCGGTGCATCTCATAACGTACCTGATTGATGAGTCATTTGAGTGTTTTGCGGAAGCGACCCCGGATCGAGAATACACCATCACACTCACCTGCTCAATCTCTTTTTCCAATCTTCGCGTCATGAGTCCCACTTGAGAAGAAGAAACGATCGCAGCAACTGAGATCAAGCTGGTCTTCCACAGCCATGTCCAAAAACCGTGACCAAAGGCTGTAGCAAGCCACAAAATTCCAAGACTAATGAGGAAAATTGAAGATATCTTGGTACTGATCTCTCCAAGTCTTGACATCACGTCCGATCCGACTGGAGGAGGGAACGGTTGTAGGCAGATGTTTCCAGGAGTGATCGGATTGGGCGCGGTGCGGTCTGCGCGGTGACCTTCAGCGTATTTCTCATTTATTGTGGCAGGATTCAGAGAGTATTTCTTTTCGGCTGGAGCGCAGTCGTTCACATGGTACATATGATACATTTTCATACAAGAAAAATGTTCCTCGTTCAGCATTTTGCTCAGGCGAAGAATAGGATTGGAGTATGGGGATAAAGCCAAAGAAGTAATCACCATCTTTTGGATCCGATTTAGCATCACTGATGACCACTTCGCTCCCTGTGACCGGATCTTTCACAGTACGCTCGCCATGGAGTTTAAGTGCCTTGGTAGGATTCTCTTTAGAGCGAGACATGCGCTCCATGATATCGTCCTTTTCAGACATCTTGCCATCTGTAGCATCATCAGTCTTACGCACAGGCTTATCAACATCATCATCATGTGTTTCATTGACGGCTCGATGTGGTCCTGGGGAAGTCTTGATCGAATCCATGGTATAGCTTTTGTTGACGTCATCAGATGTGACGTCCGAGGTGGTCTTTGGTACTTCGTCAGGATTAGCCCCGGTGTTTTGGGCGAGTAAGTTCGCCTCATATTTTTGAACTGTAGGAACAGGATTCCGACCCGAGTAATCTTTTAAAACCCAAAATCAACTCAGTGATCGAACAACAGAAAGCGAGATCACATTCAGAATGTCAAGATGGATCTAGCATTCAAAACTTACTTTCTTGAAAATGATGCTCTTCCATTATCACCAGTGGTCAAGATTGATTTTCGAATGAGATATGGTGAATAACGATAGATGATGATAGACGAACCGAGAAGCTGATTGAGGTTGATATGATTTTTATGAGTTGACTAGCTTTGTATCTATCTAATCCGGATACAGCAAAGAGATACAAAGATAAAAGTTGTTGAGAATCGATGAAAGTTGAAAATGGAAATCTGATTGGTTAAAAACATTAAAAGTTTTTCTTGATCAGATGACGTCACTCTGAACTCAGACTGACCAGATCTTATTCTATGTAGACATAGATTTCATTTTACATACTTGATTACCAATTAGATCATCGTTAATCAGTCAGATATACTACCTGGCAAGCAAGCTTTTGGGGACCCTCAAAGAATGTGAAATCACAACATGGTCACCTTTGTACTTCATGGGATGCTGAGCTTTTAAGAAGCCACACATGAAGATCTTGAATTTTGTAATTGTTCCTGTCTCCCAATCCATACTTGGACCACCCTTATATTTATTATCCCATGGCTCAAGTTGACTCCCTCAGCATTCTTGGCTGAGGCAGGAATGCCAAGAAACATCCTTCTCATGAGCTCATGTTGATTGTGTGGTCAGATGGTAGCAGGGACAAAATTGCAAGAAAACCTGTAGCAAGCCATTTAAGCTCACTTCTATGTGAGCCACCCCCTATTTGGTCCCTATGCTACCAGCTTGACTGCTGAGATAAAGGCCCATTTGGTTGGCTTTCACATAATATGTTATGTGAAAACAAAATTTCAATCTGCCCCTTGAAATAGGAGCAGATTGAGATACACAAATTTGGGTTTGGAGAAGACCAAACAGCTAACCAAAAGAGGTTGACATACATCTGTTGACCTCATGGTGATCACTTTGCTGTTTGAACATGACTACACAATGACAATAATTCATTTCATTTCATCAAAAAATACCAAAACAGTCATGCACAACCTTCACCTAGCTCGCTTGCCTAATGGAAGGCTTGAGCAAGTTCAAAAGGAATTGAAAGAATTGAACAAAGAAACAATCAGTCGGCTTGAGCAAATATGAAAGTTGATTGGATCACAGGAGTAGTTCAAGAAAAAATTAAAATTTTGCAATGGAAAGGTTTGGATAGATTGATGATTGCTGAGAAAATAAAAAACAATATGAAAAGGGTGGGTGTAAAACAAGGTTTAAGGCACCAATGAGGGTGGATGGAGCAGGGGCACAGAAAGATAGAGCCTTAGAGCACCTGTAGCTGTTTGCATTAACTGTAGGAATAGCTAACCTAAAGTTAACAATTGGTAGCCCAGGTTAAGTGATCTACCGCCAAAGCCCACAGTTGTGGGCACTAAAAAGTGAAATAGATTAATTTGACTCATGTGGTTCAAGTAGATGCCATGATTGTTTGAGTTAGCTAGAAATGGCTTTGTTTTTCCAAAAAAAAGGTTTAAATTGTCTTTCTTCTCATTGCCTTGCAAACTCCGCAGACCACTTTCTATATATTATTGATTCAGTTGATGTCTTTAAGAATTTTGTTTTGTCTGTATTGCTAATTTGCTCAATTTTGATGCTTAAGATGTGTGTGATCACTTCATGACATCTGATATTTCTTTTGCTCAATCACTTTGAATGTTTATTGGTATTTTTTTATTTTTGTCTTTTGTTTAGCTAGGTTTTTTTTTGTTTCTAAATGACTACAATATTATCCTACAAATAAAGGGATTCTTGATTTGTAGTATGTAGCGGTGAAGAGAAATTGATTCAAATGATGATTTGCATCAAGTTTGTAGTGGGTAGCAGTGAAGATGGGTGGGTGCAAGGTGGGGTTTCCAAGGGCATGGAGTTTAGCTACAGATAATCTCTAGGCTAGGGGGAGAGTAGCCATATCAATCTTGACGGCAGACAACAGCAGACAACAGCAGACAACAGCTGCACAGCTTTTTATGCAGTGTTGTGTTGTACAGCCTTTTGTGAAGCGTTTCTGATTGATCTCACCCCTGCATTTGTCCAACTTGCTGGGACTAACTCTCTGAGAGGATTGGATGAAAGTGATAGGGTAATTGGTTGCAGCACTAGATTTTTGCAGAATTTTAGATTGTCTAGACATACCTTTCTGTAAAAATCAGTTCCAGGAGAGAATCCAAAACAACAGATGTTAATTGATGATTTCTTTCATGAGTGAAACAAAAAGAAGAAATTAATAGGAGATAAAAACTAAAATAAGTTAAACTGAATGATAAGCTATAAAAAACAGATGTCTGAACAAAAGAAAGAATGTACTGAACATGATTTGAAAAAAGAACAAGAAAAAATAAAGAATTTGCAATTTATGTTACAGAAAAGAAAACAAAAACAAAAAAACAAGTCTGGTCCATGCATTATATTGTGTAGAGCATGATTGAGTTGCTCATTATCTTGTGAATTTTAACAGCGGCCTCTTGAGTTCTTGACTAGATTCTTGACTCAATTGAACTCAAGATTCCTCTCATGTGTATCAGCTTTGAATGCTGATATTTCTCACATATAAAACTCTCAAATTTTTAACTTTGATTCTTGATTCTTCTTCATCTGAAGAAAGTAATCCTGTAGATCACAATCAAGAAATCATTTATCTGTTGATGGTGGCTGCTCTAGACCGCGCCCAACTAGCACAGCAACTTAAAATCCCATGTCAAACCTCCACTTTACGTGGCTAAATGTATGAAAAAGAAATACTAGCCAGAAGTTCAATTAGATTTTGTGATGTGTGTTGCATGGATCAAGCAACTTTCTATTGACTTCTAATTGTAATGCAGCCTTATCTAAAAAATGCAATACATACAACAGTTATAAAACAGCTCATGATATTTCTTTACACTGTTGGGAATGCAGTTCTTGCTGCTGAACAAATTCAACACTCAGGGGAAACAATTTCTAGATATTATTTTGAAGTTGTATCAGCTCCAGTAGATTTGAAGGATAACTTTACCTGCCAGCCTGGCCCAGGATCACCTATAACTGTTGAAATTACCTCAAGTGCACAATTTAGTTCCTGGTTTGATGGTTGTATTGGTGCAATTGATGGCACTCATATCCCAGAAAGTGTACCATCACAAGATCAAGCTGCTTATTGAAATCAAAAGGGTCTCTTGAATCAGAACGTACTTGCAGGATGCAATTTCAACATGTCTTTTAACTTTGCCACAGCTGGGTTTGAAGGTGGGAGCTCTGATGCTAGTGTTCTTGAAGTAGCCAGGCAGGATGGTGCTTTTCTTGTACCAGCTGGTGAGTGACAGACTAATATGATCAGTTTCCTTGTTAATACTGACTTTCTAAAATCAAGAAGATACTATTTAGTTGATGCTGGCTATGCTAATGCGCCTGGCTTCCTTGCACCTTTCAGAGGGGTTTGATATCACATCACAGAGTTGGCAAAAGTAAATAGAGGACCTGTTAATTGTCAAGAGCTTTCTAAAAAGCAACATTCTGTGCTTCAAGGGTGTATAGAGCGGACTTTTGGGGTAACAAAGATGTGATTTCCTTCAACACGTTTCATGAGAAAGTATCCAATTGAACAAAAATTAGCTTTTGTCATAGCATTGTGTGTACTACATAATATAATCTTGCAGGGAGGTGAGGATGATTTCTTTGAAGAATTTGATTGAGATCAAGATGCCCAAGATCATTGAATATATCCATGGCTGGCTTCCAATAAGGAAGCCTGTTGTTGTTCAGAGCTGAGGCAGTGAGGAAAGCTTTGGCTCAATATTTGACAGCTTGGCGGTGAGCTTTTAATTGAGTTTCAATTTTGTCTTCAGCACATTGTTTTTCAGCTTTGATTTGTTTTTCTTGAGTTACGTTCATCATTGCATATGCTCAAGTCAAGTTTGTGGGCCATTTAGGGGTGGTTTTGGCATTTTTTTTCTTGGGTGTCAGTGAGTTGATGATTGGCTGAAGTGAACCCGCTCTTACTTTGTAGTATTTATAACCCAACAAGGGTTATACAACAGGTGAAGAGGATAATCTACTAGTTGTAATAGTAGAAGTTGTCTAAGACTGCTCTTCTAAAACCAATCAATAAGAATTTATTGATGGAGTACTGATAAGATGATAAGAAAAATATATCTTTCAATTATAAGAGGAAAAGCGCCTTTGATTGATTTATTAATCTCAACACCTTTATAAGTGTTATTCCCAATGACTTTTAAGTCTTTACAATATTATTCTTTAAAATAAATTTCTCTTTATAACTTTGATAAAGGGTGTATTTAAGTGATCTGATACTACTAAAATAAGTTTATAATGATAAACAAAATAATAGCCATGTAGAAGATAGAGACAAGAAGAAAAAAAAACTCTTCACAATCAAAACCAAGGTCATATATAACCTCTTCTTCAAAAGAAATACACGGTAAACAGCTCATAACCTCTTCTTTACCACTTTAATATATATCCAACCACATCATAACCTCTTCTTATGATCAATCTTGTAATCTTTTCATTCTTAAAATACTATAATTACTCATAGTAAGCCTTTATAATTATTAATATGATCTTCTTTTGATTTAAAATAAGCCAAAACTGATTTTTAAAATTACTATTTTCTTTCAAACTTGTTAAAATTTTGATTACTAAAGTGCAATAGATTGTGCTCTCTTTACCAACCAAGACTATACGCCACAATCCCACCTTCTGATGATTAATGATAAAGTTATTGATGTGTAAAGATTGAGGAAACCTTAATTTGAAGATTATTACACGTTGAAAACCCATATTACATATGAATTTATAAGCCAAAACCCATGATACAGCCAGTTTACCATTATTACATATGCACTGATTTTCAATCCCAAAATTAGTTTCTTCTTATAAAAGCTTTTTGTTACTCCTGATATTGTTAATGTAAAGTTTGTACATTATGAACTGTTAGATTCTGCGTCAATTGATGCATTTTTCAGCCAATTCGGTTGAGATTTGATATGTATTACTAATGAAAAACTCCATTTTTGGCCAAGTTGCACATCTTTGAATTTAAAGCTGTGTTCAAAATGTTTGAAATCCTCTGTCCTCATCCTCTTTTCTTGATTTACACCACTTCACTTCAGGGTAAGCCACCTTCTGTCCTTATCAAACTCTATCTAAAATCATCTAAAGAACCCATTTCCGTCATCACCACCTTCATAAACACTTTTACTAATTCTGAAAAACCTTGATTTCATTCATTTTACCACTTTTACGTCATTTCTCTTTAACTATTCTTTTGTGATTGATTCAACTCTTCCTCTTCTTCCATCATATGATCAACTTTATTTATTCTTAAGATCTTCTCTTTAAATCCCTCATCTTTAGTGATCCATTAAAATTTAAACTTTCTTCTTTCTTGATTTGCAAAGTATTATATAAATGAAATGGGAGTTATTAAAACTTACTAAAGAAACTAAAGACCCAGGAAATTAGTGTTTGGTGCGAAGCCCAAGACCTAATCCTGGGAATATGTTTACTTAAACTAAAACACCCCCTACGGGGTGGACGCGGCCACAATCTGAATATAAGAAATGAACAACTAAAGACTGATAGACCAAAGAGAACTACAAACAGAATAAAGATATGACTAAAATTTTTTTTTAAAAAGAACTAACACAAGTATAAAGAATACACAATGATAAAAATAGAGAGGACAAATAAAAAATACAATGGATGACAGAAATTGAAATAAAATGAAATGAATTAAAAACTAGTGATTTCTTCTGAAATAATATTCTTGAAATCTTTTTTTTCTTGTTCTTAAAAGAAATAATAACTGGGTTAAGGGTGGGAGGGACAAGAATTTAGTTTAAAGTAATGAAAGGTCTTAAAAACCGTTAGATGAAGTGAGGTAAATGAGAATCAAATAATTGAGTGGAGGGAAAGTTGGAATAATGATGGTAAACAGCTGTGATGTCATAGCTGTACCATGTGTAATATAATAAATAACCAACCCGTCAGTACGGGTTCATCATGTAAAATTCCAACATTCACATTCCGCTCTGTTAATAACTAGTTACCAACAACAATTAAATCAAAATTAAATATTCTTGTTTACCACTCCACCACGCTGAAATGAGAATAATAATATATTGACTTCTCAATGTTAATATTAAGAGACTTCAAAATAATTTTATATAGCGCTAAAAAGTTTAAAAAAAATTCCTAATTGTTCCTATGAATTACTCACCACAACATTTGTTTGAATCATTCACTTGAGCACTTGAGGTTAATTGTGAGGTGCTTGAGGTAGGCTGAGTGATAATTGGTTGAGTCAGACTTGAAGTAGATTGCTGAGTTGAAGGTGTGTTTTGATTATTTTGTAAGTCCAGGTGTAAATTTGATTCTGGTGCAGTTTCTGGATTCCAGCCATGACCAGCATGGTGATCTAAGGACAAGGAACTAAAGATGATAAAATTAGTTGATGCTTCTCAAGTTGTTAAGTAAGATGAAACATCTTCAACTTACCATCTTTGGAATCATCATCATCAAGATCTTTCTTAGCTTTGGTGAGCAAATACTCTGAATTTCTTGGGTGGGATGTGCTGGTCCCGGTACAATGTGATCCAGTGACTGCTACATGACCAATGAGTGTGTCAAGAGCGTGATAGAGTGGGTATCCCTTCTTCTCCCATTGACAAGCATTCCTATGACTCTGAATTGAAGATGAAATTCAAAGACCTCAGCAAAGTAGAATGAATACACACAAAGGAGATCAAACTTACAATATGCCAGTTAGTCCAGAAGGCAGCATTGGCCACAATACTTTGTTCTTCTTCATTACAACCAGTACCTAAAGTGTTCTTGCGGTCACAAACTGACCTAAACTGACTGGTAGTCTAGCAAGCAACCACATTGAACAAGTTACAAATGTGAGGTAAATATCAACAAGATTTCAGTGTGATTATGAAACTTACCAAAGTGTAGTGATTCTCTATGTGAGCAATATCATAACCAGGTGGGAACTTTAAAGACAGACAATCAACAGTTGCAGTCCATGCAATTGGTTTCCAGTAATTATCAGATTGATGACCAAGATGAGATTGTTCTTGAAGGCAGTCAATCAATGCTAGACTCCGTCTTGTGGTCCATTGAGCATTTTGTTTAGGTTCTTCATTGTTGTCGGTGGTCTTGGTTCAGGACATACTAGCAAGGTATATGTTGGTGTTAGTTTATATGTATGTGGGTGAATTTGGCGGTTAGGGAGGATTGGAGACAACAAAAGAAGTAGGCTAAGAGCATCCCCAACCCACAGCCGGAAACGTAAGGTTTACCTAACGTTTCTGACAGAAACGTAACAACAAGTTTACATTCCAAGAATTATTCCAAAAGTCACCCTCCACCGCAAGCAAAGAGTTGCACAGATGGCCATCTGTGCGAGTTTGCTTTTCCAGCCAGCTAGAAAACGTAAGTGTTGTCCTAATTGTTTCTAGCTGAGCCAGAAACCTCTGGAAACGCAGAATCTCAAGGTTTGGACACCCTGATCTCTGCAAATCCCCTATTTTGGGTGAGCCGTGTGATTTCATGAACCACACAAGCAATATTACCACCCTCTTGTACACATTGAGAGGGTGTTGAAGGCAATCAATAACCTTTGAGGACACATCCAAAGCTCACGATGTGACAAATTTGTCAAGGTTGGACATGGGTGAAACTGGAAATGGGCTATCCAGCTCATGTGGTGCTGCAAAGGCTGGCTGGAAAGGTAATACAGTGTCAAAGTGTCATTTGTACACACCTGTAACCAGTTTTCGGATCCAGCTGCGTTGGGGATGCTCTAAGTGTGGTTTTTGAGGACAAGGTTGTTGTGATTTGCAGTGAGGACAGGGGGTATGAAAGTGGGGACTTGTATGTTTGGAACAAAAATATGAATTCGTGGCTTGAATAAGCTAATTTTGGGAAAATAATTGACTAGTTGGTCCATTATTATAATAGACAAAATAATAGCTTATGAACGGGGCTCAAAATCCGGTGCCAAACGGATTTTGAAATTTGGCTTTTTTGAAGTCAAATTTCAAAATGATAGCTTTTTTAAGCCGTACCAAATGGGCCATTATTCTTAATCTTGTGTGTGTGTTTGTTGTTCTGGTCTTCATTCCCCCCTTCTTGGCTCTGCTTTCAGCCTGTCCTGAAAGAGTTCTACAATAGGGGTATTCAAGATTCAAGAAGTGGGCTCCAGAAGTGTCAAGAAGTGCCATCCCAGAAATTTCTCGGACACGCTCAAGAAACTTCTGGAGCTTCTGTCAGACATGCTCAAGAAACTTCTGGATTGGAGGGTGAGACATGTGATGGTGTGTAACACCTTTGAGTCCCTTTAACGCTTGCTGCCGCACTGAGACCCATGGCATGCTCAGGTGGTATGATGTGACGTGATACATATCACCACTTGATGGGGGTCTCAAAGTTGAAAGAGAAGCTCAAGAAGTGTCACTCAAGGGGTTTTACTGGTGCTGGAACATATATGCAGTGTTTGATAGCCTAGCGGCTCAAAAAACACTTTAAGCAATAAAAAAAAAAGTGTCACTCGAGAAACTTCTGGAACCACTTCTGGATGTCACTTCTTGACACTTCTGGAGCCCACTTCTCAAATTTTGAATACCCCTAATGTGAGCGCTGAAAGCAAGACCTTGATCCTTGCCCGTGGATTCTGTAGGTCTACTCCGGCCCCGTCCACCTTATTTCTTGTCAACTGGCCTGTGTACAGGCACCTAATTGGGTCCGCTCTCAACTCTATTCGCATGGATGAGCCTGTTGCGTCATAGCATGACTGCGAGCTCGCTATCTTGCCACATTAAGCAGACAGCTCATCTGTTCAAGTCACCAATCCGTCAGCTTGCTTGTACCGCAGCTGGCTGTACGTACCAATTGGTACTTTACTTTCATGATCGCATCACCAGAAAATACAGGCAGGAGACACCAAACTGAGTTTTCTGAGGAATTCCTAGACCCATTTCAATTTATGTTTCTCTCTCGGTATTTCCGCCTAAAACTCTTGTATTCATTGTTCAAGTGTAAATTTCTAGCCCTGCGGCCAGATTTAATCAAGACTTGTGCGGTCAAGCCGTCTGCCCTACTTTGAAGTCGAATTTACTTCAAACCAGGCACACGGGCATTCCAATTTTCAGGTGATGTTATTGCCTTTCTTGCGCAGCTCTGAATTCATACGCATAAAGACAACCTACTCATTCGCTGACGGGTCCCCCGATTTTCTTTTATTTAGCAATATCATCATATCGAACATTATCTCACTTCAAAACCGACATCCATTTCGCTTACTTTCTTGCTTGTCTAGTTACCTGACCATTTCATACCATCCACCTTTTCGCGCATTCGCCATGTTTAACCAACTCAACTCTTGGACTTCGCATCGATCGATCTTAAAGGTGCACAACTCAGAATATGTTGTCACATCGCTCTCCTCGCCCTCGCAGTCTTTTACTCGCTTCCACGTCGGTCGTGCTTGCCTATTCCATCAAGATGTATTATGGCGGCTTTTACATGCCATACCTGAATTACTCACTGCGAGTGTTGTGATGATGATTGTCCTCGGTATGGCCTGGCTACCAAGTGATTGAGTATGTGGGATTATATGGCTTCAGTTTCATGAGAAACGTGGTCCAAGAAATCGTTTGGACTGGGGCCTTGTCTTTGATGACCTTTGGTTAGCTTTTCTTCGCTCATGCCTCGTTAGTTACAGCGTTGAGACCAGACACTGACCTTTCCATTGCGTTCCCAGGTGGCGTCGCGTCTTTACATCAATCCACCCCAGGTCTCATGACCAGCTGCGTAAGCCTCATCAGTCCCTATTTCACCTTTACCATAGGCTAACCCGTAAGGTACTTGTTTTTGCATTTAGGGTAAATTCTTCATATGCAGAGGCTACATTTCAATCTTCGTCTCCGCTTGCTCTGCTGGCTAGCAATCACGATCCCCTTCGGATTACTTCTCACTTCAGCTATTTACCAAAGTCTTCGACGCAAAGATCATAACAAATCTGTATGGACCTCCCCAGCCGCCCGATTCGAGTATTTCTGGCCTGGTGAAGCTGGCAAGAAATCATTAGGATGGACTGGCCGACACAGTCGAGTGGAGCCTGCCTCTGTACCGGTTGGTAATCTCGACCCATTTTATAATGAAAAGCTTAGCCCTCCGGCTCCTCAAGCCTAATAATCCAATCAAACCAGAGGCAATTGATCACATTCTTTCATTACGAGGCCTACACGTATTAAAACTTATTATTCAATAACGTTCATTAAATCCTACCCTCGCTACCAATTTACACGAAAAACTCTACGCCCTCGTTCTTTGCCTCCAATTCCGGATTTGCTGTTCTTCACATTTTTAAAACGGCTTTGACGAGATCTTATCCTTTGGTATACCAACCATAGGTCAATTGATTTCTGTGATAATCTTTCGTCACCATAACCGAAGATCACCTCATTTGTTTCATCGGTCCAATTTTAGTTTCACATTATCCAACTTCCGATTATATCTGTATTGACTACAGTCTTTTCCAGGGCTTGCTTTTTCATTCCATTTATCTAGTATGTGATTAGTTATTTTCTTATCTTTCGGATCATTCTGACTTGGTCAATTCTTTGGTTGTAGAGACTGTGTGTTTGTATTTAAGGTGGACTAGCGGTACTTTCGCTTATTTTGTGGTGCAGTAATTATTAAGGATTGAAACACTATATAAACATACTCTAGTCTCTATTGAGCGCTTCCGAATGGTTTCTGAACAAATGGCCATCAAAGAACGCCAGAGGTGGACATGTATCATCTATGATCACATCAACACTAAATTGGTTGCAACAGTAAGAATGCTTGTAGAGTCTCAGTAAATTGAGGACCGCTACAATTTGTGCGAGGGACTGTTCTGTTTGTTCGCCGAAATTGAATACAACCTAGGGCCCGTTTGGTAGCGTTTATCTTACCACAGAAAAATGTAGTATTAAAAAAATGTAGAATGCAAATACCATGTTTGGCCTGTTTTGGCCTGTGGCATCATACTGCATTATGCAATCCAATACACATCCAAGACTACAGTAGACTCTGAGAAAACCAATAGCCGTCAAAAGCAATAATCTTGGAAAACCAATACATTTTTGGCCCAATAAATTCTTATTTCCAGTGAGATTTCCCTTGACAAAACCAATACTCAGCGAAAAACAATAGGCCCCGTTTGGTTTGTTGTGTAACTATCTGATATGAAAACCAAATTTCGATTTGCCCCTATTTCAAGGGGCGGAAGGAAAAGGCATAAATTTGAAATATTGCTACCAAACAGAAAACCAAAAGAGGTCAACAGACATCTGTTAACCTCGTGATGATCAGATTGGTGGTTTGGTACCAACAATCTCAAGTTGTATCTACTCTTTTGAATAGATCCAATCATATGTAACGGTCATTGTTGACCTTCATTTCATCTCTTTGTCATCTTCTCGTCCATTTTCCTTAACTATCTTCTTGTTCTCATAGTTCTACAATGTCAAACCACACGCAACAACAAGAGGTGTGAATAGATGATAAACAAACCGGTGAACGACTCACTGGTAGATCAAAAATAAGAATGGAATAGAGCGGAACAGAGCGGAAGGGAAAAAGGGGAAAGGAGTTGGTCAGTTGGTTGAATGACAGTCTAGTGAGGTCAAAGAGGAGGAGCAATTAAAGCAATAAAAGAATTAAAATGTGGTGTGTGGGTACTGATAAGAGGAGGATGGAGGAGGGGCAAATAGGACTATTTGGTCTGAAATAGAGCCAAAGGCTCTATCTCTATTTGGACCTCTATTTGAAAATCTTGGATCAAATAGAGTTTGTCAAATAGAGATACCAAACGGTGTTTTGAAAATCTCTATTTGGCCGAGATTGGACCCAAATAGTATTTGACAAAATTTCAAACTTTTGGTGTGAAATCTTGTCAAATACTATTTTGATCGATTGAACTGAACGGGGCCATAGTTTTAACTCAATTTTTTGGGTATTGGTTTTCTCAGAGTCTACTGTACATTGAAATAATCAAAACATATCTCATTTTCATATGGCATATATGAGATTTCACAGACAATATGTAGTATTTAAGCTCTTTTTCAAAAAATATAGTATTAACAGGCATACACATTATGATTCTTGATACTGTAGTATAAATGAGTGCTGCCAGCGGGCCATTAATACCCACCTCATCGGTCAAAGTGCTGACATACAACATGGACAACCAGCAGGGCAACCTATTATAAATTAGTGTGTATTTCTCTCTACAAGGCCAAAGAGGCAAGATCCCTCTGAGCTTGGGAAGAAAGCAAGACAAAACATTATTGTGTTATGTATCACATTCAAATTGCAAGTTGAAATCAAGGAAAAGAGTGATTTATCCCATGAAGTGTATTAATAATCTTGAAGAAATGATGGATCTTGTGTTAGACTGAAGCTGGACAGTTATGGTTAATTAGGAAAGTCATGAAAGACAATTATGAAAACATGTGAATCTTCTCAAGGAGTGTGATCAGGATTTTTTGCCGTTGTGATAAACTCCTTGCCATCCTCTTAACCAGATCACCTGTCTGTGGATTTTGGATAGGACCAATTCCTACATTGGGATGACCTCCCAATTTTGCTGTGGACTTCAAATCAGCTTCAAAGTATGTATGATAAAGCTTAAGGGGCTTGTTTGGTACGACTTATGAAAGTCGTACCTTTCAAAGGTACGAACTTTCCAAGCCCGGAAAGGTTGAATTTTGGTTTAAGTTGGATTTTTGATAAAAGTCACTTAAAAGTGCAAAAAATTGTATTTCATTTGGTGATCAATCTATTGTTGACTGTTTCAAAATGAAAGTCCAACTTTGTTGATACACCATCCATCTCGTTCATCACAACCTTCCAATTGATCATAAACTGAACCCATCACATCTGTAATCCAATGTCCGACAACTCCGCGTCATTGAGGGAGTTGAATTTCCTGCTCAAAGCTTCTTCCTCTGAGGGAAGTAACCCGGTTGATTAAGTGAGTTGAAGGATTGATGTTGTTTGAGTTGAGAATTGATGAATCAAGGCAACCGGGTTGGTTTGAACACAGCTATTGAGTATGGTTTTTGACAGCAGTTGACGTGAATCAAAGGGAGGACAGGGGCGTATCAAAAAGGGGACTTGTATATTTTTGAAAAAAGAAAAAAATTTGATGAAATAAGTTGAAAAAAGCTACTTATTGGGAAAATAATTGACTACTTGGTCAATTATTATAATAAAGACAAAAGCTATTATGGTACCCATAATGGCTTATGAAAGGCACTCAAAATCCGCTGCCAAACAGACTTTTCAAAATTTGGCTTTTGAAAGTCAAATTTTGAAATAATAGCTTTTTTAAGCTATACCAAACGAGCCCTAAGGATTAAGTGGATGAGTAGGAACCTATGAAATTGAATTTTGAATGACTTACTTCTAGAGGAACACGTCATAATTCCCATCCATCTCCAGGTTGGATTCATCCAGAACAGACTGACACCAACCATGATACAATCCATGATTAGATGAATAGAACAAAGATGCTCATATTGAAATGTGACATTTCCATTTTACTTCAAATGAAGATATGACAATATGCACACTGTGCTAGCATAATAAGTCCCATATGGTGCCCCATGATAAGTTGCTTTTGAAGGATCAATGTTAAAGTACGCAAAAACTTGGCCTTCAAGTCTCAAGTTGTATGCACATTCTGCAGCTTGAATTGCATTGGTTGATATCCCATCCAAACTTATTTCATTGTTTTGATCTCTGATTAGCTGAAGATTGAAAATTTGAGTCATAAACCATTCTGACTTGACTGGGCTTGGTAGCGTGCAAGGTTTTGCTTGACCTGGGTCTTACGTGCTTGTGAGATCTTTGGTTTGATTGCAAGGATTTACCATCAAGAACTGAAATAAAAAAAAACAGATTGATTAAGAAAAAAAGAGAAATTGAAGATTGAAGCAATGCATGTTTTTAGGATCTGTGCAAAAGAAAAATCACTGAGATCAGGAGATATATAGACAAATGCTGGAGTATAGCTTTGTGGTGTATTTTGTGAGTCTTTGTACAACTCATTCACACTGCCAGCATATGGTATTTTTCCAATGAAGAATGAATGAATGATTTTATGCATGAGGTGATTGGGAGATAGAGAATTGATGGGAATTGGGTGGCTCAGGATGTGGCAAAAGGAGGAATTTGCTATCCTCAGAGGTTTTGGTCCTGAATTGCATGATGATTTGATGAAAGAAAAAAGGCTGAAAAATATAAAGATTCAATGAATCACTGCCTCAAGTCAGTTTAACCATTTGGAGGTAAAGTTTTGTAGAAGCTCTGGATAAACATGAGAGCACCTGAGGGCACAGGTGACACATCAGACAGAGCTACAAAGCTGGTCTACAACAAACAAACTAAACTGACCTATAATAGGTGCAGCCACACACACAGAAAAAGAAATATAAGAGAAAAGTATCAGAGCTGAGACTTAGTAAACACACATTGATGAAATAACAATAAACTACCTACAAGCTCAAAGTTAAAGATGGGCACACATAAAGGATTGTTTGGTTATAAGAACAGACAGTTAAAATGATAATGATCTTAAAACGTAAGCAGAGTGAAAAAGAAATAGATTCACATAAGTGATTAGTAGACTGAGAAAAGCAATGGGAACTGAGATTGAAGTAACTTACTGATTCTTTTTGATAAAAAAAAGGAAATCAGAAGTGGGAGAAAGAACAAGTATATAAGAAAACAAAAACTGCAGAACACAAATTCCATCCCCTGCTCCAATACACTAGTATCAACCCTTGATTCAACACACATCAAAAAACACCCAACATGATTCTTACTCAAATAAGCTAATGAGCTTTGAATATTACCAAGATATGTCCAATATCTTAACAAAAAATGATAGAGACCAGGAGAAAATGATAAGGGGAGCACATGAGGGCGGCTGCAATCCGCCTGCTGGTGTCTCCATACTATTAATAGGCTAACAATAAAGTGAATATGCTCCTATGTGCCCCTTGTCTGACAAGAGGGATGTTAGGCAAGAATTTTGAATGGATTTGTACAACCGACAATAGAATTTTCTTTGTCAAGTGTTTTGTCTTGTAATCTGAAAACCAAATCATGTTTGGTCAAAGCATAGCTTACCAATTCCCAACTGAGGCAAAGACATTTAACACTCAGACATATACTAAGGCCCTGTTTACTTAACACACTTTCTCAGAAAGCACATTTTGTTACAACACTTTTCTACACATGTAGAACAGTATTTTTTCAAAAAGAAAAAAAAATCCAGAGAAAATGAAATTTCATGAAAAAAGAGGTCAAGCAGCTTTTGATTATGACACAATTAAGCAACGGTTTTCAGCAGAGATTCTCGTTGACTTTTGATCATATTTGAAATCAAATTTGATCCTGTTGAATATGATCCAATTCCCTTGAGCCAATTGCCATCAAGCCAATATGTGTGGATCCATCTGATTTGTTTCAAATTATATCAATTCAAATCATATCAATCCATTTCATATTGTTCCATTTCATGTCAAATCAAATCTTATCCATCTATATCTTATCAATCCATATCTTATCCATTCAAATCAATCCAATTCAATTTGATCCATTTCAACTTTAATGCACTGCAAATTTGATTGATTGGTTGAAGAAAATCAAAGAGAGTGGTTGAAGATAATCAAAGGTAGTGGTTGAAGACAAACTTGTCACAGAGTTGCCAAGTTAGGTATGGTGGATAGAGGGGTTAAGTGGACTTGTCCAATTTGAGACAAAAGAAGAAATCACAAAATGTGGTTTTCAATTACAAGAATGTGCCACAAGAGCATTCTTGGAATGTCCCAAAAAAGTCTTTTTTATGTGAATTACAAAATGCAATTTTTCACCAAAAATTGCTTAAGTAAACAGGACCTAAGAGTTTTCTTACTCAAACACCCACTCAAGAGAGAAGTGTATTTTATGATGATTGGTTTAACCTTTAATCCCCATCCCCCAAGAAGATAAAGACTACTTTACTGAAAGAAAAATAAACCAATGTCTTTTTTTCCAAAACCCCTTTAACAAGAAAAAGATAATGCTCCCAAGAATGAGAATGCAACACAAAGACGATCAAACAAAATGATATCAACAATACATATAAAATCAGAAAAAAAAGCAAATTCCAGAAAAACAACAACACAACATAAACATACATATATACAACCCAAACATACAAATCAAAAAGAAAAGATAAATTTAGATTGAGATCTGGATGAATACAACACTAGATACACACTATAACGACTAAAAAAAGGTTTGTATAAGATCTAAAGTTTACATACATTAAATCTTTTTGCTATACTTTTTGATCAAGGTAGGGTTTTGTGTCCGTTTTCAAATTTGAATGAGTTGTTAGAAGATTGATGCACATGGAAAAATTGAAAGTCATTAAATTTATTCTGTGGTCCTTCTGTTTTCTCTTCATTCTTGACGGTCCACCAAGTGACGTGGCGTCACAGTTGCCGCGATCTGGTTGTCGTCGTTGGGAGTAGGG
>JAIFHY010000136.1:0-162983 GCA_022264835.1 Melampsora americana | reverse complement strand
AACGGCGGGCACAACCTTCGCAGCCTGTCTTGGCTTATTTGGTTTGGCGATACTCAGCAAGCTTCTTGGAGCATTAAGACACCAAGCTCATCTTGCCTGGTCAAAACTTCAATGGGAAGAACTCAACACAAATGATCAATCACTTGACAAATCCGATAAACCGGATACGGTCACTGAATCCTTGAAGAAGGGTTGTCGTCGAACCGGACCCTGGACTGCCGAACATGACATTCCAAGAGGTATCCTTGCCGCCCTACATTCAGGCCTTGATTACTTCCTCATGGTACGGCCCCTGCTACTGCTCCTTATCTGAAACTTTCAATCGATACTAACAAGAGTAATATAATATGTTTGGTTTTTAGCTTGCTGTAATGACGTTCAACGTCTACTTTTTCATAGCTATCATCTTAGGCTTATTTTCTGGAGAAGTCGGTTTCGGTAGATGGTCTGCTTCGAGTGGACATTAAAATTGACTACCATATCTATCTACTCATACAAAAATTAATTGTTCATCTCTTCATTGATATCTTAGCCTTCACCTGTATTATTTATTCTGATATGCTTTCCGTGATTGTCAATGGTAATCCAGCGCAGGGTTTTCCTTCAGCTAACACGTGAAATCTCATTCAGATCCTGTTCCTTTCTACCATCTTCTTGAGACCAATAATCAAAACGATGTCACCACATCTTGAACAAAATCACTTGTTCCACTTGACCACTTGACCACTTATATTGAGATTGTGTTATTGTAGGTTACTGTTTATACAACGACATTTATGCTGATAAACTTCAATTGTCTGTACTCAAAACATGCTGTCTATACCAGCGAGATTGATTAATTGAGTGAGAAGGAGCAACATCTGGTTCAAAGTCTCGAGTCAAATAGGTCAAAACATTTGTATCAAAATGACAGTCTGTCGGAAATAATTTATAAATAGCTCTATAATGATTTTACAACCAAGATTCCCACAATTTCTTCTGCTCACTGGATTGAAGCATTGCGTCTAATCTCAATTCAGGTATGACACCATTTGGCGAATGCATAAACTTACAGACCCAACAATTTTTGGTTTCTTTATATGCATACACATTCACTGCTGTGGTTTGTTAGGCTTTACTTAATACCCTTGTATTTGACAGGTTTAATCTCTATGAAGATGACTTTTATGTACCATTAAGTTATATTATGTATGTTGTATGTCAGATGAGGTGTTTTTGCTAAGTCAAAGCTAAAATCACTCATTCGAGAGAGAATTTAAACTCCGAAAGCATTCAAACTTCGAAGCAAGATTACTAATTACATTCTTTTTACTTTCTCTTTACCATCCTCGTCTTCTCCACTTTCCACTTCTCATCCTCTCAACTTCTCAACTTTCCAACTTCTCGTATTCTCAACTTCTCAGTTACTGAACTCAACTTGAAGTATAACAAACTGACACAATCAAATCAGATTGCTTTCTATCCCCCAAGCTTGGTCATCTGCTGATCACATTTCTAATCCCCATTGTGCAGTGTTTGATTGCAGACCTATGGATGTAAAGTCTTACTATCAGGACGTCAATGAACAACAATTGTCTCCGGCTCTTCTGACTGATGGGCCCAATGGTTCCAGGATTCTTTAACGGTTGACTCGCTCGAGATCAGTGATGCGATCTGCAGCAGTATCGACTCCGTTGTTCATCACCAGCCTGTCGTTTCCTAACCACTATGGCCGCGGATGACACAGCCGCTTTTCCGTGACATGACAAGGAACGGCATCTTTCACGCGTGATCGACTTTCTCTCCGATTCGCAAGAGAGGATACGATTCCGCATCGGCTTTCAAGTTCAAGATTGACACAAGGTTCTGTCCAGTGTTCATAAAGCTGCTCTGATATGTGCAGTTGTTTGAATACGATCAACCAAGTTCACCGCCCTTAATATCCATTTCGATCTTGGCAATCTTTGCATCTCTGTTGGCTTACAACGGCCCCACTGGTCCCATTCTACGGAAATAGACCACCGAACTAATCAGTTGAAAGCTCTTCTCAAGAGTGTGCGGGGAGGTGCGGGGCTTCGAAGGGCAAGGGTAGTTCACGACGATTGTGCCATTAAGGAGCTTTGGATCATGCAACTCCATACACTCGAATTTTTACGTTATACAACAACTCTCCCACATCGAACTCTACGACTTGTGAATTTCTCGCGGTTTCAATTCTGCTCACGGCCGTTGACTTCGGCAATTCATCTCTCAGAAACGCCAGTTATTCGTCTGACAGCGCTTTTGATTCTTATCCCCCTCTTTCATCCTCAAGCAGAAAGTCGATCCTCTGACTCATCAGCATCAAATCACAGCACACTCCTGCCTTCGAGCTCACCACCTCCCGTTTACTTCCATCAACGCTAGCCATCTCTCTTTGTATCTTCAAGATCACCTTTTGAACTCAACATGTCTCATATGTCCATGGATATGTCTACTATGTCTCATAATCTCGACACGTCCCCAGCTTCGGACCACTCTTCAATGTCCATGTAGGTTTTCTCGTTTCGATCCTTTGCTTCTTTTCTTGTGGTGGCTGATATTGATCGGATCTCCATTTAATGCATGCAGGTCGATGTTTTTCACAGCCTCACTGCCTAAGAATCCCCTATGGTTCGACGGATGGCGACCCAAATCAGCTGGTACCACCTTTGCAGCCTGCTTGGGCTTGTTCGGTCTAGTAATTGTTCACAAGTTATTGGGTGCATTGAAACATCAAGCTAATCTTGCGTGGGCAAAGGCCGCTCATAAAAAAACGCATTCACATCCCGCTGGTGACGACAATCCTGATACAGTCACTGGACTTCGATCGAAAAGCGTTCATCGTGTTGACCCATGGATTGCTGAACATGAAATCCCTAAAGGTATCCTCACAGCTATACATTACGCCATGGGATCTTTCATCATGGTACGAAGCCATCGATTTAATCTCCTATAACACAGAATCATTCTGACAGGCTTGTATTCTTTTGGGGATCTGTATATGTTTTATAGCTTGCTGTCATGTCTTATAATGCCTATTTTTTCATTGCGATCATCTTCGGTGTATTTGTTGGAGAAGTTGCTTTTGGTAGATGGACTGCATCAAGTCATGGTCAAGATCATTGATCGGACAAATACAACTTTTACGAACAAATCATTGTTTTTTTTTTCATTTTCGGTCAACCGTCTCCATCCCCACTTCGCTTATTCTAATTTTTTCTTTTCTTATATGATCATTGTCATTTGATGAACTCTGGTACGATCACGGTATAAAATGAATGTTGATGAAAAAAAGTTGTGGTCGGAAATCTTTATTTATGATTATCACTCATCATGCTGGAGTTTCAATCGCTCCACTGATCACAAACGTGTCAATGAATTTTTGATGTCATCCCAATGTGAAATTGTTCATGTACTTGTTTCATCAGGGACAACGGTCTGCAGGATTGTTTTGCTGCAGTGCAATTATAAACTATTTGCTAATGAGCTGAATGCAGCTGGTTGCACAAACATGTGCACCTAACCGTCATCAGACTAAGAACCTGTGTCGTACATATATAGGCTGATCGTGGGCCACCTTAACTGACGCCTGTTGAAGGCTTTGATCGAGCAATCCCAGTACACAAAGATAAGGCAAGGTTCAAGTTCAACGAGATCCACATGAATCATCTTTCATTACACACAAAGGACTACAACACATGAGATTACAAACGACTTCAAAAGCTAGTAGGGATCATCAAATGCAAATTCTTTGCTGAAATTCTTACTACTATCATCTTGGTTTACAGTACCCAATCTTTCCTCTTTGGCCCAAAATTTCGGCTTAGTATTTGGTCCAAAGGGAGTAGGTTGGACAGCACAGCCAACATGTAACTAGAAAGATCACAGGCAAGCACTTTATCAATGTACCAGTTAGCTAAGATTTTAAGTGAAGGGAAGAAAAAATGAGGGTTGGAAATAAGAAAAGGAATCAAGTTATATCAGTGAGATTGACTTTTGAAACGGATATTGCAAAACAGAGGAACATAGATGAAATTTATGATTTTTTCTATTCTTTGTTCTCTGATCTACGGTATGTATTAAAGGTGATGCAGCATTTGAATTCTTTTATTAAGCTTCCTGCGAGGAAGAAGCCAAGGCAAGCAGATGAAGAACAATCGAAATGGAAGCAACTACGGGCTTTCGTTTTCATACTACTTCGTGCTTCGAATGTACCAAGATTTTGAGACAATTTGGCGTGCTAGATCAGATTACATTGGGGAATCGCACTATTGATGTCAAAA
This sequence comes from Melampsora americana, assembly GCA_022264835.1. Classification (NCBI taxonomy): domain Eukaryota; kingdom Fungi; phylum Basidiomycota; class Pucciniomycetes; order Pucciniales; family Melampsoraceae; genus Melampsora; species Melampsora americana. The sequence goes on along the minus strand of JAIFHY010000136.1, from coordinate 158,700 downwards.
AGTTTTACCAAGTCTTTCCGTAAAAACTGAATCGTCCGTGGCAATGACTTTTATTGAGTCCTGGGTCGAGTTCCGGATAACTAGGGATTTGCAGCTTCTTGATATTCATTTCCACACTGGATGCACAGGTTTGAGATTTTAACGAGTTTCCGAAATTTGACAGGAATCAATTCTTCAGGCCGAAATGTGCTCCCTGTGATGGAAGGGCTCGACTTTGGCTTTTCTTTTGGGAATTTTCTCGCATTTCTACCAGTACTTGTGACAAAGATATTCTGGCGTAGAGACTAAGTAGCTTGATCTCAATGTAAGACTTAATTCAGCTGAATTGAGGTTCAACATCATTTTGATTCTCTCGAGTTTATTGGCAGGAGGCCTCAAGGAGTGCATTGTGTACCTCTTAAAAGCCTTCATGAGATTCACATCTGTGATTCACCTGAGTCTGATTTTGTATATACCTAATGCCTGATAGAAAAGTTTGGTACGATGGGAATCCAGCCGCAATGTTTGAACGGGAACCTTGCTGTGGCGGGAGTCAGGTAAAGTCGAAGCCTTCAAGACACCGATATGCGTCTGCGAGGAGAAAACTGATGCGAAGCAACATGGCCGGGGCACAACATCCTCTCAGCTAAGCAAAGTCCAAAACTTGGAGCCTCACCATGTATGGAGATTTGTACCCTCCTCTCACACGTTGGAGTGGATAATTGGGTTTTTGCAGAGACCGCAAAGTTGGAAATGAGGTGAACTCGTCATCGCCTGCGGCACAGGCCTTTTTTATGAGCGCCTACTCCTCCAGTAGTCCAGATACTGTGAATGGCGTCTTGCAGGTCACTTACCCTTCATCTCTCCATGAGTGACACTTGGTGTGAGGGGTCCTGTTATAGAAGCGCAGTATTCAAGTCTTGGCCTATGTATACAGTACACCTTCTGAAGACTAAGCTGTTAAAGTTGACGACATATCCTCCAGTAAGCCACGAGGTTCTGTAGGAGTGAGTCTTCATCTCAAACCGATCATTTCCGTAAAGCAGTCTAGATATTTAATCAACGAAGGGACCTGGAAGTACACGGTTTTGATCAGATTTCACTGTGCAACGAGCTTTCTTACAAACTTTTTCGTTCATTTTTTGAGCAACTTTTCGAGTCATCTCTCCGTTGGCTTAGATTATCGCTGTGTTTCGTGTAGCTATATATTCCGTACATCACCCAGTCCTCGCGAAGTATTGGATCTGATCTCTTTCTGAGACCAATAGTAAATTTGCCAGTGGTCACGCCAATAACTCACTTTTGGCATGAAGGTGAAATCGCTCGGTATCTTGGCCCCATGTGCTATTCTGATTCTCTGTGAATTGTTTGGCTGGAGCCATTCCCATCCTACACCCACCTTGGAAGGTCATGTGGGCGAATTGTTACGTGGAAATTTGAAAAATGACAAGATCAGTGACTCAAGCTTTGTCATTCCTGACGTCAACAGTGCTCACAAGGCAGATTCTTCAACAAAAATACGGGAAAGCGTTGAGTCAGAACGAAGTCAAAAGGCTGCAAAAACTGGCGAAGATTTCAAATCATTGACAGGCGATGTTGAAGATGCAAGAATTAGTCAAACCAACAAAGCAAGCCAATCAAAAACCCCCACTCAAGAAGACAAGAAGACGTTTCTGCAAAAAATCAAATCCTTTTTCTTGGATGGGCCGGTCAAATTCTGGAAAAAAATAAAACAATGGTTCTCAAAGACAAATATCTTCAAATCTAAAAGCTTTACTTCAGATCCCAAGGAAGAAAGTCTCAGTGAGATGAGTCCCAAGGATAAAGGTTCCAGCAAGATGCATCCCAAGGAGGAGAAGGCATCAGTGGGTATTGAAAAGAAAAAAGAAGAGACTTCTCAACAAGAAAAAAAAGAACCAATCCTTTCAAACAAAAAAGAAGCAGAAGAAACCAACTTCAAACAAAATACTTTGACTTCTATCCCCAGCCCATTAAAAGAAACACAAGTGGTAAAACCTAGCAAGGTATCTAAATTGGTGTTGTTAGATGAAAAAGCAGAGGATTATATAAAATCTATGGAAGATATTATAAATAAACACATTCCTAATTCAGGTGAGGCAAAGGAATTTACTTTAGAACAAAAGAAACCAAACCCTCCAATATTGAGGGAACCAATCTCTCTTTTGATGAGCTCTAATGAAGAGTATACCAAATTCCTGGAGGATTCAATAAGATCTGTGAGGGATGTGATGAGTAGATATTCTACTTACTCAGAGATAGGAAATAAAGCTCTCACTAAAGGAAAGATACAAAAACCCAGACTTTCTTGGAAAGCACCTGATGCTTTAACTTCTCCCCTCAAGGATTCAGAAATAACAGAGGAAGTAGAGCCCTTGAAAGCATCCAGTTTGGCGTTGCTGGATGAGGAAGTCAAATTACTGAAAGAAGGTAGGACCATTTTGGAGAATGCAGTGAGAAGGTATTTGGGCTCTTTGGATAGTTTAGAGAAAGTTCTTCTAGAGATAAAACAAAACAACTCAAGCCTTAAGGACAGACCATTTCATGAATTGTGGACAATCAGGGAGACAGTCAATGAGGCTTTTGAAAATTGCTCTAAATCTTCTGCTACTCAAGACCTGTAAAGCAAGCTTTGAATTTATGATACACCCTCAGTCTTTTTTTCTCCTTCTTTACCCATCATCTTTTATTGTATATATCAATTTTTCTTCAGGATCAGTAGAACATGATGTACTCCTGGTTTTAAGCACTGAAGATTTTCCATAGGAAGACCCAGAAGCACTTCAGCTAAGTGAAAGAATAATAAATTAAATAAAAATAGAAATAGAAAATAAATAAGAATACATACAACTTAAGAGGCCTAGTTTCAAGGACCCATTATTTGATCTATAAACACCAAAGATACCAGGTATGCTAGTAGCTTGGAACATGGAAACAAGGATCCATGTTCCAACAATTGAACAAATACTTTAAAATCCATTGCCAGAAAGAGATAAGAACAATACAATCCTAAATCACAAGATCAAGTAAGAATACTAAAATCATTCCAGCAGGCGCAGAGACTAAAATAGTTACCTAACCGGATTGGGAAGTAGCAGCCAACATCATGAGTAATAGAATCCTCAACCAGAAGCCAGCAGCAGAGAGGAGAAGGATATAAGGGAAGCTCCTCTCCAAGGAAGACAAGGGCATCTGATTTCAACCGCACAAAAAATATAATTAATCAAGAGATTTTATCTCAAATAATTCAAATACCTTAGATGCCCAGCTAGTTGTTAAATCCCAAGTTATAAATCTCCAGCTCCACTTCAAAAGGCTTGATAACCATGCAGAATTCTTCCTCCACCCTTATCACCTCTTGCAATCAGATCCTCTCCAGTGATTCTCCCTCTAGAGAATCACTGTTTTACCAAGATTCATTGGTCCTTGTACTGGTCTTACACCTTGTTCTTACAACTCTTGTCGATAAGACCCCTGCTTGTAGGATACTTTGGATCATTCAAAGAACAACCCGGTTCAGGCTTGACCTACCATTGTCTGTAGTCTTACGATGAGCCGTGGTTTAAAATCCTAATGAATAAACTAATAATAACTTAAGAATTCTCCCAAATATTGAGTACCTTAATCAATCTACATTACTATCCCTTGTGACCAGAGGAATTGCTTGTCAGGACCCCTTAGCCGCAAGCCTAGACCTTACTACACTATAAGAAACCTGGCCATCCTGACACTGATGAAAAATCAAACTTCAACAATAAAAGGTTCAATTTTTATAAATGTGCATATGACTGACTCCTTGAACTTTCACTCACCTGAATATTGACATTCTTTTTCCCTCACATTTCCCTGTAGGGGTGTATTCAGAGTTGAAATGCTAAGCATCAATATTCTTTTGAATAAATATGATGCAGAATCATTCTATGAGCCTACTAGCTTCTGTTAGGCTAGTTGTGCTACTAAAAAAAGGATATAGAAGTTTGAATCACTTCTATTGAAGTTGTAGAGATCACAATCTAAAAGTTTGAGCAGGTATGCAGTTGGGCTCTGAATATTTACTTAAGATAAGCAAGTAAAGACTTCAGTTAGTTAAGCTTTGAACAAAGGTTTTAGCCCTGGGATCATGAGGGATTATTGTTCTGTTAACAATAATTCATTAAGAGAAAACTTATAAACAGTCCTAAGTCCTAAATTGAATCACTTTTTGTAAAAGGAATGATCCATGAAGGTAGTGCTAAATTCTATCTTAACACTGGGAATTTTACACTCTGACTAATAGAGGTTCCCCCCAGATTTAGAGTTTCTTATATCAAGATGTCTGATATAAGCAATCCTCAAGGACTACTTCCAGAGGTGTAATTCCACAAATGGATATTACAAGTTCTGCTGATTATGGAGTCTGATCAGGAAACAAGATGAATTTGCACACACAATATGAGAAACAAAAGACAAAGTAGAAGTTCTAAAAGTCTTAGAATCAGGCCTTTAAAGTTTGTATTTATGATAAGCAAAGTTTAAAGGTTCTAAGAAAATGAACAAAGCTATTTGTAAAGTTGTTGTATGATGATGTCATGATCTTTACAAATGATTGGATCTTTAAGGTTTTTATAGTCTGAACCTTGGAATTCTTTCACACTACAGGTGTGTTCAGATCATGGTTTCAAGGTTAGGTTCATCACAGCAATACTGTTACCATTGCTTTATAAGTATATCTCAGATGTTACGTATGCGCTACAGCTGTGAAATATATGTAGTTTTTGGTTATATGAACGTTGTGTACGTACACACTCTTTCATATCCTTTATGCACATGTTAAATATGCAAATTCATATTTAACTTGACTCTTGAGACTGAGTCTTGAGTTGTAATTATTACTGTTAATGTTTTTATTAGTATATGTCGCCCATTGGTACTATGGTTTAGTACTCAGGGCTGACACATTCTAACTTGGATAGCTTTGGAAGCTTTGGGAGACTGTGCTAATTCATTCTAATGTGAAGAGTTGAAATAGTGGGGAAAAGAAAGATTCCTGTATTTTTCATCTTGTAATCTATTTGTGATGAAAACCCTTACTGAGAGCGTAATCCTTTGGAGCATGTCCTACCACTAAGGCATACCAACCCTTTCCTAAGGACATATAAATCTCTATGTGTGGTGTGGGTTAGTCCTGGAGGTAATGAGTCTAGTCAGGAGATAGTTATATCTTTCCTAAGATCACCACCTGCAGCAACCTGAGGAGGTTGGACTTCACGCCCCCAGGCGGTGGGTGGGTGTGTTTTCAAAAGAATTTGGACAGAGATATACAAGAAGATGCCCGCTTGCCAGAATTCCAGGTCATAGAAGGAGATATTAGAAGTGTGGGCAGAGAGAAAATCTTCCCTCTCCTTGAACCTTCTAAATCCATATGTAGGAGAGATGTCAGCTCTCTGTAAATGTGATATCCCTGCTGTAACTGTCAGCCAACCTCCTCTTGAAAATTTGCAGAGTACCTCCACAGGCTCTGGAACACCACAAAACATACAATGAGAAATTTTGGCCAGGATTTGGGTATAAAGTTCTAATTCCAAAATATACAAATAATGCTACATTGGGATAGATTTAAGTACATCATAAGCAGTTGTCTCAAAAGCATTGAAAAAAGTTATGCTATGGGGAAGACCAGCAATGTATCACAAATTAAGATAAAGAGTAAGAGGTGAGTGAGACCAAAGTCATATTTTATGTCTGATGAATAAAATAACTAAACACAGCCCCCATCTACTAGGCTCTGGAAGGCCAGATACTAAGCTACTGACTTCAGGAGGACTTCATGCAAACTTCAGAAAAAGTCAAAAAAATCAAAAACTTTTCAATGAAGTTTGATCATAACTTCAGCTGGATGTTGGAGACAAAAGCACTCAATTAATCCATATTGTTGCAGTTTCAAGTATGGTAACTGGCTACATGAAGTTGACCAACTGTCTTACCAGAAACAATCCTATTCCAGATCTGTCAGAGCAGGCAGAGATATGGTTCAGGAATGAACCTATTGTAATATCTCAAATCCCACAAATAGAGGTAAGTCACCTTTCACCAAGAACTATTAGAATATCTTGGATGAGGAGAGAAAACTCCATTTGATGCTCTTCAAGGTTTTATAATAATGTTCTAAGTGGTATCTGGGTTGATAACAATGAAAATAAATCATAAACATGACATATGATAAACCCAGTACACATCTATTATTATCAGTAACTGAGAAATGAAGTATATCACAACAGTAATTTAAAATATGTAAAATCCAATTGAACAGAGACAACAGTATACTTCAACATCCTCTGTCAAACTAAAGATGTGTCCAGCGCAGATATTAGATACTAGATGTCAAGAAGATCACAGCCTATTTCGCACTGCTATTGTCAAAATCTCAGTTTTCATGCAGAGCTTCAGGATTGTGATATTCCAGCCATACAGCTCTATATTGGGGCGCAGAAAATACCATTGGGATCCATAAGATATTTTGCATATGTCTTTGGATATAAGCAAGGATCACAAGAATCATCTGGGACAAAATTAGCATTGTGCAATCCTTGTGGAATTATTTCTAAATCATTAGTCAGAAAACCAATGCTTGCAAAGACACTTGAAATTGCATCAGCTCAATTTACTACGTGAATGGTTGAGACTTGTTTGAAAATCACTCAAGGTTCACAGGTGACTCTAGCTCTAGGTACCCAATGATTAGTTCCTGGGGGCTGTGTACTTATTATTCTGAAATGTGTTACTCCAAAGGATTTCCAACCCAAATGCCTTGGGTTGGGGGATCCAAGGCATTGTTGGACACAAATTCTTGGACAGGTTTTGTCCAAGGTTTTCATCTGAGGTATTGTTGTGCAGCAAAAAATACCTTGAGTCAAAACCTTGGAAACATTGTGCCTGAGGTTCAAGATCCAAGAACAGCTTGGATTGCAACCCAAGCTTGCTATGAGAGCAGTGTGGTGTATCTGATCTTAACATTGTCCTTGTCTTCAAGTTTTTTTTGTTTAATATACATTTTCACAGACTCAGAAAAGATCTTCCACAAACAAATGATAGAAGAGGTGGGAACAACAGAAAACTGACCCTGCAAGAAATCATTTGACATTGGAACCATAATAATGGGACTTCCTCAATGCCATCCTTCAACATCATTTTTTCCAGCTCAAATTTGCTTTTACTATTCTTCATTTCATATACTTTCATTTATAACATTGTGTACTGCTTTGTTCTGCAAGAACCTTTGTTCAATCATCTTTATTAGACTTGCTTGCTACTGTTTATCTGTTATAAATTTTGTTTCATCCTGTATACATTTTATTGTATAGTGGAAAGTCCTGAAAAGACAGAAATTTAGAACCAGGTTTTGCCCCAAAGATTGAAATTTCACCACACAATCAAATGTCTCTAAGAGATGATGTTTTTCCAAAAAAAGGTAAGAAAAATGTGGGTATTGCATTGAGAAAATATGCCCTGATAGTCTTCGATCTCAGGACAATGAATCTGCTCTCAAATACTCAAAGTGTTTGATTTTGAGGGAAGAGATAGATTCTTTACAAAGTGAGAGAAAATGAGTGATGGATCCGAAAACATATGCATGGATAGTCCTTGATCTCCCAAATCCAAAGCCACTTTCAGCCTCTGAAAAAGTTGAGTTTTGGAGGAGGGGATAGGATTTGGAGCTCCGACTTGATTTCATCAATTTCAGGAGTGTGCACTATAGTACTCTGAAGGCTCACACAAACCAAACAGATCACCACATCACCAATATTGTTGATAGTAATTATCATCAGAAACAGTTGACACACTGTCTATTTTATAACACATAGTAGGAAAGTTGTGTGATCCTGATTGAGTTTCTTTCACCAAGCTCACATCTGTGTTGATCTTGTTTGACTTGTTTGAGGCTATTTGTGATTGATTGCTGCACTAAAAACTTTGTGTTTGAAACCTTTTCATGGACCCCCTCTCACACACTGTAATGGGTGATAGAGGTTGTGTTGAGGGTATCAGGTTTAAGATGTACTAGATTTGTTGTTGTCTGCAGGACAAGACTTCTTCACAACTGCCTACTCCTCCAGTAGTCCAGAATCTGTGTCTGGAAGTGCAGGCTACATGTTACATTCTGATGCTATGAATGGTAGTTGCCTTTGATTCTCCGCTCTGATTTTAAACAAAGATGGTTTGATGCAAGAATCATATAATACCAAGAACACAGATGAGAGAAGAAAGAGAAACATTATAGGGTAAAATCACACCTATGAGTCAATCACAATTAAGCAAAACATGTTGACCATGAATACATGAGTTCTCAGTATATGTCAGATGAATTTTGATTTTAATCTATTTGTTCTTGCCTTCTAATTTTTGTGAATCTAATTGTTTTTGACCATTGCTTTCTGCAAAGTTACATTTTTGTGAGGTTTGTTTGTTGAAACATTGATTTCAGCAACCTTTTTACATTTGTGGGAGTATTCAATGTAAGAAAATTGCCACAGGAAATGTTTTTATGTCCCACCATTGATCTCTTGACAATCCATTGCCACCAAATACATTTTGAAATGGGTACAGTTTTTGGTATTATGTAGCCAAGATTTGGCTTAACTTTAATGAAAATGAATTCAGCTAACTTATTTTGAATATAGGTTTGAATGGTGGAGGTGTAAGCATGGTGAAGGGTGTTTTGGATTATGATACATGCTCTGAGTCCAAGTGTGAGCTTGGTGTAAGCAATCAGAGTATTTTAAGGGTGTAAGCCATCAGGATGGGTAGCTGTAGAATGTTGAAGTGTAAGTTCATTTGTATAAAATTTCAAATTCCACATACATGAAACTTACCAAAGATTATATTTCATATCTCATTACTTATCAATGTAACGTCTCTATTTGGTGTGTTCTGTTTGATAATTTATCTTCATTATATTAAAGCTAAGTATATCCATAAACTAATAGGGGTTAACTCCACACACAAATGTGTTTTGATGACCAGAGTAGATGCCAAGCCCCACAATGGACAAGTCTCAGAGTGGGCCTAGGCATAACAAGAATGAAAAACTCATTTAAAAGGAGGCATATCAAACAGCAACCTTATTTGTTGTAGCAACCATCTTCACCTTCCCCCCTAACTTGTCCAGTCTGAAACAGAAACTTGGCAACAGCAGCTCTCCAAGGTCTCAACCAGAAAGGTTTAGTGAGACAGTCCTCAGGCATAACAGTAATAGGAACATGAGCAGTGATGATGTCAGTGATGATGTCCTTAAAACTGATGTGATTACAAATCAAATGAGATGGGCAATCAATGTGTTTAAAGCGGTCATTGACCGCAGGTTCCTTGAATGATGATTCAATGCCTCAATTGTCATTGAATGATTGAATAGAATCTCTAATTGACAAAATGGTGATGGCTTAGACAGCAAGGCAAAGCTCTTGAAAGATAAGTTTGAAACAAATGCATTTTTGAGAAAAATTGGCATTTGCTGTGTATTCAGCCTTGGTGTTGGCCAAGACAGTAGATTTCTGTTGACTACTCAACACCAGGAAATAATTGTGATTCCAAAAGTGAATGAATAAGGATCATGTTATTTGAAGCCTGTGGGGATACCCAGTTTGGCACCACATAGAAGTGTCAGAAGGTCCCTACCTGTCAAAATAAGCTTTCATAAAAACCCAGGTGCCATATTTCTGGCATCTACATGGTTTTGTTGTACCAATGTAGATAGGTATGGAAAAATGCTTGTTTGAGCCAAATATAGTTTTTGCTGTGGCCATACACATGATTTAGAATTTTTGTGTGTTGATTGGTCAACTGAAAGTCCAAATTTCACCTATACAGAGACACTCTCCCCCCATTTAAAAATCAGATACATTTTTTAGAAGATCACAAGTTCAATAACCTTTCTTTATCAGTGGACTGACCAACATCAAAGCTGATTCAACGACTGGAAGAAAAGATTGTAGTTGGATAAGAGATTTATGAACAGTTGTTTTGATTTGTGGGAAACAAATTTGGTGGAATTGATGGAAAAAAGCATTGAGTGGGGACCACAAATTGAAAAGAAAGAAAGATAGAGATAGAAATTGATTAAGCCTTCATTATATTATGTCCTTGTCTTCTGCTGGAGTATTGGCATATTGTGAGATCACCCCTATTTTGGAGGGCAATGAAGTTCTGCATCTGAGTTTGTTGATATTCAGTCTACCATTGTTGTAAACCACCAAACTACCCCTATCTCAAGGTTGGTGATTTTAACCTTTACTGTCACCAACTGGAGGTTATTCTTGAGGTCACCAGCTTGGAATTATTTTCATGGTCACTAGCCTGGAGTTTTTGTTGAAGGTCACTACCCTGGTATGTAATTATACTCAAAGGAAGTAGAAGATCCAGGGGAGGGAATTTGGATCACTTACTTTTGGTCAGGGAGCTTTATTAAAGTTATAAAATTATCACTAGTCTTATATTGTAAGACTCTTGATATTGCTTCAAAGGAATTCAATGGTTCTTTGAAAGTATTGTGTAATAATAGATATCTAGGGGATTTCCCTAAAAAGGCAAGCATTTGTACCTGTTGGAGCCCCTGACATCTGGGACAGCCCACACAGGCACTGTTTTTAGGAATAGTTTGGTTGTTGGCAAAGAAACCTAAACCAAATCCAAGTAGTAAACTGGTCAGCACAGACAGGACAAGTCAATTTGAATATTTTAATGGTTCACAAAGATGGGTCAAATAAATTTGAGTAATTTGATGATTAGCAAGGATGGGTCAAGTAAATTTGACTATGTTTATGGTCAGCAAAGAGAGACAAACTAAAACTGAGTAGTTTAGTGATTAACAAAGGCAGCACAACTAAATATTCACAAACTCCAATGCAATTATTGCCTGTCCTCCATAAGCAGAGATCATCATACAACATCTCAAAACCTCAGCAGAAAAGAAGATTAAGTCAACTTCACAGAACAGAATATTGAGGTGATCTGTCTTTGCCAAAAACCAAGCTACTCCAATTTACTTGTGCTGTGCTTGCCAACCACCCAACTACTCAAGTTTACTTGTCCTGTCTGTGCCAATAACTCAGCCAAAGGCACCATGAAGAAGCATTGAAGAGTGCTTTCAAGTCAAAAGATCCATAAAACCCTATTTAGGCACCAGAAGATAGCACCCATGTGGAATTTGAGATGGTAGAAACTTTTGAAAGATCATTTTATTGGGTAGAGACCATTTTCTCATTGTCAGATGCAGGAAAAAGGCACTTACCCTCTCAAATGCTCAGGTAGGCAGACCCTTAACGGTATCCCCCTGGGCAGCAAACAGAAGGATACCAAGTTTTTTAGAAAACAAGAGCATCAAGGACCAGAGGGCCTTGTATTTCAAGCACATAGCACATATATCTAAAGCCTCTGGAAAGATCTAAATACAAATTTTAAGGAACCCAAATCTCCAAAATCCAGCATGCCACTTTGGAACAGGGGTAATTGTAAATTTTGAATTGAACCCCCCTAATATATCACACCTTTATCAAAAATGAAACATGTATGTTTTTAGTCTTGGTGGGTTAATCAACAGAATATGCTTAATCCATTTTTTACTCAAATAAATAGATACAATGGAAAGTCATGAATAATATACTGAAAAGCGGGAGAGTGTATCAATAATACAAGACTCTATCCATATCGCTTTTGAATTCAGAAAACTTAATTTTTACTTCTTCTGTGAGAAGTTCAAATTCTTCTTTTAATGAGTCAAATTCTTCTTTGCTACACTTCCCATTGATATCTGAAAGGTTTTTGATTTCCTCTTCTAATTGATCTATAATATTTGGAGTGCCAAAATCCTTGTCTAACACTTCCTGGAGAAAATTCTGGGCATATATCAAAAATTTAACTTCCCTATTTGAAAACTCTGGACTAGATTTTTTAAAGGGTACTCTAACTTGTATTTTTTCTGATTGGCTGGGACAAGAACTCAAATCCAACAAATTCAATCGTCTTTCTTTTGATAGAGCTTCATGTACCTTTCCTAAATAGAATGTGTAGTTGTTCTTTTTTTCTTTCCAAAGCCTCTTGCTATCCTTCAAGAATGTTTCAGTTTCCTCCTTTGAAACTTTCAGACCCAATGCTGTGATGGATGATAGCATGTGGGGTTGCTCTAATTGGTAGGGGGAAGAGTTCCAAGAATCTGGTTCTGGATTGATTTGTTCTCCTTGTTTATCTTTATGAGGAATTTTTTCTTCTGGCTCTTTCTGAGAAAGTTTTTCTTTAAACTCTTGAATACCCACTGATGATTTCTCCTCCTCAAGATGCATATTGCCGGGACTGTTTTCCTTAGGACTTGGATCAAAGCATGGAAAACCATATTGTTCATGAGGATTCTCTGTACTTGCTTTATATGCCTGTTGAGCATTTGTGAGATCCTCTCCTGTTCTATGAGGTACCAAAAGTTCTGAATTAGCATTCAAATCCTCGATGTTGGATGGATTTGCAATAGTAATATCTTCTGGTTTTTGAGGCTTGGACACTTTGACAGGTGAGCTGTCAGAAGTACCTTTGACTTTGACTAATTGGTCAGAAACAGGGAAATGTTGTGATCCTAGCATATCCATTTGAATTACCTCCTCCTTCAAAGGTGCTGGATCCTTAGATTCATCTTGAGTTGTTTGCTTGGAGATCTGTTTCACATAGGCTGATGACTCTTTCTGTGTTTCACTGGCAAAATTTGACACCACTGATTTTTCGAGTTTGCAAACATTGGGGAATCTAGTTGATGGGTCTTTTTCCAGCTTCTTAAATTCTTTTTCTTTAGATATAAAGAAATTTGGCTTTGACAACCATTGTTTAATTCTATTCCAAACTTTGACTGGCCCCTCCAACAGAAAGGATTGTATTTTTTGTAAAAACGTCTTATGTGCTCCTTGAGCCAGGGTTTTTGATTGGTTTGCTATATTACTTTGCCTAACTCTCACATCATCCCCCGCTAACGACTTGAAAGTGTTGCCAGTTTGGGCACCTTTTTGTTTCCTTTCTAGATTGACTCTTTCCAGCAATTTTGATGACAGATCTCCCTTACTGTTGATGTCAGTAGTGAAAAATATTACACCACTGAGATTGTCATCACCTTTGACATTTCTAGCCAATGACTTTCCCAAATCACCTTGGAGTTCAAAGGTGGATGCAGGACGGGAATGGCTCCAGTTAACCAATCCGTAGAGAATCAGAAAAGGAGCGATGATACGGAGAGACTTCATATTCATGCCCAAAGTGATTACTCTTGAATAGGTCAGTGTAATGGTGGTGTCAGAAAGGAAGTAAATCTCAAGCTTTGATATTCAGGAAGCACTGGCTAATATATGGATTATAGCATAAGAAGACAGCGTAGGGCAAAAGAAAGCCGAGGAATATTATAAAAAATGTTCAAGATCTGAACGTGAAGGAGAGTACGAAAGCTTGCCGCGATGTGCAAGTCAAGAAAGACATCCACATTTATATTCTGTTGCCGTCGCGGACCATATAGCAAGCCTGCCGCCGTCGCAGAAACAAGTTGTTTGGGGTGGAGATAAAGTCCTACATAACCTCCTGGATTGCTTGAGAACAAGTGGGCTATCTTAACAGGCTTGACACTGGAAAAATAAAATTTTTCTTTCTTTCAAGTGCTGTTTGAGCCTCTGGCCACAGTTCAACACTCCACGTGATACGAACGTACATCACTGCCGACATGCTTATCATTTGAAGATCCGGGGTGTTCCTGTATCCCAAACCTTTGGAAAAAAGTGGGTAGTTGTTTTTTACGTAAAACGCATTCATAATTCAGGCTTCTCCACATCTTATAATGTCTAGTATCCCTGGAATATATGCATGGATCTTAGTGCCACGTTCATACATCGAGCCATTGAGGTTCCTGGATTGAGATCATGATCTCTTTGTACCATACTTACAATTAGAATCCCTCGCAGCATGGACACAAGCGATGGAGGAGTGTGTAGGCAGTCATGAAGAGGGCCTGTGCCGGAGAGGACGACAATTTACTATATCTCGAACTCGATACTCTCAGCGCAAAGTCAACAATCACTTATTCCAGCGTGCCGGCCGAAGCTCTGCATACATAACGAGGCTCAGAAGTTCATTTTGTTTTCGCTTAGATTGGGAGTATAAATTGTTTCGGCACGTCAAGGTGATCTCGTTCAAACCTTGCGACCAGGTTTCTACTGCCCCAAACTTGTCCGGCAGCTGATACCTGCTTGTTAGCGAGCCCTGTCGACTGCGAAGATTTCCGGAGAAGGCTTCCAAAGTCTATCATGCTTCTTGCAGGAATAGGGCTGGCACGCAGTGGAACTTATGAAAGTATGTAACAAGGGTCAAAACGCTTGTCAAAATCACGGCGCAAAAAAGGGCAAGAGAGAAGCCCCAGTAAGGTGGCACGCTACACTATGCAATGTTTGAGTTCAAAAACACTTAGAACCATGGTATTTGTGCTGGTATCTGCTGGTCTTGATTGTGAGGAGTGCCAGAGTCCCTTGTGAGAGTTACGCTCTCATTGCCTTACATTTGTCACCTTCACAATATAAGCCCCCAGAGTTATCTGGTTGATTCTTTCTCACCCAAACCCCAACAAAAGTGGCTTTGACAACTTTCAAAGGGACCCCTGAGGTAGTCAGGGGTGAGGCAAGTATTGGCGGAAAGCCTTGAAGATGCTTCAAAGAGCCATAGAGATGACAACCCTGTTTGCAATGCAGTAATGGTTTCAGGAAAAGATTTGGCAAAAGGGAATCCCGACTGTGCAGTTCTGTGACAGTAAACCTTATATCTGGTGATATGATATATGACCTTGATACATTTCAACCCACAATTTTGTTTAGCAGAAAAGGAAAGATGATCGGTCAGATAAATTGTAAAAAATCAGAAAATGAAAGACTTAGATCAATACAAATTTTTCAAGATATTACAAATGCACAATGTAAGACCCCCCCAAAAAAACAAGCAAAATTAAATGAACAGAGATCAGATACATACATATTTAAATTGATCACTTTTGCACAAATTGATCTAAAGTTAAATTTAAATTTGAATGTTTTTTATTTTGATCTAAATTTGGATTTTTGATTAAATTAGATAACAGAGTTTGACTAGAACTCAAATCATTTGATTCATCTACATTCGAATTTGAATCTTTATCATTAGGATTACGATTAGAATTATTAGGATCAGACTTTTGGTTAGAATTAGATTCTTGAGAGAACAGATCAGGTAAGTTGTCATCATCATCTAGCATCAGGCTTTCAGGTCTGAAGAGAGGAATTTGAGGATCTGTTGTAGTTGATGGATCGGGTTGATGATCCGATAGAGTTGAAAGTTGTTCTTCTGAACGGATTTGATGATTATGTGGATTGTAAAGATTCAGTTCATCATTTGATAGACTTGGGAATGGTTCGACTCTGTGATTTTGACAATTCAAAATGAAAAGAAACTTTCAATTTGAAATCATCAAATGGACAATAAATGATAAAACAATTTACACTATGATTAAAGTTTTACCAAAGATTGAAAAACCTTGATAATTCACATTCAGTTCAGGTTTTCGATCTTCTTCATTCTCTTCTTCATTGATGACAATGGATGGAAGTTCATCATCAGGACCAGATTTGTTTTGATTTTTCATGACGAAATGTTTTGATTTTAATAAGATTGAATGTCTAGGAGTATGATTTCTATTGATCGAAACCAAAATCAGAAACTCATTAACCTCAAACACAACATAATTCAGAAAGATAACATACTTGAAATAATAACCCAATTGAATCCCACTCCCACGATAAAAGTCTAATTTAGTTTTTGAATTTGTATTTGATTGATCATAAGTTTCTTGTTTGAATTTGATCAAGATCTTAGGTTGAATGACTTTTAAGACTAAAGTCAAAATGTCATCTGTCATCCAATTGATATGATTTGAATCTAATAAGATCTTGGTCATTAACACTACCCTTGGCGAAATTCTCAAGTATAATAAGTTTTGATCTATAGCGAAAGGAATGATGAGAAGTTTGAATTACAAAATGAAAAGAGTGAAATTAGTTATGATCTTGTATATTGAGATTGAAAGGTGAGGATCAAGAGCGGAATGCAAACTTTTGTAGTTTTTTGGTTTCTTTGATTTTGTTATCATTTTGATGTGGGATTGATGTTCAAGGGTGAGTAGATTGAAAGTTCCAATGAGTTTGCTGAAATTAAAGAAATCGATCAGAGTTTAAGTTTGCATTTGGAATGTGTTACATGTGCAGGTTGACTACATATGTAAGTTAGCAGTAACACTTAACAGCTACATGTGCCTTATATGTAAATCCTTGTCAAAGTACCCAAGTCTTGAAACTTTAACTTCTTCAACTTCTTCAAATCAATATCAACAAATTATCAACTCAACAACAAATCAATGGGTTAGTTCTTTAAATCGCTGATCTAAGTTGCTCTCATGTTGATTATCTCAATCCAAATGCTAATCAAATTGATTCCAATTTTCAGATATTACTACTCTAAGAGCACTTCAAGATAAAGGTCAGTCATCCTCATCAAAACTCTTCAATCAAAAATCAAGACTTATCATTGTATTGATTTCCAAAAACAGTATACGATAAACGTAAACATGCAGCTTTTTTACTTGAAGCGTAAGCTTTGGAACTTGTCATCATTTGTTTATGAGGAAATTAGAGTTCAAAGCTAAAGGTTGGATTTCTTATCAATCTTCTTAATAGACAGATCAAGGATCATATCTCTAAAAACGAAATAGACAAAGTGAATCAAATCTTATCACAACTTTCTTCACTTGCGTTGAATTCAAATCCAAGTTGGAGATGGGGTGGTGTGATGGGCTTGGCAGCTTGTTCAATCGCATTAGGTTCTGAAATTCCTAATCATTTGATTCATATCGTACCTCCTATCATCTCTTGCTTTTCTGATCCAGATAGTAAAGTTCGATATTTCTCTTGTGAATCTATGTATAATGTGGCAAAAGTAGCAAAAGGGGAAATTTTAATTTACTTTAATGATCTATTTGATACACTTTCAAAGGTTCTGTTCCTTTCTCTTTTTTTCGATCATCATCATCGTTTACTAACATTTACTTTTCTCCAAAAATAGCTTGCAGCTGATCCAGATCCAGCTGTTAAAAACGGTGCAGAACTTTTGGATAGGTTGATCAAGGATATTGTAACTGAACAGGCTGCTACTTATATCTCAGTGATTCCAAGTCATATTCGTTCTACTACGCGTCAATCGATCAATTCATCACCACCATCAACTATCTCAATGAATAATCAATCTACCAATCCTATACAACAATCATATCTTTCATCACCTCAATCTCATCTCCAACTTGAAAGAGCTTTTTCATTAGAATGCTTCATTCCCTTACTAAGAGAACGAATTTACAACTATAATCCCTTCACTCGTCAATACCTTGTTTCATGGTTACAGCTTCTTAATTCGATTCCTGAAATTAACCTTGTTAGCTACTTACCTGAATTTTTAGATGGTCTTCTCAGATATCTCACCGATGCTGGTTCAGAAATTCAAGTCGCAGTTCAACAACTCTTAACGGACCTCTTACTTGAGATTGATAAAGTAGTACATGCAAATGAATATCAAGAAAAACAAAGATTACATAAAAAACAACTGAAATTACATCGAAAAATGTTCGAACGTCAAATGGAAGAAGGCCAATTCGATGGCCGACCATCCCCAAGCCAATCTCAACCCATATTAATCACTGAATCACCTCAAACGATGAATAGTCAATCTAGTTCACCTGATGTGATAATTTCTAATCAAGGGACCGAAAATACTGAAGTATCTAGTCCAATTAGTAGAGCAACTACCATCAATCCTCATAATCTTAACGAAACAACTCCATCACCTCAAGAAATCAAATCACAACTTGATCGTGGTTTTGATGATGAAGTTGAAGATGACGAGGATGCTGAATTAGGAACCTATGTTCAAGGTCAAGGAGTAGAGTTAGACTTATCCGCGATCGTCCAGATCTTGATCGTTTGGATGAGTTCTCAAGATTCTTGTGATGAAACAGAAGCAACATGTTTAAGATGGTTAAATGAATTAATCCATATTGATGAATCGATTTTGATTCCATTCACGCCGCATTTGATTCCTATTATCTTGATGTGCTTATCTCATCAACGGTATTATGTCAAAGAACTTGCCAATGAAGTCAATACAAGCTTATCAAGAGCTATTGAAAACTTACCGACACCTGCGCCACCCGTACCACCTACCATCCCTCCAGTTTCATCCTCGGGCAATGAAAAGAAAGACAAATCAAAACTGAATCCGCCAAGCAGTCATCCAACTCAAGATCGCTCTCGTTCCAAAAACACTCGCAATGATCGTTCATTTAGTTTGAATCTGAATGTGCCTTTCTCATTAAACGGTCGCAAACGACATCAACCGAATCAAAGAATTGTGGAAGAACCATTATCTCGAAGTGAGGAGTTGCCAGTCAGATCAGAAGCAGGTCAAATTGAAGAAGAAGTGATTCCAGATCCATTTGATTATTTCCTTACTGTGAACAATCTAACCTTACAATTTTTAGACAACCGTGAAGATACCAGATTAGCAGCCTTGAGGTGGTTAATCATGTTACATCAAAAAGTACCTGATAAGATTCTAACCTTGGATGATGGAACGTTTCCAGCTTTATTGAAAACTTTATCCGATGAATCTGAAGCCGTCATTAGATCAGATTTACAATTATTATCACAGATCAGTTTGAGAAGTTTGAGCGTTGATCAAGATGGAGTTTATTATTCACATTTCATGTCCGATCTATTGAACTTGTTTGGTACTGATCGTGATTTATTAGAAACTCGAGGCAATTTGATTGTTCGAGTTTTATGTCAATATTTGAATCCTGAAAGGATTTATAAGACGTTTGCTGAATATTTGGAAAAGGATGATGTGAGTTTAGAATTTTATCAATTTCAATGGGATAACCTTTTTGAAACTGACACTCTTTTCTCTGTCTTTCATTGATACAATCAAACAAAACATTCAAT
Source organism: Melampsora americana (assembly GCA_022264835.1). Classification (NCBI taxonomy): domain Eukaryota; kingdom Fungi; phylum Basidiomycota; class Pucciniomycetes; order Pucciniales; family Melampsoraceae; genus Melampsora; species Melampsora americana. Next base: position 139,642 of record JAIFHY010000136.1, on the reverse strand, counting down.
CGACTCGGAGAGACTCTTAGGATTTGGAATTCGCTTCATTAATGGTTCAAAACCTGAATTTGATTATGATCACTTCACCTGAACTAAGTGAAATGAGAAAGAAATTGAAACAATTAGAAACCAAAGACAATTGTCAATTATTCATTAATTTATATCGATCCTTCAGTCATAATCCGATCTCGACCTTGACATTATGTTTGTTGACCCCAGTAGCATATGAACATGCTTTCAATTTACTTTCGATCTTGGCTAATGATATGGAAATCACTGTTGGTTTATTGATCCAAGTTGATAAACTTGTCCAATTGTTAGAAAGTCCAATTTTCACGTGTGAGTCCCCCCAAAGATGAATTAAATTCTTTCTCAGAAAATTTTAGAAGATACATATGAAGAATACTGATCTTTCTTTCACTCTTGAGTTTCAAGCGCTAAGGTTGCAACTACTTGAACCTGATAAATATCCTTTCCTTTATAAGGCTCTTTATGGTATCTTAATGCTTTTACCTCAAAGTTCTGCATTTGCTACTTTAAGGAATCGTTTAGGAGCAGTTAGTACCTTGGGGTACGCCCATGCAATTCCCAAAACGTGAGTTCAAGATGCTCAACTCTCTGGGGTGTCGTGATCTTCATATCACTTTCACCCCACCAATCTAAGAGAGACAAAAAAAATGTCAAATTTTTCATAAACTGAACCTCTAAGCCGATGTTTTGTTTGATTGATACCAGTGGGAATTCAAATTTAACAATCAATAATACTCGAACAAACAAGAATATCACAAAGCTAAATGAATCGATCACAGAACAAATCCCATGGCATTCATTACTTTTACATTTCAAATCAATACAAAACCGACATGAGAAAGTCAGAAGACAACAGAATGAAAATTTGATCTCAGGTCGAGATGATTTATCGGCATCAACAAATTTATTTAGAGAAGATTTCAATCCAAGTACAACGGATGAACAATTTTTGGATGGCAATCCAGTAGGAATGAGTACAGCAACCAGAACTCCAGATAATTCATCACCTACTGCTTCTTCGATTGGAATCTTACCACATTCATCACCTTCTACAACTCTCACTAATAAACAAAATACTAATGCTCACCATAGGTTCAGTAGTACTTCTAATCCATCACAACCAATTCTCTCACCTACAAATCATCCTTCTCCTACTAAGATCCCCTCACCATTATTGGTCAATCATATGAGAAAGAAAAGCCAAGCTTCAATGAAAAGTACAGTAGGGGTTGGAGTCGGAGTCGGTGCTGGGAATGCTGGGAGTGTGCCAGTTAGAAAACCTAGTGGGGTTGGACATATTATGATTCCTATTCCAAAAGAAATTGGGAATTCTAAGCCTAATCTATTTAATAATGGGTCAAAAAGATGAATGTAAATGATTGGATTGAGATAGAGTGATAGGGTTTTGTTTTTCAAGAAAATATTTATATCTCTAATCTTCTGATCAGAACCTTTTTTTGGTTTGATTTTTGTTTTTGTGAAAAGAAAAAAAGTTGTCATTTTCCTTTTCACTTGATTTTCCATTTTTTTTTTGGCAGGTTTTCATTTTTCTCAAATTTTTTGATCAAAAAGTCATAAGCAAATTTTTTTTTATGTAAATGTGTAAAATCCAAACTTTTAATATTATTATTATTATTATTATTATTATTATTATTCTTTCTTTTTTTGTTCAAACAAAACAAATTAACACATCATTGATTTGTGTCTTATGGTTTAATTTTCTTTTTTTCTGTATTGATTCAATAAAATGTAATTTATTTTGATGTTCATGTTGATGTTGGTTTTGGTTTTTTTATATGGTTTGGTCTTTAAAAGAAAAGAAAAACTTGATTATTCTTTGAATCAAACACCAAAAAATTTGCACATCCTTCAATGAACTGTAGGAATCAAAACACACTTTTTTGTGAGTTGGTGAGATTTAGTTTGGGAATTGAAACATGTGAACAGTTAGAGTTCCAATGAGTTTATCTCATTCATGCCTTGTCAGATTTACTACAACATAGTACACAGTTTGATAACAGACTAAGATTGTCTTGTTCTTTTGAAGACTGGGTACTCAGCAAAGCAACCTCAATATCTACCATCCGGTTCCATCTGGTTATATGATTTTTCTCCTATTTGGATATTCAGACAAAGTTCTACAGGTTGCAATGTATTTCCAGTGGCTTCTTTACTCATGGGAAAAAAATCTCAAAGGACTCACATTGAGGGGGTTTGGTAAAGTTATTTCAAAACTTCACCTTTTCATTGAGACTCTTGGTATGCCTCTTGGGCTGCATTACTTGGCCTTTTCAAAACTTGAGTGCTTAGATATCATACTACAATGGCCCCAATCAAGATATGGATAATTGTATTATCTTCTCTTAAGAATTTTTTGGAAAGTGCTTTGGGTCTGCCTGAGCTTGAATGAGCAGTTTTGAAACCCGCACTTCCATGGATGTAAGATAGACCAGTCAAGCCAATATGATGTATCACTAGATATTCTTAGATAACTTAACTTCATACCTGTCTACCTCTGTCTTCTGTGGCAGTAGGAGACATGGTGTCTTCAGTTGAAGCAGATGGTGGTGGATTTTTTAGTAGCAAGATGGTAAAGACAATGAAAATTGGGTCTGGTTAGACAGAATAAACACTTCAAGTTCAAAGAGTTTGCCCTATTACCACATTTCAGGTTGTCGTATTTTGCCTGTAGACCTTGATGATTTGTTGGAGACGGCCAGTGAATCCCACGAGCCAAATTTATCCTCCTCAAACCACGTTGAAGCTACCCGTGGCCTTTGCCACCCAAGTAAATGACATTAAGATTTGCTGACCTATGACATGAAGGATATACCAGTACATCTTGTTATGTGATGTTCATGCAGTTTGTATTTTTGTATGGTGCTTGTGGCGATCAAGGTATTTGAGAATGCTACATTGAGGCATGCATCCCCATTTGAACTCCCTTCTTTTCCATCTTTGCTTCAATTCACTCTGCTTCAGTCTCACCTGTCCGGTACATGAACTCAACAAAACCGGGGTGCTTGAGTTTTCTCCCATTGAGGTTTGTCCAACTTCCGAAATTTTCAAATTGAACTCAGAAACTCGGAAAAAAACCCCAATTTCTACTTTGTATCCCAAAAATGTACCGGCATCATGTTCTTATCTTTAAAAGTACGTTCAGAGAAAGATAAATAAACAAATCCAAGGCCCTGGAAAAATGATACAGTTAACCAAAAGAGGTTGAAAAGGGGGAGAAATGCCTGTCCACGTAGATTAATACAATCATACCCCCAGGTGCGAAAAATAAAAAGCGGGCAGGATGATGTGAGTCTTTAATCAAGTACGGGCCGAGAACTTGCGGGATGAAGGGGATCGTCAGGATAATTGGAATCAGCTTGTGGATTCCTTCTGCTTCTCAATCTGTTCAGTACCGCTGACCAAGCAGATCGAATTCCTAAAAAACATCGCAAAGGATGAGCAGTGATAATAATAGTCTCAGGATGATGAAAATTGAAAAATAAAAACGAGACCCACGGCGTTCCTTTAAGCCAATACCAAAGTTCCAGCAACAAAGGATAGAGAAAAACCCAGTAGAGAGCAACATAACAAAGGTCAAGGTAGCAAAGAGGATAAAACTACGTTGAATATGGGCCTCTGCTGCTTTGGGGTAGATCTTTGCAATTTCATAACACAGGAAGGCCTAAAGATGAGCAGGTCAAAAGGAGAGTCAGTAGACGCCTTTGGTCTTTGGCTTGGAATCCATAGGTAAGGGATGATTCTCACCATAGCCAATATCCAGACTAGGTAATAGAGCGACATAATCCACTTTAACTCGCGTTCCACAGCGATTGTAGCAAGTAGGCTTTTGAAAACAAAAAAAGTCTCATCAGTTTAGAATCCTTGTCATGGTGATTGTTGTGGATTGTGAAGATTAACTCACACTATAAAGCAACTAACTAGCAAAGCACTTGAGAAATGCAAATAAGATGCCGTTCAAAACTTGATTCTCATAAATGTTCTGTGGGTATTCTGGATTGAATCATCACTCACATTGCAGGTAAAACAATATTCTGTACCGTGGGATCTGAGCCATGAAAGAGAACAGTTTGTATACAGAATCCAATGAGAAAAAAGAGATTGAATTTCTGTAACATGTAAAAAGTATACTTGATCCTCAATGCTTTCCTCAATTTGATATCCGCACCCAGTTGTTTATACATATCCCAGCCTATGTATTTGTGCGTGTTTTGTGGAAATGAATGAGATGATATTTGACTGTGATGCGGGATGTGAAGGATGATAATATCCAGACGTACCGAATTCGCGATAGAAATACCAAGTGAGTATAAAGAGGATGATTGAACATAGACCAGAAATTGCAGGTACAACGATTATTCTCCATTCGATTGATTGAAGTTGGTCAGAAGATAGAGTTCCTGGTGAAAATGGTTCAATGGTATGATTGATCTGTCTTGGTAAAATCTGAAGAGAATGATTGATTAGAAGGTGATTCTGATATGAAACCAACAGAGAGAGTCTAGAATACGAACTGCTCCATAGGCACTCATGGCTATGTTGAATAGACATAATCCGACCAATTGATTGACGTTTTTGTTCAGAAGTGAATCGATAGCCTAAAAAACGATGAAAACAATGAGACTTTGATCCAATGGACAATCAAATATCTGGTATCTGACTGACGATAAAGACAGCAAATATGGTTGCGATGATAAAGATGAGCTATATATAGGGGTGATATCAAATGTGAAAGAAGTCAATAAATGTTGAGAGTGAAGAGATTTGAAGAGACTGACGAGATAAGCTAAGATGGTACGATATTCGACACTTTGTGAAGATTCAATATGACCGTCTAAGGAGATATAAACTGAAGTAAAGAAACCGATGAGAGCGATAGACTGAAGAAAGAGTACAAGGATTAATAAAAGTTTGTAAAAGAGTTGATAAGAAGAAGAATGATGAGAAAGGTGAAATCGATTGGAATGAGTTGAATAGGTTTGAGAAGTTGAATGTGGATTGATGAGTTTAGGTCGAATTGGTTTTTGACATTCTTTGTCTTCTGTACTTGAAGTTATCTTTGCTGTGATGGATGTTGAGGAATCTTGGATTGAATGGAGTTTGGCTGATAAATGTCGATTCGTATCAACTTCTTGATCATCTGTCATTGATGAGATCAATTCACGATTTAGAATCGAGTGAGTGAGTAATCTTGGAGGTGTAGGATATGAGTAAGGGTTCGCATAGTTGGCTTCGTCAGTTCGTTGCTCGTGCTTCATCTTCTTCTTCTTTTGGTCTGACAAAGATTTAATTAATCATTTACTTGCAAATCTATTATCTGCATAATGTCATTCTCTATACTGCTTTATTAAGCCAAAGTGATGAAGTGATTAGATATCTTACCAGGGCAGGCAGGGTCTGTTGTTGACTTGGATGGTTAAAAAGTACTGAGGGACACACCACCTCAGACTACAACTGACTTTCGGCGCTGAAAATTTGACTTTTTTTGGAGAGGTGAGAGGGTGTTTCTGGTCTGATGAACAAAGCATTTCAAATACGATTTCCTTTCTTCCAACCCAGTGGGGCTTAGATCGAGTCTGCACTTGGAATTCGGCTTAGCAAAGCCCAGTTGGAATACAGATGAATTTCTTTTTCGTCATTGCGTAGTGCTGTGAAGAGAGCCAAAGACTTGCGGAAATCCGTCTTGACGAAGAATCTCAATCCTTTTTATTTCATTAATCAGGATTCAAATTGGAACTTCAACTTTCAGATCAAGTGCTGTTCACATCAGCAAATATCACCAATCAAACCTCGGTAAGAAGCACTCTAAGCCAGAATACTCCAAGGGTTGCAAAAATTTCTAGCCGCTATTCCGATAGCGGCTACCATTTGTTACGGGTAAAATGATCTTAAGGTTTTGAGTTGATATGCACCTTGTATTATTACTTATGGCAGGACGTATGATCATGATGTCTTTACACTTACCTCAGCATTGGGATTATCTTTTATGTATTGTAGTTGTGATCTTTTATTGTTTCTCTTTTTTGTATCGAAACAATTTGTTATATTTGTCACCTTATGTTTTAGGAAATATACTTTTCATTTGAGGTTTCCTAATAAACAAAGACTTAAGGAAAGCTTTTCAAGAGCATTCCGGATCCATTATAATCTCATGTTATAAAGGTTTCTTAACTACAAGTCTGGCCATTACACCTTTCTGACAATCTCACTTTGCAATTGTTCTACCATGCAGCAGTTGTGCAGATGCGCGTGGGAATGTGTAGAGCCCTTAGCAACGTGCCATACATTGCAAAGAACCCAACGTATTGATATCACTGTGTTTACATCTTCCAGAGCTTGAGCTTGAATCCCACAATTTCATATTGTTGTTCTTGAAAAAGGCCAAAAAAAATTATGAGCAAGAACTTTAGCAGTCCAGAATCTAGAACGCTCTGATCCGCGCGGTTACTTGAAAAGCCAGAAGATTGTGCTTGAACTTGGAATATGGAGGGTATATGGTAATTTCAATTGTTTCTAGGGTACAATGATCAATAGAGAGCTTAGAGAGACTTCCTTCTTTTCTTTACAGTCAATTTCAGAAAGGTTGACCAAGGTTTGCTCACACAATTTGAGTCATTTGGCGTGGAATTTTTGTTGAGCTTTTCAAGAGTGACAGCAATTTGATTGAACAATGTCAAATTCCAAGCAAGCGAGTGTATCAACAACTGGTATTAGAAACCAAACAACCCAAGCTCAATCTAGTGTTGGTAAGTTATCATTTGATGCACCCAATTTTTTTAGTGGTCTTCAAGATTATGATATTGTGATTCAAGACTTGGGATATCTTTTCGTACTCAAGCTTGAACGTAAACATCTCTTGTCCTAAGATGAATGACTCAGAGTTTAGCAAATGAGGGTCATTGTTTATGTACTTGAATCAACGGCTGATCATGGCCAGATATACAAACTTGATTGGCGGTGCTGGTAAGATTTGGAAATTACATCTTTTGGTGGGACAAATTCCAAACAGAAGAAAACCCTCAAACGCCTTTGGAAGGACCATGCCAATCAAAAGCCCTCTCAGTATCCTTATTTCCATTGTGACATGTTTTTTACTTGCCGAAAGACCTCATTTTGGTGTTTACTGGATCCTTTGCAAAACTCGAGATATCATTGGACCAAAATCAATCTCCTACATACCTGATCACTCCTTGCCATATTCCGGTGGCAAAAAGTCTTATTTGAACGCTTGACAGGTCAATGCCGGGTATATGCAGAGGTGGAACAAAAAGGTTTCTGCAAATTTGTTGTCAAGGCAGAACACGTGCAAATCAGAGGATTTAAGGAAAAGCAAATTTACACAGTAATCCTTCAGGCACAAGTAGCATAGAAAGAAGTCTAGGTTGATATGCAAGATTTGAAACTCTTTTGTTCATTCCATTGTATAAGGAATTCCCTTGAGCACTGAACAAATTCGGTTTACTGAATCCACATCGCTCAAGTCTGCGGGGGGAAGCCCAGCTCCGATTTCCTTCAAGATTGTCGAAGCAGCAGGGATCTGAAGCTCGGCGGGGACTTTATTTTCTTTGGCCCGGTCTGTCTTTCCTGAGATGATATCAGCAATGAGATGTGGCTCAGGAACAAGTGGTCTACCCAGTCCAACCACATCACATATCCTATCAGCAGAAGACAGGGCACCGGCCATCCCAGATAAAGTGCGAAATCCTCCGGTGACGGCTAGTACAGAATCTCCGGTCAAGTGAGGTCTGAGGCGCTCAGCAAACTCGATGAAAAACCTAATCGGAGAGATGATGGAATATGAGCATTTTATTTCTGCTGGAATTAGGTGATCACTGGAAATCAAAATTAGAACTTTACCCTTCACGGCGTCTGGTGCTATCCTTCTTTTCTTCAAAAGGTACATATTCGTAGGTACCCCCTGAAAGTTCAATCAACTCCACCCCGGCAGCTTCCATGCGCTTGGCCATCTTCTGACTGTCTTCAACTGAAAATCCACCTTCAATGAAGCTTGAAAAAGTTGCACTCGTAAGGAAGACTGATAACTGATTATGAATTTATAACATATAAACTACTCAACTCGTGAGAATTGTACTTGATGGATAGGATGAACTTGGGGTCAGTCACTCGCTTCTTGATCTCGGTTATGATCTCAAAGACGATACGGCTTCGATTTTCGAAAGATCCCCCTGTTAGTTTATCCGCAGAAGGAATCTTACACGGTTTAGTTTTATTATTTCAGTACTTCAATCAAAACAACTGATCGTACCGTACTCGTCCGTCCGACAATTGACCCGAGGAGAAAGAAATTGGGCTTTTCCAAAAGGTCAATGATTCCTGATGAGTGTTTGACTACGAAGACACATGTGAGTGCTTGAGATAGGTCAATGAGGCGTACACAATAGATAACCGTGTGCACAATGAAGCTGAGCACCATGGGCACCAGCTTTGTATAGTACCTCAGCTCCATATGCCCAACGATTGACGAGGTCCTGAGAAAATTAACACACAGAATTACTCAATCAAAATCCGCAAGAAAAATAAATGATGAGACACCCCTAACCTTGATCTCCTCCACAGTGAGTGCCCTTGCCTTTGAGAAACTCATTCCAAAGGTGTCAGGACATTTAGTCTCTGATGACGATACTGGGTCTTTAGTGCGCCCATCATGATCCAAGCAATGATATTGAGTGCGACAACATTACTCGTAAGTCTTCAGTTGGGTAGATTCCGATTCCGATGTACTTACTGGGGTTGACTTCTGTTGCCGTTTGACGCCCAGCATGCGTTAGCTGCCCAATAACAAGTGAACCGTGGGCTTTGGCAGCCGCAATCACCGGTCTAAAAGCCTCCACCGGATCCCCTGTACGACGTAAAGACCCAGGATCAGAAAGAAAAGCAAAGAGAACGTCTACAAGTAGATCTTGATCACGAACATGGTGAATCTCGATCAATAATTGCATTGCCCTTGGCTTCCAAGTTTTCTCTGTGGATTGGGATGTTTCCCTTTGAAAGGGTCAAGAGGTTGAGTAAAGTTGAGGTCAAGCTCGTATTACGTGATGATTTGATGGCCGTTGAGGGACTTTGAAACAGACCAGAACGATGATTCCAATTTGACCCTCACCCCAAAGTTTATATAATCTGAGATATTCAGGTGTGGGTTTACCTCTTTCGTTTAAATCAGTCTCAGAATAAGTGCACAATTTTTCAGTCATGGCACTTTTCAACACTCGACTGTGGTTGTGACAGAGCATAGTTATGAACGGGCATGATGGAATTCGGTGAAAAAACCAATCGGATCACTAACTTGGGCGCAGATAGACCACCTTTAAAAGTCACCGGCGTTGTAAGAACCTTGATGTCGACCATGGTTGTGAACTGTGTGTAATTTGTTTCTACAAATGTAAGTAAAAAAGAAGAATTTAAATTTTGGAAAGTACTTCCAAAACGAATGCTTCAAATTCCCGAGCTTTTCTGAGTGATCGAATGATATCCTCAAAGATGTCAAATCTGAACTTTATTTTGTATATCTTCCCTTCATTCTTGACACCTGTCATAACCTGTCAAGGCCTGCCATCCAAGAAATTGAATGATCGGGGGAGCTTACCTTTGAAGTGCCACGCCAAATCTTGAGGGGATCTTGAGGAGGCGATTGCCATAATCTTGCATCATGAAGATGTCCCACTCAGTTTTGTCTACAAGTCAACTTCACACTACACTATACAACGAGATGGAATGGGCTCAATGAGCTTGATTCAAAAGATACACACAAACAAAGAAATGACGTTTTCAATGGTCCAAACATTGAGATTTCTTTGGAAAATACCAACATTTTGGGAGCTATGCTTATACATAGGCCGTAAATATGCCAATAGAGGTTTTACCTCAGGCACCAAGGTACTTTTAGGCTACCTAAAGAAAGTAACTCTTATGAGAAAAGGCTGCCACAAAATCAAATTCATGACTTTTAAGTACGGTTTATAGGACATATCACCATTTCATCCCCATCAGACATCAAACACAATACATAAACATGTTCCTTTCATCATCACGACTCTGGAATGATGACAGTAATTAAGGATTGGTAAAGGATTTATTTTACATGGCGTTTTACATGGCTAGGTGCTGTAGTGATTTGGAGGATCTCTCTTTTTTGAAACAAAATATATAATTTGAATTTCTTAACAATAACATGATCATAAGTATATAATGAAATAAAGAAATTAAAATAAGAATGAAATAAAATACCTTAACAATAACTACACTAGTAGAAATCAACTTTATAACAATGATGTTAAATCAAACAGTAAAAATCGAAAGAATTCTAATAGGTAGAAATAATATAAGTTAAATTATAAAGATGAAAAAATGAAATGAAATGAAAATCTATTTTACCTCCTTTCTATTCGATAAAAGCTATAGTTTGATTTAAGATAAAGCTTTATAGTTGAGGAGGTTTGTCGTGTAGTATTGAGTTGTTAGAGCTTATTGATAGTTATCACGAAGATGATTTTTCGAATAAAAAAGTGAAATAAGAGAAGTGAAAAAAATAATAAAATGAAAGAGAAAGAAAAAGAGAAAATTGTAAAGTAATTCAAAAGGAAATAATAATTGAGAGATGATGACGAGTGAGACATGATTTTACAATGAAGTCCTGGCATAACCTCATTACGTAATTTTCAATTAGTTATAACAGGTGCATGTTGTCTTGCTCAGGTGGCACTAGGCAGCCTACAGGAGTGGCTTGGTAGGTTGATAAGATTCTAAACTTGACAAAATGCATTTGCAGAGGTGAGCTGAAAATTTCTGCGCGAAGTCGCATTAAGACAGGCCACGTGGAAAACATAGGATTTGACGGAGAATAGATTTACAGTGTCAAAACATCTAAAGCGAGTGAGCTTCAAGAGAAAAACAGAGTCTGGGTTATTATACAAGATTAATATTATTTCATTTTGTAAGGCATCCCCTTGACTAGTGCACAGATCCGATTTGCTGAATCTTCATCACTCAAGTCTGCGGGGGGAAGTCCAGCACCAATTTCTTTCAAGATTGCGTAAGCAGCAGGGATCTGAAGCTCGGCAGGAACTTTGTTTTCTTTGGCCCGGTCTGTCTTTCCTGAGATAATATCAGCGATGAGGTGCGGCTCAGGGACTAAAGGTCTACCCAATCCAACCACATCACAAATCCTATCAGAAGAGGACAGTGCATCGGTCATTCCAGAAAGAGTACGAAAGCCTCCAGTGACGGCTAGTACAGATTCTCCGGTCAAGTGAGGTCTGAGGCGCTCAGCAAACTCAATGAAGAACCTAGTAAGCAAGACGATGAGAGGTGAGCATTTTCACCTGGAGCGAAGGATATAGTGCGCATTGATGGAAATCGATATCGAAAGCTTACCCTTCACGGCGTTTGGTGCTGTCTTTCTTCTCCTCGAAAGGTAAATTCTCGTAGGTACCGCCCGAAAGCTCAATTAACTCCACCCCTGCGGCTTCCATGTGCTTAGCCATCCTCTGACTGTCTTCGACTGAAAAGCCACCTTCGATGAAGCTTCATGATGATACATTCATCAGCAGGATTGTTAGCCACTTCTGGGTTCTATTTAAAAAAATCACTAACTCATGAGAATTGTACTTGATAGACACGATGAACTTGGGGTCAGTCACCCGCTTTTTAATCTCGGATACGATTTCAAAGACAATGCGGCTTCGGTTTTCAAAAGACCCTCCTATCAATTTATCGACGCGATTGGGCACGTGTTAGATGTATATTTCATGTATTTCAATGAGAACACTTGAGCTCACCATACGCGTCAGTCCGACGATTAACATGCGGAGAAAGAAATTGAGCTGTTTGAAAAGGAAAATCATCTCTAATGAGCTTTGAAACACAAAGACATGAATGATCGTCACTTAAGACTGGTAATGCAGGCATACATAATAGATATCCGTGTGCGCAATGAAGTTGAGCACCATGAGCCCCAGCTTTGTATAGTACCTCAGCCCCGTATGCCCAACGATCGACGAGATCCTGAGAAAATTATAGCATCGCGTAACTCAATTGAAATCCTTGTCTCATCAGGCAGATGGACCATGAGATAATACAAACCTTGATCTCCTCCACAGTGAGCGCCCTCGCCTTCGAGAAGGTCATTCCAAAGTTGTCAGGACACTTGGTCTCAGAAGATGATACAGGATCTTCAGTGTGGCAATTGCATTGATTGGGAGAATATGACAGGTCAGTCTCAAGAATATCATGGATAAACTCCGATTGTAATTGCTTACTGGGATTGACTTCTGTCGCTGTCTGACGTCCGCCGTGCGTTAATTGCCCAATGACCAGAGAGCCATGAGCTTTGGCAGCCGCAACCACTGGCTTAAAAGCTTCTACTGGATCCCCTACATAAAATAAAGTACTCATGGACAAGTGTCAGCAGGGACAACGAAGAACAAGTCAAAAAATGAGTTTAGGACAGTTACTAAACAGGGTGAATCTCGATCGATGATTGCATTTCCCTTCGCTTCCAAGTTTTCTCTGTGAATGGGAATGTTTCCCTTCAGTTCAAGAGAATAAATTTTCAGATGGCAATTGATAATGTGATAACCCTGTAAAAGCTACTTGACATACCAGGACGATGATTCCAATTTGACCCTCACCCCAAAGTTTATACAATCTGAGGTATTCAGGTGTAGGTTTACCTCTTTCACCCAAGTCAGTCTCAGAGTATGTGCATAACCTTTCCGTCATGGCACTCTTCAACACTCGACTGTGATTGTGAAGCGAAACGATCGGTAAGAAGAATTATACATGGACGTGACCAAGAAAGTGTCATCGAATGATCACTAACTTTGGCGCCGATAGACCACCTTTGAAGGTTACTGGCTTTGCGAGGACTTCAATTTTACTCATGGCTGTATTCAATCTGACTTTATAAATGTGATGATGATGCGATGAGGATGAGGATGTTGATACTATGAAAAGATGAAGGTAGGAAATCGCTCTCGAATGAGTCTATTTATGTTTCCTAAAGACTTCAGAGATATCAGATCGTTAATTTCTCTGAACCTGACGTCATCTCAGTATGATTGATAATCTGATATCACACGCATCAGTCATCAATCTCTGTTTCGGACACTGCTTATTAAGCCATCGATATTCAGCAAAAAACAATACGATACATGCGCACCAATGCCTGCAATGTGATCCAAAAGCTCAATACCGCAGCAAACCATCACAAATCATGAGACGTTTGAATAGATACCAGGCGTTTTACAGAAATCGTTCTCGTTACTAGAAGATAAAATGGGGTTCGTATCTGACGAAAGTTCGCGGTCTCGTCTCAGAAGTCAAAGTGACTGAATTTTCACTTCGAGACACCTTGCGCCGTCCGAATATCGAAATGGGTTTTCATCGTCGAGCCTCACGAAGGTTCAGTAAGGTGAGTCATCATAATCTATCGAGCTCTGCCCTTCGCTCCACATACTGCTCATCCAATAGTTAAGATTTAAAAAGGCCACTTTCTGAACCATTAGGGACCTTTAATGCGTGAGAATTTCCTAGTCTGGACTTCCAGTTTTTTGCCATTTCAAAGTGTTTCAAAGTGCAACTCTTTCCGCCGGGAAGGATTTGAATTTTGCGTAAACTTTGGGCGGTGACATGGCAGCTATGCTCTGATGGGTTTTGGGAGTGATGATCTCTGTGAAAGGTCTGGTGAAGCATATGGTGGATGACAGCAAGAACCACTGAATCGAGTTTTTTTTTTTGTAAAGGGTTTGCCGAACCGCAAAAATCATCCAAGTAACACACTCAGATAATTTTGGGGGGATGTGCTGTCTTGGTTGGTAACGGTCTGGAATTTCTCATAAAGAAGCTTCCAAAAAAACCTGTTTTTGTTCAAGAGATACATCTGCAACTAAACAGGGCAAACCTCAACTATTTTGGTCAGGAGGAGCAGTAGGAGCATTCCAGAGTCCTCATATTGTGATACACAAATCAGTTTGATGTGTGACTATTGGATAGCCCAAGTTTTGTGTGAATGACAATGTCAAAATGTCCAATCAAAAATGACATTTAGAGGATAGGTGATAGCCTCAAACTAATGACACTTTAATGATTGGGGAAGATCTTCTTGAAAAATTATAAGATTCATGAATACTTTCACCACATCTCATCTTCTTAAATCAAAATATATCATTAAGGACAAGATAAGGTGAATGAGATTAATGATGTCACTGATTGTTGACTGTGACAAATACTCTACTGTCTTCAGTAGCTTGTTTCTCTTACATAAAACCTACCTATCACCCATCTTATATAACTCCCCACTTTCCTGTACCAGCACATCGAAGATCATCTTCCTGTTAGTAAATATAGCCTCCAAAAATACCAACAAAGACTCGTGTGTCTTCCTGACCTCTGCATACACTTATTTGGCCACTTTTTGCTTTCAGTCCAAAAAGTATTACATTTCTTAGGGGTCATTGATGACACTACATCAGTGGTGAAAACTGGTATGTACCAGTATTATGGAGACCATCCTCCAGGCAGAAGCTACAGGCTTGGCCGGGTACATCTGGCGTCTTGGCTCCTTGGCTCCGCTGGATCATAGTTAGAATGAGTTTTGTAAATCCTTGTTAGGTGCAGGCCCTCACTCTTCTGGACAAATTTGGTCAGGGTTGATTGTCAGCTACACAAGTACACCTAACTTGAGAGGTTATGGGGAGACAATTGGGATAAAAATCAATTGGTGTGCTCCATTGACTGCATACATATTGGAGTGGTCATGTACATGTCTGTTGATCTGTTGCACTCAGGATCTTGAAATTCTTAAGCTGTGTGGTCTCTGCCCTGCCCTGGTGGGATTTGTGGTGTCATCAACATTGTTTCAGAGATCAAATCTGATGAGGCGTGGATCACCCTTGCAAACCTATAGGCAAGGACCAAGGGTTGCCATGCTTGAAGAAGCCTTGGTACTTGTGCGTTCTGAGTTTAGTGAGTAGGGAATAAAATTAGAAGCCTTGACTTGCAATAAATGTGCAACATCACCAACTTTTGGGTTGATAAATGCAAGGCATTTTTGGATGCAAGAGCTTTGACAGATTTCTTCTGAGGCGGCTCTGAAAGGTATTTTCATGTGAAAAGAGATTTCTTCAATCAAACTGTTGCAAGAAGTCTGTCTGAGGTTTAAGATCCAGTAATACTTTGGATTGTATTATCCAAGGGGAGCATGTTGGCAGGGCAAGTTGCGGGTTTACATAAGCTCAACTCACTCCCTGGTGCGGCTGCGTCTGAACCATTTCAGAGGTTCTTGAAATGAACTCACAATGTTTGGTGCAAGAGCTCTAAGAACCAAGTACCCTCATGGTATTCTTTATGCTCCTTCTCTTCACCTCACCACATAATCTTTCAAGGATCTGATATATTGGCCTCCATATATTTTTAAAAGCTCTGGTATGCAACACATGAGAAACAGAGAGCTCCACATGGACTGGGGGATGCTTACTTGAGGGCCTTATGTCTTCTTGTAACTGTCTAAGACCACATGATCCTTCTGTATTTGCCACAAAGACAATTTGTAAGCACAAAGATTATCCAACTTTCATGACATTTCATATCCCTTCCCTTCAACTTGAACCAATGTTAGAGTTACCAAAATATGCCAAAACTTGTGATGAACATCATAACTTGTGAAATTCTACAGTGAGATGAAGTGGAGAAGTGCACAGAACAACAAAAGGATACTCAATTTTAGGAGACACAATGGGCCAATGGGCTGTGTTGCAAACAACAGGGGCCTCTTCTTCTCATCAAAAGAAGCCCCATAAAATGCAACTATTGTGAGCCACTAGCATCTGTTGGGCTAGTAAATCACTAAAGAAAAGGTTTGAGATAATAAACTGAGTTTATAATCCTTGTGAGAACCTTGTTTAAAGTTCTAAACAAAGTTGGTAATAAAGTAGTGTGATCAAATCAGCACTGACTTCAGTTAGTTGACTTTTAAACAAAGGGTTTTGGATACAAATCTGGGAATCAATGCAAGATGGGAGTCTTCTAGCAGGATCAAATGTGGAACCTACAGTCTAGTCCCGTGCCCAAGACCACAACACTCTACTTTAGAGTTTGTGACTCAAAGAATTTCTGCACCCAAGCAGCTCCTTATGAGCCTGAAAAATATGAGATGTGTCAACAGATGACTGGAAGGGGCACACAGAGGGTGTTTGGGTTCTTGCACCTGTATTCAGCTCATACAGGAGTGGTTGGACCTAAAGGTGGGCCAAGAGATATGATTGCCCAAACCTGGGAGAACTTGGGTCACCATCCCATACAGGCAATTCGGCTGCTGCAGTGGTGCAAGATTTTTCTCATCCCAAGGCCAAAATGCCTGTATTCACAGGGGCCAAAACAAGATCTTGCATACACTCAAACCTGTGCAAATGTATAATTTTGGGTGCCAGATTTTTTTATGCATTATGACAATTTATCCATTTTGAACAGCTTTTTATAATGCATAAATATATGCATTATGATCATTCCCTCTGGGAAAAGATCAGACACTTGTTGATAATGCATAGGTTTGTGCATTATGACCAGTCTGGCAAAGACCTTTTGGTTCTGGATGTCCAAAATACCCGGGGCCAGCCCTGGGTCTTTATGCATCATGACTACCAACATCTGGACTGTTTTGCCAAAAACGTATGCATTATCATATTATGCAACAATTTTAAATTGGGCTCACACCAGCTTTGTGAAACCCAATCCTTCTGAAAAATGACCAATTAGGCATTTGTGTGGGTATGCATTGTAAATGACTGGGAACACCAGTAGATCTGATCATGTTGTGATTTTTGTAAGCACACTTCTCCTACTCCGCAAGTATGAAGACTTGGGACTAACCTAAACACAATAAACAAGACAAGAGAAACAGATTAAGAAGACAAGTTAGATAATGTATTAAGTATGATGAGAAAGTTAATATATACCTAAGCTTTAGGGGGTATAGAGGAAAGCATGAGAAAAATTTATGAGTAAAAAGGTACTTAAGACATATGATCTAAACAAATTTTCAACAATGTATCAAGATTGGTGTAATTACAACAATAGAAGATAATGAAAGACTTACTCAGACCATACTGAGCATAAAGTTCTCCTATTTCAAACAGATGTAGACAGAGAGTCAGAAGTGGAAAGACAATACATTATATCTAAATCATCATTAGCACTAACACATTGGGAATGATCAGTATCAATGTTGGCCAAGAAATACTGCTAGAGCTAACACAACACACAACACAAGATCAGACACCCAAAAAGAAACCCCAAAACAATTCACCATCACCTTTCACATTCCTCTGAAACTTGTAACACCTGTCTTGATTGTCTTTCAACATGGATTTGCACAGGTTTAGCTTTAAAAGTCAGCATGAAAGGCCTTCTGCATTCATTCAAAAAACAAACACTTTCCACCTATCCTTTCATATCACAATTTGTTGTTATGGTCAGGGATCAGCATGCAATACTTACATTTAAGCAATCCAAATGAGCATTCCTTGAGCATAGATGAGTACTCAGGAATCAGCTGTCACACCTCCACATACTCAGAATGTACCCTCATCTCCAATTGTCTGTACAGACTGAGCATTCAGTCAAGGCCTGAGATGACCTGAGTGGATAAGTTAACCCTCCCT
Source organism: Melampsora americana (assembly GCA_022264835.1). Taxonomy (NCBI): domain Eukaryota; kingdom Fungi; phylum Basidiomycota; class Pucciniomycetes; order Pucciniales; family Melampsoraceae; genus Melampsora; species Melampsora americana. The sequence continues at coordinate 121,928 of JAIFHY010000136.1, read as the reverse complement.
CAGGCTCCTTGTCTAATCAATAAAGCCTGATGGATTCCTGGCTCATCCTCTTAGCTCTCAGCTCATATCATGTCTAATTATATTATAAACATGAGCTGAACACAAAAATATTGGAACAAAAAAAGTAGAAAACTTGGAGAAAAGTTGAAGTGTTTCATGGTCACCTCTATGCGAGCTCTTGTTTTGGCCCCTGTGATTGATGCTGTTTTGCCACTGTGGTGGTATCACGTCAATTCTTGATTTTTCCTTGAGTGAATTGAGATTAATTTGATTTGAGTGATAAATTCAGAATGAAATAGATAAGATAAAACAGTGATTAAAAATTGGGATTTCTATGCAAATAGAGTCTGGAATTGATATCTGATCCTATGGGTATCAGTATCTTTCATCATCAATTTGAATGGTATGACCTTAGATGCTGTATGACTCTATGAGGTCCTGCATGGGATAGTATATAAGTTTGATCATGGCACACTTTTTTTTCAGCAAGAAGATAAGCTACTCCTGTAGTTTATGTCCTTTCTGAAACTTTCCTTTTCTCAATTATTCTACATGTTGCAGTGTATGGTAATTGCAAGAAAGATACAACACCAGTTTAGTCTGCCTGGCCCCAAGCCCAAGCAATACATGACTGCAACAAGATATTAACATCATCATAGTGTAGTACAGGGCCAGGCAAACTCAACTGGCGTTGTATCTCTCTTGCGGATACTGTACACAAACCATTTGATATAATAAAATCTCAAACACCACCCTTGGACCCTGGTCATGAAATCAATACTACATATCATCTAATAAATGCTGTCAGTTCTGTGTGACTATTCTTATAAAGGTGCTACCACTATCCAAAACAGTATACTTGGTGTGTGGCTTATAAAAGTGTGGAATTATGCAACCCATCTGATAGGTAGGTGCTACACAAGTGTATATAAATCTGATAAGTACAACAAGATAATTGCCAATGTAGATAGTCAGTCAAGTTTTTAATTTTATGTACACCCCTTTATGCCAATTGAAATATTTCACTTCTTAAGTTTAGAATGTGATGAAATAACTCTTGATCTTTACTTCATTCAACTCAATCCTTCTCAGAAAGTAATCAAGGAAAGAGTCACTTGGAAACAATCACTCTATGACAGTTTGAAAGCATAAAACTCCTTGTCTTAGTAGGAAAATCCTTTGAGGTTATCATTTTCCAAATGACACTGAGTTCTCTGAGAGGGGAATTGAAGAGTGCTTTGCATGTGTTTCAAATCATTGAATTATCACACCAAGAAGTCTTTGACATTTTAGTCATGTGATGTAAATGTTTCAATGAAATTGAATATATGACTGATCATTCACATTGAAAATTAGTGTGTTATCCATATCAGAATTCATTTTCCTCACACATCACATATTTCCACGTGGGTTATATAAGTCTGTACCTCTAAACCATACAGAAAATTTTGTCTTTCAGGCAGATAAAAGATGCATATTGGAAACACAACATCAGAGAAGTGGTCAACTATTAATAGAAATCAACAATTTCTGTCAAATGTAAATTTCATGCTCAATGATGACTATCAATATGGATTGAATCTATCTGACCACATATTCTCATGTTCATCTCTATTCTAATTGATATCTAATCACAATCAATTTACATTCTGAAACTGGTATATCTATACAATAATGAAAGATAGGAATACATGAGCCAGACAAATAAGTCTTACTGGGATATGGATAATTGATAACACTGAAGTCAATATATATCCTTCAAGTGAAAATGAATGATAGACAGATATCTACAGAGAGTATCACACATATCTGCTACCCCAACACAGGCCTTCACAAAGTGTATGAGTGAGCACCCTTGTGCAGGTAACAAATTCAACCTTTGTCTCTTCTTTGGTATCACATGAGGTCTGAATAAGTTTGTCTCAAACAGGCCTTCAGGACAGAAAACCCCTGGATTGAATTGAAATTGGGGCTAAGATACAGAAGACAAACTTGTACGCTACACACTGCTCAACTGTTCACTGCTCCAAATGACTCCTCTCTGGCCATCCAAATGGGGACCATTACCCCATCAAAATTAAGTCAAAACTTTATCATACTTTTTTACATCATATCTCACTCCATATTTGCTCCCCCTAAAGCTGGCCTGTGCAGACTGTATTCCAATGTGTAATTGGCAATTATTTAAAAAAGGTTGTATCCTTCAGAATTGAGGAGGATTGTTGGGGAATATGTAGAGAGGATGATAATTGAATATATTCATAGAATCCTTTCAAGGTATAGATCTCAAGAATTGTAAAGCACATGAAAATACCTCAGACAACATCTGTCTGAGGTTCTTCATCCAATGATTCTGCAGATTTCTCAATCCAAGGCAATTTTGTGGGTAGTGTGAACTGAACCAATGTTTTGGTGGAATTGTTGATGAAGCTGAGCAAGAAGGAAAAGACAGCCAGTCATAGTAAACAGATGATGTAAAAAAACTTTGGTTTCTGGGTGTTCAAGGGTTGTAGTGAGAAAATAAGCCACACAGATGACGTGTCCTCATAGGAACTCAATAAGCTTCAAAATCAAAAAATGACCTTTGCCAACTTTTGTACTTCTTGGTAGAATCTCGTGGTAACACATTTTAAAAATATTCTAACATTGGTTCTTTCAACAGTTGTGAAATTCAATGTCAAAGATATGACCAGGAATCACCTGGACCAACACTCCTTTACAGGGTAATTGGTAGGGAATTTTGGCTTAGTGGTTGTAGCTGTCCAGCATGTGGATATTCAAAACTCATACAATTCCGCGTGCTTGACTTCATTTCTTGCATGTAGATATCTGGACACAGAACAACTTCAATGAGCGGCCTCAATGATCAGACTCTACCTAATCTTGTCAGTTTAAATATGGTATAAAATCTTTGAAACTTAGAAAGTCGATATTCTCGGTTTGGTAGCAGAACGTCATCCGAAGTGAAATGAAAAGACAAACCGATCAAAATGTGGAGAAGAAGATGAATGATCAGATATACTGGTCATCAAGCTGGTGCAGGTTTGGCCCAGTGACATGAATTCACTCATCCGTAGGGGACGAAGCAGAAAACACTCAGGTATGCAGTTGACACTGAAATCTTCAATAAGTACCTCTGAGTGCTCTTTCCGAGACACGTGTATTGCCAGCGTGATTGCCTCAGATTCCCCAATCCGAGGCAATTATGTTAGAAGTGATGTGTAAGAGTAGCTGTAGTCAGAGCTCTATCTAGCACGACCCCTTCCAAAAATCATTTTCCCCATATTACACACACTTTTGATCTAGCTCCAAACCAAAGAGCTACGCTTACCTATACCTCGCATTTTAGCATCAAAAAAATTCTTTCTATATGTATCAGCATGAGCAGGTTTTGGATAAAATTAGAGCGATGTCTCACTGTAGATAAACGTCTGATCCGAAGGGATTATTATATAAATGGTATCAAAGACTTCCCGAAGAAAACTTTGGAGAAGCGGCGTTTTTATCATCGGCATATTTTTTTCTGAAAGATTGATTATCAATGCATTCATTCTCTTTACAAAACTTGAGTTTATTTCTTCTCTTTCATACTTCTTCAATTAACTGCAGAAGCTTTTCTAAAAGAGAATTAAAAAGTTTGTATTCATTTACTTTTCCCAAACTTTGAATGATTCTTCAAGACTAAGCTAAAGTGGTTTTCACTTTGATGTTAAATAGATCCTGGAACAGTATTGGGAGAGGTTTACCATTACGTAGAGGATGAAGTAGACAAGCTCTATGGGGTCGATTACTCAAATCCCCAAATCGTTCCTCTTCATGACCTTCGAGCTTCGGGAGAAGTACCTACTTTGGAAGCAGATGGATTCACTTACGTTTCTGAAAGGCATGTTCCAGGAATCGAAAAAATGATTGAATTATCTGATGAACACCGTGATGCGTTAGAGGTAGACTCGCTTGAACTTGTACAAAAGCTGTGAGGAGATTTCTCTCTGCAAACAGAAAAAAGAGGGGCTCATTTCGATTCCAATATTTGTAGGACAGGAGCAAAATACACATTCTCCTATGCAGGCTTTTTCAGAGATCACGAATCACCTGAATCGATACGCCCAGTCCCAGCAATTCACTCAGACCTGTCACTAGCAGGAGCCCAATTTATGAAACAATTGCTACGACGAGAGCTTCTGAAGTCAAAGGATTCAAGGCACGTTGAAATTGCAAAACATCTGGGAGGTAAAGGTGTTATGATCCTAAACGTTTGGAGACCCATTCATACAGTTCAAGATAATCCACTTGGGTTTTGTAAATGGGATTCACTTTTGAAAGAAGATGCTCTGGAGCCGAAAATCAGACCAACAGATACTGAGGAAGGACTCCAACCATGGAAGTATAGAAAAGGTCAACGATGGGTTTATTTGTCTGAACAAAAACCAGAAGAGGTGTACGTGTTTATGCAGCACGATTCGCGGGCCCCAGACGGCCACGGCATCAATGTTCCCCACGCATCTTTTACTCTCATAGAAAATCGCGACAAACCATCTACACGAATGAGTTTCGAGACGGCAATTGTTGCGATCATTGAACCACCACCTGAAGGAGTATTCTCAAGATTCACTGGACAAATTCAATCATTTTTCAACCGATTCAACAGGAACGGATTTGATTCGAATGCATGAATAAATCCTCAAAACCAAAAAACTCTTGAAACTTATAAGTCTTTCGAACTTCACAGTATGGCGCCTTCGGATGATGTAAGAGGCCAATTGCATGGATTTTCATTTGTCAAACCTACAATCTTTCTTTTTCTCACACAACTATATAAACCAATATAATGGCCATCTGCGAAATTGAACATTGCATGATGCAACAGAAAACTCCCTAATCTTGCGCTTGACTGTGATCATGATGTTCTCATCAAGAGCATAGATTGTCTCGTATGGACAAGGCTACCCCTTGGGGCCCCAATGAGCAAATGGATTCCCCGACGTCTCCTACGTCTCCGAGCCTTGTTGTGAGCTCACGAGGTTTGTTTGATAATCATTGAAACTTGAATTTCAATTGATCAAGAATTGTACACTCTTATAGGAGTCTGGGTTTGTTTCAAGGTGGTATGAGTCTTATCTCAAGTATGTTGAAGATTTTGAGCATCCAAACCCAAAGCTCAAAGATAGAACTTGGTAGAAAATGAACCACTTTTTGGGTTGAAAATAGATAAGCTATCTTCTTGGCTTTTTAGGGACACTGACTCCTCTGAATTCAACAGCTAGAGATGTACAACATGTAGGAGAGAGGGTCAACTTGATGCAAGCAGGAGGGTTTTTTTAACTTACACCTCTCAGCTGATGTACAATATGTATGTGAGATGATCAGGATATGATATCAGGGGAGAAGGTGTTGAGAGTAATGAACCAGTTTGAGTCATTTTTTGTAGTTTAAAAGAGACCAATGGGTTTCTCGAAATTAATTATCTGATGTGTACAAGTACCATTACAAGTTCTCCTTCTTGTAGTGCTCTTCAACCTGCTGAACTTCCAATTGTTTGTTTGTATCATTCATTCCATACTACCTTAACTTTCATCCTCAACTTTACTTTGTACTTCATCATATCATGAACTCAACTTTACTTCCATCTATCAAGACTAATACTAATCATCCAACTCATCAAAATCAAATCAATAGTGCTAATGAACTTCAAACTAATCAAAAAAACATCCTACAAAATAAAAAATTATTCAAATTCGCAAGTTTAGCTAATTTAAACATATCAACTTCACAAGATCATCCTTCGATCACCAGAAGAAGTTCAACAACACCTATCAATCTAAATCAATTGAACACACCAAACTCAGTCAGATCGTTTGAAAGTTTGGATGATCCTTCCATTCAAAAACCATCTCATCATGATCCAACTGGAAACGGATTTCGTAATCCATGGCCATCAGCTACTCAACAACCGTCAAATTCGTTATTTAATACATTCCTTACTCGTGGTTTACCACTCGAATTAGCTCGAAAACCTGAATTAGAAAGTACTTTACATCCTACTGTTTGTGTTCCTGCTCAACTTGATCTTTATGATGGGTTTATGCCACAAGATTGGAAAACGCGCAGATCGAATAAATTAATTGCCACTTGGTTAGGTCATGCTGTAAGTCTCTTGTTCATTTGATATATCCATCTACATATAAATAAACTCAACCTAATGTGTTTCGTTTTGAATTGGAATCTCTCTTTTAGGGTTGTCTAGTTCAATTACCTACTACTTCATCAACTTCACAATCCAATCGACCTTTTCGTGCACTCTTTGATCCCATGTTTTCAGCAAGAGCCGGACCTTCTACTTTCACCGGTCCGAAACGACTTATAGGTTCTCCTTGTCGGATTTCTGACTTACCTATTGTTGATGTCTGTTGCATCTCTCATTCTCAGTTCGTCTTCTATTTTAATTTTTTTTCATTTTAGAAAGGAGATCACAAGAACTGATTCTTATGTCTATTTAACCTGAAAGTTATGATCATTTGGATTACGAGACGGTCAAGGAACTTATCAAACTTCAACCTCATTTAAAATTTTATGTTCCACTAGGTAGCTTTCCTTTTTATGACTTAAACTTACTCTGATGATCGAAATTGATAAAGATTGAAGAATGTTTGGTTTTCTAGGTCTCAAAGCATGGTTTTCAACTACCTCTGTTCCGGTAGGACAAGTGATTGAGATGGATTGGTGGGATTCTCAATTCTTTTCATCACTTTCTCCATTTGATGAGATTATCTCAGGCGGATCTGGTGATCAGAAATCATTACCGGTGAGGATCAATTGTGTACCTGCTCAACACTCTAGCGGTCTGTACTCCTTGCTTCTACCCTATCGATCTCTCTTTGTAGTCAACGAGATCAAACCAAAAGAAACCAGTTACTGATAGCGTTGAATCATATCAGGTCGATCTTTATTGGATCAGAATACTTCATTATGGTGTGGATGGGTAATTGAGCAAGTGGGTGAAGATAGATCATCATCTTCAGAGGAAGAGGAGAAAGGAAACCCAAAGGAAAGAGAACCCGCCCGCAAGAGATCTTCAGTTTACTTTGCTGGGTTAGCTCCTTCACATCACATCACATCTTTAGCAAGGCTGATGGGTTTTTGAGTTTTTAGAGATACAGGATATCGAAACTCCTTGAATCCGGACTTGTGTTGTCCTGCTTTTTGTGGTCAGTTTAGAACCCCATTTGCTTAGATCTGCGCATATATTGATGTTTTTGATGGGTGATACAGAAATTGGAGAAAGATACGGACCGATCGATTTCTCTATGATTCCAATTTGGAGAGGAGGAAGTCTTTCATTTATATCATGGGCAGGTTTAAGAGTTGCGTTGAATTTTTTTTAATCTTTTTGTACTTTTGATAATTCTCAAAGCTGACGATAATCACATTGATAATGAAGTTGGCAGATGATAGTTTATTAGCCACTCATCATGCTTCACCTATTGATGCAGTTAAAATTCATCAAGAAGTCAAATCATCACATTCCATTGCGATCCATCATGGATGTTTTGTTGGATCTTCACAAGAAAGCTTTGATGCATTACAAGAACTTGAGAATGCAAGAAACCAATTAGGAGTAGGAGATTGGATGGAAAAATCCGGGTTTGGGGCGATTGATGTAGGTGTGACTATTGAAATTGATGTTTCAAGTTAAAGATGAACTATCATTAAGGTATTTGTAGTTATCATTAATTTTGGTTTAGCATCGTGTGGATTAGTATTGGCAAGTTTTAGTACATGTGACTTTTTTTTAATTTGTTTTATCGTGTTTAAATGTAACCATATAGATAGATTGATAGATCTTACTCGCTACTATGTATGATAGTTCTTTAATCTTTGGCATGTTTTAGTACAGATATCGGATTTTTTCTTCTTCAAGAATATCTAGAATTGCTACTATAATTATTAGGTGGTTATGGTCAGGCAATTCAACTTGTAACAGAGGAATCTGATTGGTGGTCGGACCATGTTTTATGTGGTGCTGTGGTGTCGGGAAGTGAGATGTATCTTATTGCAGATGATTCAACAAATCATTTGTTAGATCTCGACTTTTGAACACAAAGCTTAAGACTGCTTGGTGGCCTGCAAATGAGGTAGCTTGATTTAAACTCATAAAGTACACTCAGTCAGTCACTCATACCTCAATGGAAAAGCTCAAGACAGATTGAATCATTTTTACAAGTCATACTCCCATTCTTTACTATACGCTGTGGGTCTTTACGGTCATTCTAGTATGATCATGATATCATTTAAATCTATCAAATCAAGTTCTTCCGATTGCCTGTTTTGCCATCATCATATATATATATTTCCTTGGAAAAAAATTAACTCTTAAGCTGGTTACACCTAACTGAACTAGATAGAATTACAAAAAATGCATATTATAAAGGTTTACGAAACCCATCAGGCTATTCTCAGAAAAGCTTAAAAAAACGACGGAATGAATCAATCAAAATGATCAGATGTTTTTGAAAATAACAGAAAAACGAATTAAAGACAAAAACAAAGAATTCTAAGTGAAAGGAAGGGAGAGAGAGAGAACTAGTAAGATGATTAGTTCTTTTTCCACCAATTTCTAAATAAATTCACTCGATCATCATCATCATCAAAAGAACTAGTAGGAATCAAAATGGTAGAAGTTTGACTACGATCTCCAATTGAAGAACATAATTGACAATATCGATTTTGAGCTTTATTTGAACGAAAATGAAGGTAAAGTAAAGGTAAGATGACGCCGACTATGAGTAAGGAGATCGGTATGGTGACGATCAGGATTAGGAAACCTCGCTCGTGAGATGATAATATAGTCTGATCGCACATTGCAGTGGGTAGCCATATATCTTGAGCGATTATTCTTGAGGCTGGAATTGAGGACGTCATACTATGAGTACAGATTAGTGGATTGGATTAGACCGTTGTGCTTGGAAACTTCAATCTGTTTTTTTACCTATATCACAAATGAAGCAGGAAGCACATGAGAAAAGATGCGAGAAGAGAAGTTAGAGAGGAATAAAGAAAGATGTGTTAGGTCGAAGACTGCATACAATTTTTACACCAAGGTTGTTCACTTGAGTGTGCTCAACGCGTTTGGGATTTTTGACTTGAGATGAAGAGTGAGAAAAGTAGATGTTGAGATGGGGTTTTTTATAAGCCTTCCATAAGATTGATCGGTTCAAGGAAGTTATCAGATAACCCATTGTGATTGGAACATCCTACTTTGTTTAACGTCCTGAAAAGGATTTATCTCTCGGTTTGATCAAGGTATATTCTTTGTAACCTCATCCTGCAACTCTTGTACCTGACACGGTAATGTTCAGTACGACAATCTTTGCTTCTATAAGCATTTGGTCTGTTAAGTTGGCAAAGTCTGTTGGATTACTCATGCCAGATTAGAATCATTCTTGAGACTTTTTTCCATTTGTCTATTTATACAGAAACACAAAGGATAGCCAAGTCCTGAGCATTTGATCATCCAGAAGAATGCAAACTACTCCTTGCAATCTTCAACAGGACCACCTAAAACCCAATGCTCTGAGTCTCTTACAGATTACCTTGTGGAAGGACAATGACTAACTGAAAGTTGTTAGGTTTGATGATCATCTTTCTCATAGAATTTCCAACTTTTTGAACCAAGACCTTATGATTACAGTCAATTGCAAAACGGTTGAGCGAGGTTATGGCCGCACAATTCAAGTGATTTGGCGTGAAATTGTTGTCTAGATTTTGGCAATCGACTGTGAGTTCCCTCAGTTTGGCTGAGTAGATGATAAACACACAGCCAAATTCATTTTGATTGGATAATTTGAATCCAACGATTTATGTACAAGATCGTTTTAGTCTGGTTTTGGAAATGTACGCTGTGTCTGCTTCTATCTGCCTCGAAATCAATCCCCCAAGTCAAGTAGAAACGCATCAACAGTCACTGAAACCTTGCAAGGTTACTGGGCATGGTTTGGCAAAAGCTTTGAATCCCCCGCTCAGGGGAGAAGAGAGATTATGCATCGCACAAATTTCAAGAAAGTTCTTGATCACACCTCGCACTCGAATTGATCATCTTCCGCGTGAATTGCATAAATTCTTCCCGAAAGGAAGGCAGTAAGAACACACTTGTCAAAAGCGCATCTAAACACCAAAGTCTGATTTATCGAATCTTAGAATCAGGTTGGGAGTCTTGCTTAGGTTGATTCTACCTTGTGGCAGCAATAAGCTTGAGTAAGCCCCTCTTGCGCGTTCGCCGCGACCCTTATGGCAGCAACTGTGTATTGAAATCATGAGAATCGATGCACGAACTTATCCTCCTTGAACCTCCTTGTCGTAATACACGTTGCTGTACGCTGTACATACTCAATTAGCGCCAACTCATTCCTGGTACAAAATATCAATTCATGACCAGAAGTTGGCATTTCAGTTGAACCGCTCTTGGTTCACCAATTGCAATCTCGATCCTTTGTCGGGCTCTTCCAAATCCCTCCGCATGTCATTCACCACTCTGAAGTTTTAAACGCTTGACGATGAGACAATACTGAAAGCTAAACCAATATGCCGATAGATACCCACGTTGCTCTCATAAGTAGTTGATTGATTCATAATTAAAACCTTAGTGAGGCCTAGTACTAATTATCACCTTGGGCAAGGACATCCAGAAGGGATCAAGTGTTTTGATTGGCTTTAGAGTGAATGGCTGCTTCAGGTATTCATTTCTTCTTCATCTCAGTTCGCTTATCACTTATGTAGCTGACGAACGCATATTTTTTAGACACTTCAAAATTCCACTCTTTGACCTACCCACCTCTAGGAGCGATGCCTAGTCTTTCAGAAGAGATCGCAGCTCAACTCGCGCATCACTTCCACTCACAGCCAGTCGCTGCCGATAGCCATACCGTTCAGTCTTCTTCAAGTCCCGCTACACCACTGCCTTCCCTCAAACTTCCGAGTCTGCCGATACCCAATACGTATCATAATTCCAATTCCAAGATCCGCTCAGGCGAACCTTCACCTGATTCCTCCTCAGCTACAGCTTCGATTTATCAAAAAGATGTAGAACGGTCGCATGGCATGGAAAACCCCTGGCAGCCACAGAATGCCCAAAGTGATTTTGGCAAACTTAGGCAATCGAATTCATCTATGAGAACTTCGGCGGACCAAACTTTTTCGCGTTCTATGTCCTTACCCGGGTCTGACTTTTCGCACAAGTCTCAAAACCCTTTAACGAATTCGAAACCCAGGCCAAGGACGCGCATCCAATCAAAAAGCAGAGCTCCCAGTGCTTACTCGGTTGGATTGATCGGGGTCACTTTTATACAATCTCTCGTGGTGGTGGCCATCCTAGCCTTTGCATGCCGAACTCTTCAAGATTCGCGATCAGATATCAGCATCGTATCTGCTTATTTGGTGAGGCATTCCTCTAGTGTTTCATTAGGATAGATTGGCAGACCCATTTGACGTAGATCACGTCACATATTTCGTATATCTCTGGTATGGCATATCATAGATCATCTTTATCATCGCTGCAGCTTTGTCCTTCATTTTGGTCAGTTCGTACTCATTGAGACCATCCCCTCATTATCATAATCCGGTTTGTTGATCTCTATCCATCCATATTTCTTTTATGATCACCAGGTTTTGGACTCGATCATGTCGCGGGACGTGATCCAGCTGATTGCGCTCTGTGTGTTCAATTTGTTCATGACTTGCTATGGTGTTGTACGCATCATATAATAATCTTTTGTCGCCTCATAATATCATATCATGAACTTATACAATGTTTTGTTTTCCAACCATGGCATGAAAAAAATGCCCGTCGAGATAGGTATTGCCCATTCAGCTGTGGAAAGCGTTACAAGAGACTAATGTCCCTGCTATGGAAAAGCTTCAGGATTGGTTGCAAGTGGTTCCGTGTGTCATGGGGGTGTCTACAATCATAATGACGATTTTAACGATTTTCATCCATAAAGAGTTTGGTATGCTACGTGGTTTATCTATCTTGTTTCATTCTGGACTTAGTCTTCGAGTGAGATCTTACTTCGTTCAAGATAGACGTATTCTGAGATGAGATATTCTTTTTTAACAAAACTGGCGATTGAATCACCAGGTTGGGACATCTATAAGCAAATGGGAGCAAACATGCAACTCAAACGAGCTGGTCAATACAGGGCCATCTTTTCGATCCTACAGAAATTTAACTCGTTCTTCTTCTTGGGTGCTATGATCCAATATGCGGTCCTTGGTCGGGACGTAGGATGGAGGACAGCTTTGACCTCAAGCACGTGAGTAAAAGTCAATTGGCCAGAGCAATATAGTTTCATGAATCCCTTTGTCAAAATGTTTATCTCCTGATCGTATTGACTCGTATTTGGATTGATCTTGAAACTCTGGTATGCTTCAGGGTGATGATAATATGCTCATTCATTATGTCAGTCCTGTGCAAGCGGTGTCCATACATTCAAAAGTTGGTTTACGTTCCAGAATATAACTGAATTGGCTCTGTTTTGCAATTTTGTTGCCGCAATCGTCTTTGGTTGGCTATCAGGGTTTCAGCAACAATAGCGGTTAGACGAGAGATACGGTGGCCACTCTGGCTATCCCACATTGGTTCTGTTTATATGATGGTACGTTGCTGTTCAATAAGTCTGACCATGTTCAACTGCCTAATCCGATCGCTTCTCCGTCCTGGACTTTTTGAAACAGGCATATGTCATATACCTTCTAGCCAAAGTCATTCCCCAACCCCAATTCGCCGCAGGCCATCGAACCCTGCGTTTCTTTTTGATTGTAAGCTTTCTAAATTTGGTGTGTGTCATGGTGGTGTCGGAGATATGTGCCAAGACATTTGGGCTAGGCATGCGTGAACTTGGTAAGTTTCAAAAAGTATTCCCAAACTGCACAGTCATTTACATAGCTCTTTGTAAATAGAGGAGAAGCTGACATGTCTGGTTCCTCTATGGTCAAAGGTAACCGCAAATGGTGGAAACGTAATGACACTCGTCAAACTACAAGTATCATAAAGCAATTCAAGAATTCTAGAATGTCAATTGATTGATAGATCTGTATCAAATCCTTCAAACCCGATGCGAAACTGTAATGGGTGATACACTCTAATCAAAACCACGAACTCTGGTTTTGAAACTAATGCTTTCACTTTTAGATGATGAGGATATTTAAGATGAATAGGCTTGGTGTCATCCTTGGTTGTTAATATCATTTGATTTTCGTTTTTCTTTTGGACAATTTGAAACTTATCTTGTTCATGCCCTCACTAACTTTCTTCTTTACCATGTATTTTCGGTCAATTGCATAATTTGGATACTTGGCTTATGAACAGATGTAAACACCGAATTGAGATCAGACGTATCACATCCATTTGGGTTATCTAATCCTTTACTAATGAAATTACTAATATCTTCTCTTACTTTCATCTATCAGTAATTAGTCTATATTCCTGTGACCATGACGTAGTGATCTCTTTGGTATAAATATTGATAAAGTCATTTGTATCTTCTTGCTTTTTCTCTTCACCAATTCTCAACATCACTATTAGTATGGGCAGGTTTGTTCTTTTCTTTGCTCATTGTGATTCTTATCACTTCTAGTTATCTACTAGAGCATACCCTCGGTCCATTATTATCATTGTAACACGGTGCCCCCCACCCCTTTGATTTCCTTTTGGCGAATGAGCTGCTTCGTCACCTTGTCATCTCAACTTTGGATTGCTAGATCCTTCCCTCGCGAGTAGTATTACAAGTATACTGGCAAATTGAGACAGAAGATCAAACATTCAGGAAACGTTCTGCGTCATCGACAGTAGTACAAGAAAACTCAGTCGATACAAGAACAAGGAGCGACGAGGAAAAAGAAAAAAAAGCTAGACAAGAAAAATGACAAAGATGGAGAAGAATTCTCATGAAATGCAAAATCACATTGCTAAAAGTCCATATCCAAGTACTTGTGAAGCGATCATCGCTCTTCAGTTTGAAATCATTAAGCAAAAAGGGCGGCGAAGAGTGATAGCGAGCCCACAACAAAAGGGACCACAAGATTGCAGTTGGTTTGGCCAGCGCTGCTGTTCTTGGCTCCAGCCTGAGATAGAGAAAAGAGGAAGAGACATTCCACAGGGTAAGATCAGAAAATTGTAGTAGGCAAGCTACTTGAAATCAAGGCAAGGGATTGGCTTACCGGAGGGGGAGTCTTCGTGGTATTCGTAGACTTGTCGTCACTGACCGACGAATTAGCGCGGTTTGCTGAGCCTGGTGTAGATGGCGATGCTGTGGTTGCTCCTGTTGTGGCTGGCACTGCTGTGGTGTTAGCTGTTGTTTTAGCATCAGTGGCATTAGCCGCCGGGCGAGTCTCAGCGCCAGCCGGTTTGATATCCGTGGCGGTTGCCCGGGGGGTGGTGGCGGCGGTTGGGGTCTTGCTGTCTAAAGTCGTGCTAGCCTGGATTGTGAGACAGGTTATGAGTACATATAATCTGTGATTTGATGAAAGCAGAAAAAAAACGCATGGACTGACCGCTTGACGTCGGTCGATGGATCCATTAGCAATTAGAGTGGAGAGAGCCAAAGCGAGAAGGGCCAGGACAGGGAGACTAAGGATGCGTTGCATTGTGGTTTATTCAACTATTCAGATTTCTGTTAAGCGGGGAAAACATGATGAGTTTTGATCATATGTGACGGTGTTGCTCGTGCCAGTAAAATGTCACTGACTCAAAAAACACAAATCTGCACTACGACTTCAAAGCTAGAGATTAATATTGCTTGTTAGCGAAAAGAGCTAGTGATTGGGTTGAGGGAAATAAGATGAAGTTCAGTTGTGATGAAAGGCAGATAGATTCAGAGGAAGTGGCACAATGTTGAAAGACAAGAAGCGCAAGGCTTCAATTAAAGATGCTCAAAAGTTTTGAAAAGTTGAGGGTTTGCTAGTACGATGAGTTCAGGTTTGAGTGATGCTTGGGGAAATTAATTGGTCTGCATCCAGGGCTTTTATAGACATCAAGGATAATTGTTGCATCTCGACTCTTTGGGACAGAATCTTTCTCCTTGTGTTTCTTTGTCGTTATTCGAGCTCGTTGCGATCTATTTTGGAGTTGAGACCATAATCCGAAATCGTAACAATATGCCAGCCCTTCTCGAGGAAGGTCGTATGGTAGACTTCTCCTGAATGTGCCATCGAGGTTAGAAAGTTCAAATCCCCTTATTCTTGCATCAGCGCCTTCATCCAAACCAGTGGATAATACCAAAAGAATACGTCATATCGAATGAGGCACTCCTCGTTCAAGGTTTCGCAGAGCCTCGAGCGAAGATGTCCTCTCACTTCTGTGGTGGTGAATATCCGAACATGTAACATGGCATGACAAGACGAAATGTGGGATGAATCATGAGAGACAGGTCTCAACAGCTACATATAACATGTTCTTTGCTGGCGGGTCGGGTTCTTGGTATTACATAACAGATCATGTCAATTGTGGGATTCACAGCTTCGACAAGCTCAAACTGCTTAACGACGACGTCATCAGTTTTTAACCATTTCTTTCGTTCCATCTGTGACTTGCAATGATTCTTCTGAAGATCATGCTCATCATCACTCCTATGTATATCTTCAATCAAATTATTCTATCCTTTACAGCAAAAAATCTGTTTTTGCTTGGTCATTGTTTCTTTTAGTCGATGGTATTTTTTGTGGTTGGAATAGGCTTTTTATTGCTCATGTTTTCTTGAAGTCTTATAATTGATTTCTTTTATTTCTTTACCTACTTTTCCGCTTTATCCCCTTTCATAGTTGTAAGGGAAAGGAATTTTTACACGCAGAAAATGGAGACGTGATGACGTGAGCACACAAGCATAATCAAGCAGTGTAAGAATTCCAAAAAGATGCTCAAATATCATTAAATGATGTGTATTCATAATTGACTCGCATCAAAGCTGTAACCTGCTTTTTCGCAATCAGTTCTTGCGCTTTGACATGATGGCAAGCTCAAGAGGCTTCGTGTCATATATTATTACTGATACCATTTTTATTTTCGATTTTCAATTAGACAATTCGGGAGATATATTGTACTTATTTCATGTGCCGTTACTCTTAGCTTTCTTATCTCGAGGAATAATATTTCCAGGCATTGTCAGTTGACTGAAGAATTCGACTAGTTAGCTCATTGACATGAGCAAAGGATCCGAAAAGTTGTCTCACTCTCTTTCTAGTTTCTTTGTTTTGTTTCTCAATTTTTTTTATTGTTTCAGCTTTTGTTTGCTACATCTCTTCCTCCCAGTAATATTACAAGTAGAATATAACAGCAGAGTAAGCTACCAGCGCAAACATCCAAGAGAGCAGAATATCCAAGAACAAGGAATGACGAGGAACATAAAACAGACTTGAAAAAGAAAACGATAGTAAAGAGAGATGAAGAAATGACAAGCATGTGGGAAAGTGGTCAGAAAACGCAAGATCACCTCGCCAGTGGTCAGGAGTTACAAAGTGCTTGCTGTGCATTCATCGCTTTGCAATCTGTGATCCTTAGGAAAAGAGAGCGAGGGTGAGTGATAGCGAAGCTCCAACGAAAGTGACCACGGCATTGGAACTGATTTGGCCGGCACTGCTGTGCTTTGCTCCAGCCTGAGACAAAGAAGATAAGAGGGGGCATTTCAGAGCATACAGTTAGCACATGTTTTAAACAAGCTAGGCTGATACATAGACTTACCGGAGGGATAGACTTTGTGGTATTGGCAGACTTCTCACTACCCAACGGTGAAGTTGTGGCAGTGTGGTTTGCTGCCCCACCTGCTGCTCCTGCGGTTAGCGATCCTGAGGGTGGTGTTGTTGTGGTGGTGTTGGATGTTGCTTTACTTTCAAGACCAGCAGGTTTGGTATCCGCGGCGGTAGTGGTGGTGGTGGCGCTTGTCGTAGCAGGTGTTGTCGTAGCAGGTGTTGTAGTAGCAGGTGTTGCAGCAGGCGTCTTGGTGTCCGGAGTGGGATGTAAGGGCATGACGAAACAGGTAATGAGTATTATCTTTGAGTCAAAAGCAAAAAAATCTGTGAACTAACCGCTTGGCGTCGGGCAAGTTGAGGAGTTCCGTTCACAATTAAAGTGGAAAGAGCCAAGACAAGAAGGGCCAAGATAGGAAGACTGAGAATGCGCTGCATTTTTTGATTGATAAGTTTCTGTTCGGCGGGAAACGAGATATTGAATTTCAACCACACGGGACGGTGTTGCGCGGTTCAGTGAAGGTAATGACTGACTCAAGAATTACAGAGCTGCACTGCAACTTTCAAAGCCTAAGAAAATGTAAGTTGATAGCGACAAAGATCTGTTGATCGGATCAGAGGAACTAAAAAAGGTAAAAATCAGTCGTGATTGAAGAGGGAGGAATTGGGACAAGGTGACGCACTATCAAAGGCCGGAAAAGATGCGCAAGGCTTTAAAAATGGTCAGAAGGGTTGACGATTAAGAAAGCTTGGAAAAAGTAAGAAAGCTATGAAAAAGTAAGCAAGGTTTGAAAAAGTAAGTGAGGTTTTGCGAGTTCAGGTTTGAGTGATGCTCTGGGAGGATAGTTCGACTGCACTTAGGTAAGGGGTTTTATAGACTCCAAAGTAAGTGGATGTCGCACTCCAGCTCGTGTTTGTTTGTCGTCGTTCGAGCTCCCTTACAATCTATCTTGGAGTTCACATCATGATCCATCCTCCCACCAATATGCCAGCCTTTCTCGACAACGCTCACATGGTAGACTTATCTGGAGCGATCGAGGTTGGGAGCATGTAGTTATCTGATATTCACATCTGCGACCCGATATGATCCATATAACCAAGCAAATCAGCGGAAAATGAAATGAGACGTCATATCGAGTGGGGCATCATATAGTGACCGGTCAGGAAAGCGATAGCAACATAGTCGCACCCCAACAACGGGAATCGAATGACGTACTAAAACGATCGGCTCTTCTTCATCATAGATAATGTCCCCAGCTTTCGTGGCAGGTCCTTGCAACAATGAGCCCTCTCTCGAAAGCTGCGGTGGGAGGATGGATAGCTCCGACGCCGAGTGAGACAGCGTGAGACGGAAGTCAAACTAGTCGGAGACTATGTATGTATACGTATACCACGCGGTGGATTTTGAGGACCCTACACGAGCGAGATTTTAGATGTGGCTCGGGTTGCTATGAAGGTTGGGCGAATTGATTGAGAACAGGAAATATGATCTCTTTGGTATTCTATCAGTTTGTAGTGTGGGACCTGGAGCGTATTGACAGGATTCTATCGATCTTTCAAGCTCGTTAAGATGAGCCCCGTGGCTATCACTATCCTCATAACGTATCCATGACGTATTTCACTGCCCGCTGCGAGAAGTCTCAAAATTCCTCATTGAAAGGAAACTTGACTAACGGGACGGCAAGGACGCCAGCGAGAAGACTTGATGATTTTGCGTTGAACGATGCTGATCTGTGGAACTGAAAGTATCTCGTTTGTTCAGTATTTTGATCCATATCGATTCGCAAAAGGATGGAAAACACTTTGGAGACTGGCGAGAAATTGAATACAATAAGTGAGAAGCAAAAGATGGTCAAAGTACACAAGTACTACCTAAAGAAAACTGAGATCAGGTGCACCAAATCGCTCTAAAAGATACAACCATTTTATGCCAAAAACAAACATTGAGGATTGACAAGACAAGACAAGATTTCCTCGCGTGGATAAATCACATAAGAGATCAAAGTCTTCTCCTCAAACCAGGAGAGATCAACACTTACAAACTCATCACGGCTCAAGCGTCAACATCTCGCATTGCTGAAATTGGTGAGAGAGCGTCCATATACAACATCAAACAAGGTCAATTCGGGTCAAGGCATTTCCTCACTTCTGAGACATTTTTCTAGATAAGTGTGGTCCTGCGCTTGAAAACGCGCAAATCACATGACACAGGCATAGACGTGAGCAGATACCTACAATGACAGTGCGTTGAGGTTTTACTGCATCCTCTACCAGTCATGTTTATGCGAAAGAGGTGATGTTTTGAGGGATAATCCAATCTCATCACTTAATGATATGATGAAGCTGAAGTGATGAATATATGCGAGATGTGAACTAGAGTTCGCAAGCCTCAGCAAGCTTAAGCATGTACAGCAAAACCAATGATCTCATGATTGGAAGGCCGTATTCTTCTAGGTGTGTCAGTCTGCTTGATTTGAACTAGTTTAAATCAATTGTGCATTACGCAAATTGAAAAGCGATACATACCGTTAAAAAAGGAGTGGTGAACAAGAGCATGTAGCTGAGCATAGTTTTGGTTGAATTATGATTGCCAGATGTGCCATAGAGGTGCTGCAACTACCCTATAATTGACGAAGCAACGCGTTTTTGTTTTCTAGCAGACAAAATTGTAATACTCAGAAGATGGTCAAAAGATATTCAGCTAATCCCGGTATGATGATGTCATATGGCGATCTGGACTAGCCCTACATAGTTCTACTTTGAAGGCGTTTGAGTTGAACATCCTCAAACCTGGAGGCGGTTGAGCAGCTCGAATCTTAGCGAGTGGTGAAGGCATATATTACCCCCAGCCTTAGACAGAAAATCTTTCTTGAATTCTGACCGTCATAACCCACATTTTTCAGAAATCCTCACCACTTGATCCTTCATATCAAAGAACACCCTCCTTTGAATCACACCACTAGACGCTCCAACAACCTCAACCCGCAACATGCAGTCTACAACCCTCATCTTCGCACTCGCCCGTAAGTTTTCGTGAATTCCCTATCCTCAAAATCTTGAAGTGTAATTGCTGACTCACCCAAACAAAACATGATACGCTCTCTGATTCCATATCATCCTCGAAATTTCTGATGTAGTGGTTTTTGTTTGCAAAGCTTCGCCATTCGAGTTCAACCAAACAGGGGCACAAAACTCAGGAAAGTTAGTAGCCTTCATCACATCATTACCATCCCTATTATCGTCTCTTCACTTCCATAGCTAGCCTCACCCAACCGTTTATTGTAGAATTCTTGAACGCGCAAATTCTCCCATCACAGAAACCTCTCTGCATTCTTCTCGCGCCATTTCACAATCTGATCCTCACTTAGATTACGAGGATCATATCTTCAGCATCGAATCTAAACCAGATTCACCACTTTCGACACCGAGACTAAGTACGACAGATGACTCCTCAGACCCTCCTAAACTGCATTTAGGAAAGCATGCAAGACCTAAAAAGTTCTTTTGACTCTCTTCACTTTCTCCTCTCATAAGTCTTTAGTCATCAATGCTGACAAACGAACCCATCTCTTTGTAGTAAACCTATCGCGGGTGGTGAAAAATAGATCAAATTGAAATTTTAGAACTTTTAGCTTTCTCGTTATTTTAATACCAAAAAAAATCAAAATCAAATCATCCTCTTGAATCAAATTCTTTAATCTCATTTCTCAAGATTTTCTTGTCTGATTCGTACCTTATCTAGTTTTTTTTATTCAGAATTCAATTCAAACCAATACTTCCAATCGTTTTCTTAATCTATATAGTCAATAAAAAAATCATGAAAATAAATCCTAATTCTTAATTTGACCTTGATTTGGTAATAAAAAATAATGTTACGGTTATTTGAAATCTGAAGTTGACTTTACAATCGACATAAATTATGTCAATTGTGTTCTTTGCAAGAATTCCAAAGGTAGAAGACAATTCCGAAGGGTACATTCATGGGTCTGCTTAACTCAAAGGCATCATCACGAAATAAACTAAATCATATGGATAGACAAATCTAGTTTTGAATACATATACATATATCTGTTGCACTTTAGACTCCCTTTTGAAAAGTCCTCAATCTGGGCATAAAATTCAATTGGAATTGTTGATAAGTGAAAAACGATCAAGACTCCAACCATCTTGATTTCTTGTACTGCATTTATTTGATTAGCTTTCTGAGTCTGATCAGACATTCGAGAATTGAAACTCTTTTAACCAAGCAAAATAGATTTCCAAGCTCTCAGTTAAGTGAAGAGTTTCTTCCAGTTTTCAAGAAAAAAAAATGATAATTTCAAAAAATCAAATTTCAAAAAGATGTTTGTATAATCACTCAAAATACTTTCTCAATAGGCCAAGCTGAATTAGTTTGAAATTGACTTGGTGCAATTTCTTCAACCTAATCAAAATGATGTTGTTTCATGAATTGATTCCATTCATTCGTTTTCAAAAGTAAAAGGAAAAAATTCATCAGTACTCTCTTGAAGTTAATAAATTATCAATCTTGATCATCTTTAAAAGAACTTCATCATCTTTCCGTTAATCTTAACTTACACTTTGACCTCTAGTACTTCCAGTTAACCTTCGATCACGTTCCATCATCATCTCATCCCATTTATCAGTACCATATCTCGGAGGCTAGAAATCAAAGAATCGTTTCAGATCATTTTGAGGTATGAGTCTTGAATGGGATTAAAACGGTTGATCGATCTTTGATTACCCACCTTGCCATCATTGGCCAACATTCGGGTAGTATTCAGAAGTGTTCCTGCTCCTGTGAACATCACAGTCAAGAGACCTATCGGATAGGAAGACGGATTTTGAGAAGGTTAGTGAAGAGAGGATGAGGTGATGAGCATTGAAGGTTGAGTAGGCTTGCCAAAGGGGATGAAGGCTTCCCATGGTACAGGCACTGAGTTGATGAAGACATTCGGGTTAGTGATGAGAAGTTTACTCAAAGGTGTTTTGTTTGAGAGAGATTTGCTTACTTTCTTTTTCTTTTTGTCTTGAGAAGTTGAAGTGATTTGAATTTAAGATCAGTGAGTTTTCAAAATCAGTTCTTCAACTGAAACTTTAATTTAATCTCAACCGAGGCCAACTTCGGGAGAGGAAGATGATCGATGGAGTGTCACGAAGACTGATGACATGTTACATACACCCAAACTAGATATGTAGTCTGTATGTAGCATGTCATCAGTGGTGATCCTCAGTTTGAAAGAAAACCAACATTCAAAAACAAACCAACCTATTCAAAACATTCTCAACTTCAATCAAATTACAATTCAAAAAAAATGTCAGACTTTCCAGAACTTGAAGACTTTAGTGAAAGCGGTGTACCGACTGGAATCAATCCAACATCAGATTTCTTATCAAGAGAAAGAGAATTATTAGGTGAAGAGTTTGAAAAAACACCTCAAGAGTTTCAATCAAATCAAGTCAATTTCAATTCAACTTCATCAGCAGAAGATCAATTCGGTTTAAATTCTTATTCAGTTAATCAAACTGAAATCAATCAAACCAACAAAGTTTCAGTTAATCCTCCTGTTGGTAATCTTCCAAATGAGTTGGATTCATTTGAAGAACAGTATCCTGATTTAAGTCAAGATACCGGATTAGCACCTACTGTTAGTTTAAGTTTATCTTTCTTTTTGATTAATCATCTCATTCATATATCCAAATCACGATGTGAGAATTGAATTGAACTTCACCAAGAGAATCTTCTGATTCAATTCGATTCAATTCAATTCACTTCATGAGGCTTGAGGATGTAAATCCCCCTTTGATCCACCATATCTTAAAGCAATGGAGTCTCATATCATCAAGTCATCATTCTCATCCTCATTCATCACTCTTGATCTATTCTTTTCGTCATCTCTAGAACGGTTTCAACGCACCTGCTCCTTCGCTTTACGGGAACCTTTCACCTCAAGCTTACTCTAACACTCCAGCAGTTTACGCTCAAACTCAAATGGAAGAAGAATCTGAGCATATCAAGTTGAGTGTCTACAATCAGACCTTTTTGACTTCTTAAACTGATGATCCACTGAATTATATCTCTTTCGATCTTTCTTTCTCTTTTTTTTCGGTTAACCTATTTTAGAAAATGGCGTCAAACTCAATCTGAAGAGATTCGAATCAGAGATGAACGTAGTGCAGCTAAACGCGAAGAAACGATTGCAGCAGCTGAGAAAGCGATTGATGATTTCTATCATGGATATAACACTCAAAAGGAGAAAAACATTGCACGTAATAAGTGAGTGAGATTGAGATCAGATCGAATGAAGGAAGTGAATTGGATATGAACTGATCGATTTGATTGATTGATCTTTCACCACCTTTTTTTTGATCGGTTTTAGAGAACAAGAATCTAAGTTTTTACAATCTAGAATGGATTCTTTAGGTCAAGGAACGAGTTGGCAAAGGATCGCAGATTTGATCGATTTACAAGATTCAAGATCAAAGACTTTATCTAAATCTAATCATGATCTTTCTAGATTTAAAGAAATCTTATTAAGTCTTAAACGTGAAGGTGAAACTGCACCTGGTGCGGCCGGTTATTAATGATGATGATGATTTTTTTCTCAAAAAAAACTCCTAACCAATACTTTTAAATTCAATTTGTTTTTTTGATTCATTGATTGTTTTCATTTTTTTCTTCTTCTTTGAAAACAATCATTCTCTAAATGGTTTTTGTTTTTGTTTTTTTTATTGATTTCTTATTTTGAATGGAGTTGAGAAGGGATGGATTGAAGACATCAATTGGTGGAAAGAAATAGACAAATTGATCGTCGGTATAGATGATTACTGAGGATGATGATAACATTCCAGATTGAAGGTATAGATAGGAGAAGGTGGTTCTGATGAAATGAAGTGATGAAAAGTTTTGATTTGATTTTGATTTGAACATTTCCTTTCTCATTGATCATTCAGAGAGTCACCAGTCAATCTGAATCACAATCAGCTCAGCCGGGTCGGATCCGATTGGTGTGTGACAAAACAAAGATCTTGGCTTGATCGGTACTCGGGTTCCTCAAAAGAGATTTATCTGATTAAGCCATCGATCAAACCAACGATCGATGATCATCAAACTCAAGCAAATCAAACATCAAACATCAAAATTAAAATAAAATGTCAAATGGAAAGAAACTTGGTATAAAACCTTTCCAACTTCAAACATTCAATTCCTTAAATGTATTTCAATATCTTTATCTCATCCTTTCATTTCAGTCCTAATACTAATTTCTTGAAATTTTACCTTTCTTTTTGATTAATTTGATGTTTTTTTCGATCATTTAATTTTTAAAAAAAGTCTTTGTGACTGGTAATAAGAATAAATTAAAAGAAGTTGAAAAGATTTTAAATGATGAAAGTTTAAATCAAACTAAGATTGAAATTAATTCGATGGATCTAGATGGTCAAATTTCTTTTTTTTTCAAATTCAATCTCAAAAAAACAAGTTAATCTTATATCTTTTTTTTTCCAAAAAAAAATTCATTTTTGTCTTTTCTTAGTTCCTGAAGTTCAAGGTTCAACACAAGATGTTGCAAGAGAAAAAGTAAAAGCTGCGAGTTTGATTTTAAATGGTCCATGTATAACTGAAGTTAGTGAAACTCATCTTGAGTTCTTTATCAATCAAAGTCTTAGTTTTTTTGATCAATTGAATTGGTTATCAAAAGGATACAGCACTTTGTTTTAAAGCAATGGGAGGTTTACCAGGTTTGTCTTGATATTTCCTTCTACCGATTTCTTGAGGGTTTTTTTTGTTGGATAGATCAATGATGATTTTGAATTCTTGATTGAATCTCTTTTAGGACCTTACATTAAATGTCAGTAAAACCATGATCCTCAAACCTTGATTAATTTTAACATTGGATTAATTTTCAATTATTAGGGTTTCTCAAATCATTGGGATTGGAAGGTAAATAATCTTTCACTTGATTTCAAATCATTCAAGATTCGCTTGAGATGACAGCGATGATGATAAAAGTTAACAAATTTGTACCATTTTTTTTTGCTTTGACCATGATTGGAATTTAAACTTTGATCCACCCAATTCGAAAAATCGATCAAAGGATTAGTCAAAATGATCTCAGGATTCGAATCTAAAGAAGCCGTAGCGATTTGTACATTTGCATATTGTGAAGGAATAGGTAAAGAAGTGATCTTATTTGAAGGTATAACAGAAGGTCAAATCGTTTCACCTAGAGGTCCGATCGATTTCGGTTGGGATCCAATCTTTGAAGTCAACGGTACTGGTCTAACGTTCGTTCATCTCTTCATCAATCTTTTTCCTTTTTCCGTTTTTTTCACTAAACCTTTTATCATCTTTTTTCTTTTGGATTGTTTTTGAACTTTAGGTATGCAGAAATGGGTCTAGATCAAAAAAACACTCTTTCTCATCGTTCTAAAGCTCTTCAAAAACTTTCTGAATATTTCACACATCACTAGTTATACTTTGAAAATTCTCAATCTTTCAAATTTCATAAAGAATCAAGTGGTCAATCAAAGGGTTTTTATCTATTCCTCAGATACCATATGTTTAAGAGATATACGCTGATTAACAAACTCATGATCTATATAATGGGATACAAAGTAGAATCCAGGCACATGGCCAGCCTATTTGAATCCGACCTTTTGCCCAGAAAATCCCTATTTACAGCCAAAAAAATTCTAGGCACAAGTCTGAGATTCTACTTTATTTCATGATTTATGTAACCAGGAAAATGCAGGGGTGAGTGACACTGAACTAGTTAAGTTAGAGAACCTCCACATCTTGACTGGAAATGAAGATTTTGGTTCTTTTGAGATATGATATTTGTGGAGCTGTAAGCCTCTAAGAGCCTGTATCTACTAGCTGTGTCTACAACTTTGATTTAGGACATCTGCTTCAAAGTCCATTTGAATGATCATTTCCAATCATGATTTAGATATCACTACCAGCAAAAAAAGATTCCCCACAAGAAAAGCAATTGTATTTAGATCAACAAAAGGCCTCAAATGAAGATTTATTACAGAATAATGCGAATTTAATGCATTTTCAATCCTTTTTCACTCAAAAATCCAATCTCTTTTTTACCTTTTGCTGGTAGTGTATCATGTAAGTTTAAGTTTATGTAACCGCTCATGGTCATCATTTTCTTTCCCTACACCAGAGGGACTTTATTGAGTAGGAAAAAATGATATTGTAATGCAGTGTATCTTGACTGAATACAGACAACCTCTCAGGCCAAATTTCTTGTCTATAAGGTAAGTCTCTTGCTCAAGCCTTTGACTTATGGCAAGGGACTTGGTTAAGTTTGCACCATAGCATGGTATGATTTGGTGATTTGGTGATATTGATGGGTGCCCCCAACTACTGGTCACTAGAAGGCCAGTATACCCCACCATGACTTCAAAATGTTTTGAAAATAATATGTGTCTGCTATTACAATAATATAACTCAGTGATCAACCAAAAGTGAAATATCACCAAAAATGAGATGATGTCATATGATGTCATAAACCTATACAAACCTGCTCCTGTATTTTCCCACTCATAATATATATAGTTTACTAAGTCTCATCCTGGAGATTGAAAGTTATCAAGTTTTCAAGAAAAAATTGTGGATTAAAGATCCAACTTTTGTATTACACACAAACTTGAGTCTTGTATATCTTTGTGGTCTATTGATATACATTCAAATCAAACTCTATAATCATATTCTTCAGATTGATCCTTACATCATACATCTCTCCTCTATGAACTGTATCTCTAGATATGTAATGTTTGATTGTATGTCAAAATGTTGATGCCTCATAGCTGTTCAATTGGATGAAAAATGTGGAGAATCATATGGCGAAAATGATTGTCAAGTTGATGAATATACATATAAAGAACTGTTCAGAATCATTTTGGTATCATCATGCCTCATGGCTTGACTTGAATCCAAAAAAAAACTGCACAGAATCCAACTTTTCATATTAACAATCAACAATTACATATAGAAATACAGGTCATAAAGGACAGGTGTATAGAGAGAACATGTAGAGAGATATATGACAGAAATGATTTTCTGTTTTTGACTATATGTATCACAGTGCCTGTGGAGGGCGCCCTAGGCGTTGGGGGACCTTAAGAGTACAAAGGCACACTTTTATACCTGTTGGAGCCCCCAACGGCTGGGGCAGCCCACACGGGCACTGTGTATATTGATGTACCTCAAATTTATCCAACATTCAAGTCTTGTGTATATAATTACACAAGTTTCCATTATCATGCTTTCTTAGAGTCATCAATTTTCTTTATCTTTCTCTCTTTTTATCATGTGTTCAATTGGTGTTTTTATTACTTGCTTAACATATGAATTTACTCTAACTTTTACTACACAAGAGTCTACTAAGTCATTAGACTATATGCCATGTGACCTGAATATTGACAAGTCACATTGTGGGTGTGGGGGGGGGGCTGGTAGGCCTTAGGTCCTCTAACCAGGTAGACTCTCTGTGTGTTAGGGTGCAGGGGAGGGTGGGAGGTAAAAGAAAAGAAATTGATAAGAGTGTGTTGATTACCTCTTGGTTATGTTTTGGAAAGTGATGATGATGGGATGAGAAAATTCCTCACTTTGAGAGATGATTCAAATTTGTAATCTCTCAAAGTCTTAGTGGGACAATCTTTCTTGTGGCCTGGTACTGATAGGTACTGGGCTCTCTACTCCGCTGCTCATCCCATATCTCCATGGAATTATACAGGTGCCGTTGCGCCTTTGGGCACCTGTAACATGGATCTTTTATCTGGGTTTCTTTTCTTGCTTGTTTTTGGTGGTACAGTAGGTAGAGTCTATTGTGTACTACCTTCCGCCCAGCCAAAAAAAACAACTTTGAGCTCAAAAACAGGGAGCTCAATAGCATCATTTCAAGCTGATACCTAGACAGGTGGAATCAGAACATTGAGCTTAATCATTCCATATACTTTTGAGATGATTGGAGGCCCTGGTCATTTTTTCTTTTCTGTAGGTTGTCAACATTTGGGCCTAGACATAGGCTAGGTACCCAAGCTACTTGAGCTACATACCTAAGCCACTTGTGCTAGGTCCCTGAGTAGGGCTATGACCCAATCCCGACCCCGACCGGCCAAGTCTGCCCGACAACCTCTTGAAGGCAGACGGTACGCGCCCTGATGCTTTAAACCTAGCTTTGTGAGCGTTCCCAAAGCCCCGCGGGCGTTCCGGCGGCCCCGGTCCGCAGGGCCGCCGAGTATAGAACTGTCACTTAAAAAAAATTCTGTTGCTTAAAGTTGAAATACAAGTCGGCTGTTATGCCCATTCCACCCTCCTTTGTGCTCAAAATAGCACTCCATTGCCCCTAAAATTGAGCCTGGCTTTGCCCTGCCCCAAGTCCTTAAATTCAGGGCGAGCCTTGGCCAACCCGAGCCAATTTGCCAAGGCCCTTGGGTCTACCCAAGGCCTGACCCGGCCTCGGGGCCTGCCCTGAAGCTTCAGGGCCGGGTCATAGCCCTACCCTGAGCTACTTGACCTAGGTACTCAAGCCCTCAAGTACCCTGGCTGTACTAAAGCTCACAATACTCAGCCCTGATTATGTAGTTATGCTGCAGCGGTATTGGCCCTGCTTTGCTACCAGCATAGCTAATGGTGTACTTTTGGGTTCCATTTCCCCTACTGATGGTGTGTTGGTTTTGCTGACATACCTTTTTGGATAAAATTGTTCATGATTGATGCCTGTGTATCCACCATTGCCTTGATTGAGGTTACTGATTTTTTTTTGGATTTTACTAGACACTGCCTCAAATCCAAACTTTGAGGCACTACAAAAAAAAGTGCCTACTTGCCTTTTCCCACAAAAGAGCACCTACATTTAGAGTTTAGGCACTTTTTACAACAAAAAAGCACCTGCATCTTCAAATACACATGTACACGCTCAAATAAAGCGTGTACATGTTTCAATACAGATGTAGGCGCTCAGAGAAAGCTCCTACATGAATTTATACACATGTAGGTGCTCAAATAAAGCGCCTACATTTCAAAAACTCATGTAGGCGCTTTGTTTGAGTGTGTTTCAAGTTGCAGAAACAATATTGGAGGACAGAACACATATTTCAAGTAAAGATCTTATCAACAGAGGACAGAAAACATATTTTGAGTAGATCTTATCAAAGGAGGACAGAAAACATATTTTGAGTAGAGATCTCATTATTGGAGTACAGAAAACATATTTTGAGTAGGGATCTCATTATCAGAGGGAGAAAACATATCCGAGGCTGCAAATTCATTACCAGAGGACAGAACACAAACAGTGGTCTTAATTACCCTGTGGTGTGGATCTCTCCAATCAGCCTTCAGTCAAACTACAGGCCATAGAAATTGTCTCAATTGTACATTTATTAGAATGATCATTCAGATCAAAAAAAACCACTACCCAAACTTATTGAAGGAAACAGATTGGACAAAAGATGATATCAAATAATAAGATATATAGATATATATTGATAAATTTAAAGAAAAACAAAAACAAAAAAGTCTAACTTTGAAAACTAAAGTATTCAAAAAAAATTATGCTGCTTCAAATCAAAACTCTTACAATTTGTTTTTTTTCAAAGAAAACAGAAAAACTTTATAACATTCAAATAGATTTTTTATAAAAACACAAAGACTAAACCCAATTTCAAATACATATTTAATTTTAAAGAGAAGTTTCGATAGATTAATTTTTTTTACCCTACTCAAGATCTGATACATAAATCATTCACTTCCTCCTTATCAAGTAAAATATTGCTTACGAGTCAACTATTGATTGCCTTATCTTATCAACGATACCTCCTAGTAGGCACGATAGGTACAAACGTTCTAAAAGGTGCCATTTGTTCATCTTCACGATACTTAGCTAAGATCCTAGCTCGTGTACCAGGCTGTTGTATGGTTGGATCCACAACTGGATAACCAGGTAAATCATCTTTAAATGGTTCCAATTGTTCTGATGGTGATTTGAGTGCTGATGGTGAAGTTTGCCTTGAAGTATGTGTCTTGTTCAGTCTCGATCTTGAGTTTCGTGACTCCCTTTGAAAATCTGGTGCCACATTTGATCGGCGTTCGGACCTTAGTCGATTTACGCGGTCGTTTATAACGAGAGATGTTGGCTTCAGTGCTGGAGGAGAGATCTGCCTTGAGCCATGATTGTCATCTGATGTCAAGTTTTGTGACTCCCGTTCAGATTCGACAACTGATTGGGTATCAAGTCTGGGTCGAATCGAGCGGTCCGTTCTGATACTATTAGGCTTTACCATCAATTCAGCTGCTATCAAAGCAGATGATCCTTGAGTTGTGTCGGTCAATGTATCGCTCTTGTCTATATCATCGTAGTCAGATGGGAATGAACGCTTTCGTGCCATGTCTGAGTTTGATTCCCCAGGTATAACCAAGACGGGTGTATTTGTTGAAAGATTTTGAACACTTGTGGGTGCTGCGACCGCTTGTGATAGACATGAAGTCAAAGATGGCTTGGACTGTCGTGGGCCGCTGTTGAGAGGCTGATTGACAGGGAATCCAGTCTGCAACGCACTAGCGAGTGAACTAGAAGACAAAGGAGATGGCGGTTTTGTTGGAACGGTCTGAGATGCACTGACAAGCTCGCGAGTCGACAAAGTAGAAGGAGGTTTTGTTCTATTGTCCGGTCGAAATGAAGGTTCAACGCTAGTCACTGCGAAGCCTAAAGATGAGCGCTCAGCCGGATTTGTGATTTTCGGCGCTCCACTCGGTCCACTTGGGGTAGCAATAGGAGTCCGTAGAGCCCACAGACCATCTACAGCGCCAGTCAGAGGATACGCCAGGGTTTTAATATGAGAGACGATCGAGTCCTTATTGGTTTCATTCAACTTAGCAAACGTATGGAACAAAACTGGTAAAGTCTGAGGACCTCGATTGAACATTGCCTGTAGCATCTTTGTGATTTTGGGGTCTAGCGTGAAGGGCACGGGTGCGGTGGGTCTCTGGTCAGATGTCTGTGCGGATGTATTCGAGCTCTGCCGTGACACCGGAAGCGGCTTCAAATGCCTCAGAGTTGGAGAGATGTGGCGGTTCAGATCAGTGGCAGGAGCCTGGAGAGAAGGATCACGAGAAGTTGAAGGCACCGGAACAGTTATGGGATCGCGTAGGACGTTGGACATGGCCGAGGGTGATGATGCAGGAGCCCCAGCAGGAGGTATATTCTTCTGGATAGGCGTGGGCTGCACGCTATCTGCCGACTGACGAAAAGGTTCAATGATGGCGTGAATGGTGTCCCCGAAGCCATAATCTTTGAGGACGCTGACCATTCTAGCTCGTTCTGAGAACGTAGCACGACTGTATACAGACGCAAACCTGGTCTTCTGTTCTTCGTTGAACGTATGTCGGTTCGCTGGCGGAGGTAATGAGGTGATCGCCGGGTCGACCAACAAAGGTGCGGCAGACTTTTGCTGTGAAGCCATGCTGGGCTTTGCAGGATTAGGTTGAGAGGGAGGAGTTCGAGTATCAGTAGTTGAAGGTGGTGCCAAGGATGAACAAGTCCCCGTCGTGGGAAGCACAGTTGTCAATGGCTCTAATGTCTGGTTGGTTCCGAGCTCAGTCGTACGGGATGACGAAGCAACAGCTGGCGCGCCAATAGTGGGTGTTATAGATGGACCGGACGGGCGAGTCTGTTGAGGACGCCCGGTGCCAAGTGCTGGTGGGGATGACGCAACACACGTTGTGAGAGTGAGAGCCTGTTGTTCAGAAGACTTAGCACTATCTTTGTTGCACGCAGTGTCAATCCGCTGTGATCCTTCGAGGTTTTTGAGGGTGAGCCGTCCAAGGGATGCTGGACCAGTGGAGGTGGGAAGTGATCGTGCCCCGGTTGGCGGAGGAAGTGGCACGACTGTAATGATAGGAGGATGTTTCGGTGGCGGGTAGCGCGGCGAAGAAAATACCGGAATATAATTGGGAAAGCCCGCCAATGTGGGAGCAGGTATGGTAAGATATTTGAATGTCAAATCGTACGTCGAGGATGACGGATCAGGTATGTAAGGTGTAACAGAAGAAATGCCAAACGGCGCGGGCATTGAACACCAATTCAGGTGCTCCGTCAATGCATCATCTATTAAACGAACAGCGGCCAGCCAGTTTTCGATTTCAACTGACAACGCACCACAGGATTTCACGGCGTCACCACACGAAGGTGCAGAGGGTTGAGCAGGAGGTAGAGTAGGTACATCATTGGATGGCTGGGCGGCAGATTGAGGAACGGCTTGAATTCGACGGGAAGTAGGCAGGGTAGATTGTGTGTTATCAACCACGGGACGTGTGGCCGAAATTTGATCGGAAGTTGTCCTACCGACATTTGTCGGTTGCGTGTGTACTTTGGGAGATTTATGAGGTGCTTGCTGGGGAAGTGATTTAGAATCGATCATGACGACCGAGGTCGTGCCTCTGACTTGCATAATGTCCGAGTCCGCTTGAATTGCTGTAGCTGATCCTTTCGAAGGGCCCGTAGCAGATGATGGAAGTGGGTCTGGATCAGCAGTAAAGTCTTGAAGCGCAGGAGGTGAGACTGGTAATGATCGGATTGCAGGAGTGACCTCAGGGCTCGATGGAAGTGGAACATGTGCGGGTTGCTCAGGCGCTCTTGAACATAGAGAAAAACACGTTAGTGACCAATGTTGAGAACCTGTTAGATGGCAGTAAAAGCATCACGAAGTACCTATCCGTGGTTGTCGATTGAGTCACTGATGACTTGCGACGCTTCACAGGCGCGCTCTGTCCGACCAATTGCCTAAGAGCTTTGCATTTCCAAATACTATCAATACCAGCGATAACAGGGCCCGCATCATCAAGGAGTAAGCATCTCCAGCTTTCAAAGACATCTGCAAGTCGCTCTATGGCATCATGAGGCGTGTTTAGTTTGATCATTTTCAAGATAGCCAAGCAAGTCTTGATCCCGGTGATGGGTAAGGGAGGACATGAAGATGATGATTCCGCGCAGATCCGACGATACTTGTCGAGCAAGCTGGCTTGTATCGTCTTACTCCGCGATTTGAGAGTGTTTCGCAGATGAGCCAAGATCTCTGGAAAAGATGAGGCAAAATTAGTGTTGACTAGGTTCTGGATGTTGCAAAAAGTAAGAGGTGTTGTTACATACGCTCTTCTCTTTCAGCATCGAGATTTGGGAATCCAAATTTGCGACCACTTTGACACGCATAAGATTCAGCAGCAACAAGTTGAGAAGTGATTTGAGAAAGAGGTGTGTGATCGTTGAAGGTAGGCGATGACATTGAGAGCAGGAAGAAGCTGAAAAAGTTAAAAGCCCTGAACTGTTTTGCCTAATTCAATACAGTCGGACGCGGTCCCGAGACACAGAGGATGAAGTGGATTGGATTGATCGAAAAAAGCGTGGGGAATTGAATGAGAAGACTGTTGATAGAGAATGAAGTGGAAAAGTTAAAAAAAATCAAAACATGAGGAAGATCTCATCATGAGTAACTTGGACTTCAGTTCATGAGAATCAATTAGTATTTGATATTTACCCACTAGTGATGATGAGCAAAGGCTAAGCTACTGATGAGTGAAGCTCAAGGAACTTAATCAGAGAGAACCATTTTTGTAGATTCTATGTGATTCACATCCAGTTCAGTCTGACAGCTCATAAAATCTATGTATTTTGAGTTGAGAGTCAGTGGATTGCTTATTTGAACTGATTGAGAAAAAGTGTAGGATGAAGGGTTTAAAAAGGCTGAGTGCAAAAGGAAATCACAAGGGTGAAGTTGTCTGAGGATTTAACTAATTATGGGAATTTAATTGAAAAAAAAACAACAACAACAAAGTTTTCAATTCAATTCATTCAGATTAATTAAATACAGTTACTTAATTGAATTTAGACTGTTACACATGTAACCTGAAAACCAAGCCCAAATTGTCATTATCTTTGACCTAACCCTGAACCACTTTTCAAAATACACCTGTATTCATTACAGCCAATTTATCATTACTTGTCCAAGGTTTCCAAAAAAGAAAAAGAAAAGTTGCTTGAAACCTAGATGTTTACTGGATAAAACCTGATTTTGGATGGCCAATTTGAGATCTGATTAGGTTTTGACCCATATGATCTGTAAGGGGGCTGTGACCCAATCCCCACCTCAGCTGACTGGCTCTGTCCAACAACATTTTCAAAGTTGATGTTCCCCGCCCCAGGTTTAAGAAACTTACCTGATGACAGTGACAAAGACCATGCATCACTTTTCAAGTATGACCTTGTAGCACTTTTTGCTCAAAGAAGGCTCATTTAGCTGTGAGATACACTTCCAAGCACTTAAACTTGCAATACAGGCTGAGATTATTGTCTTTTAATACAGTGCAGTCCTGCCTCACCTTAGAAAATTCCTGCACCCCTTGGGTCTCCCCAGGGTTGGAAAAGGCCTTGAGGCCGGCCCTGAAAGCTCAGGATTGGGCCACAACCCTAATCTGTAATAAATTTTCATATACAATTGGTCATGTTCTGAAACTTGGAAATGATTCATACTATGGTCTATGTAGTTCAAAGTTAAGTGGGGTTTGCTTGGATTTACAGACAATGTGTGAAGTATCCCCACAACTAGGATACATGACAAGAGATGACTGTTGAAGTATTTTGCTTTTATGTTTCATCTTTACATTTACATAAATCAAACTTTCTATTACATATATATTTCATATCTCATTTCTAGTATTATTACATGTAGCTGAGACATTTTGTCTGTAATGTTGTTTCAATGTCTGTCATTATTTTAAACCTAAATACCGCTTAGAATTTCTTTGTAAAACCTCGAAGAGCAGCGAATAGAGTTTCACCTTCCTCATCCAAGATATTCTTAATTCATCTTGGGTGAAAGGTGAGTTAACTCTTTCGTGGGATTTGAGATAGTTCAATAGGTTCTCTTCTGAACTTTATCTCTCCCTGCTCTGACAGGTATGTAGCTCTGCTCTATTATTTCATTTCTTATATCTTAGCTATTTCATTTATTGAATGTGATGGAAATAAATGCTGATCCAAGATATTCTTAATTCATCTTGGGTGAAAGGTGAGTTAACTCTTTTGTGGGATTTGAGATAGTTCAATAGGTTCTCTTCTGAACTTTATCTCTCCTTGCTCTGACAGGTGAGTTAACTCTTTCGTGGGATTTGAGATAGTTCAATAGGTTCTCTTCTGAACTTTATCTCTCCCTGCTCTGACAGTTTGAACAATGACCTGAAACCATAATTATGTAAACTTGTGTGTATATATCATAAGTGTGGGGACTTGCACAGCCATTCAATACTTGTTTTAGAATGATTTGATACAAATTGGGTGCCCACTGAATAAAGGTCAAACTACATGCACCTAACCCTAACCCTAACCCTGGACATCCATTGAAGGGTGCTGATGCACCTTGAGATTGTAATCAACCACAGCCACTCTATTGAAACTTTGATTTTATGCTGTGACTCACGCATACCTTACTTCCAATATAAGACTTATTCTGAAATAAGTATGTCCTCTGTCTAGCGCATCCTCAAACTTTGAAGCCATCAACCATCAACCTCCAGCCTGTCAATGGATTGTAATACATATGTAAATATATGTAACTTGTCTGAAACCATAATAATTACCCCTCATAGCTCAGTATCAAGAGTCACTGAAGCAATTAGACTTAACTCAAACTTAAATAGTAAAGTTGAAACCTAACCCAAAGAAAGTCAAACCTAAGTGCCAACCACAGGTTGTCACCTTGGTCTTCAAATACATAAACTCTTCTTTCTCCCACCTTGGAAGAGGACCCAACTTCATAGAATAATACGACACAACACCAGTACATACTTGATTCTTCACAAAGAATATTGAGTGACATGATGTAGCTGTATTCTGATGATCATAGTTCTTTATCACCCAGGTTATTGTGAAACCCCAAGTGGTCTTCTGAGCTGGTGGGATTAATGGCGGACAAAACAAGCTTAAGTATTTACAAAGGGTTCCGCTTCAAAAAGCCTAAAGTACCCTGCGGCCGCTCTGAACCTTTGGGGTTATAGGCCATTGCTATTGGCTGCCCACAGAAAACCCATGTAGGTGCATATATATCATGCCAACAATCTCATGATATTGGATGTATCCACTGGAAAATTTCCATTTTTCAGGATGTAGGCATAATTTTTTATGCCTACATCACGCCTTCACCAAGGGGCTACTTTGAACTGAGGGCACCTGAAACAAGCCATATTGAAATATATGTATTGAAGTGATTTAAATTACGGTCAAGAACTTCCAGTTACATATCCAAAATAAAATCTATATAATAAAATTAAAATAAACATTAATTCAATTGTTCTCGAGTGTGAATTATGGAATGACTCTATTAGGATATTCAAGAACTGAAAAGATAATCATGAAGCAGTCAAGTCTATTGTGTGTGAATGCTAAGAGATATTAGTTTATCTCGAGGTCGAAGAAATGTTTCTGTTTGTTTCATTTTATTGTGCTGAGTTTGATATTGCGACGTGCTGTGCTTTTGTAGAGAAAACATTTGTTAGATATATATATCTTATCCCAACTATCTTTAGAATCTTTTTCCCTTATCGAAGAAAAAGATTCTAAAGGTAAGATGATTATTTTTATCTTAACTATTTATATATATATATATTTTTCTTTTATTTACCGTCTTGATTTTCTTACAATTTTTCTTCTCATCTATTGGCAGTTTATCTCTTTATCTTCAGGTCTGTAGAGCGTCGAGCTCCTTTATTTTATAGTCTGGTCAGCAGTGTCTCGTCAACACTTAAGCTGAACCAATTTTATTTGTTCACCTTATAAAAAGGTGTGTTAGTAATTAAATAATCGAAGAAAAAGATTCTAAAGTTTATCTCTTTATCTTCAGGTCTGTAGAGCGTCGAGCTCCTTTATTTTATAGTCTGGTCAGCAGTGTCTCGTCAACACTTAAGCTGAACCAATTTTATTTGTTCACCTTATAAAAAGGTCTGTAGAGCGTCAAGCTCCTTTATTTTATAGTCTGGTCAGCAGTGTCTCGTCAACACTTAAGCTGAACCAATTTTATTTGTTCACCTTATAAAAAGGTCAATTTAGTTCAAATCTTTTATGGTAGCGAGAGATTCGATTCGATACACCTAATCAAATCATTCTATGTCAACATCTCCAACCGATCTCACAAGTCCAACCGATATTGAAAACACCGAGTCAGAATACGAACACAATTCTAACCACTCTGATTCTGGTAGTACAGACACCGCTAGAGTTATTCAGTCTAACACAGTCATGTCTAACAACGATGATTCAGTAATACCTATGTTTGGAAATGCCATCCAAAAGTATGGATTTCAACTTATCAATGCTCTTAGTAAATTTAAGATTTCTGAAAGTCTTGAAGATGATAACTATTCAACATGGAGTCGTGCTATTTTTGGTAGTCTTGATAGTTTAGAACTTCATCATTATCTTTTAATTAAAGGCTTCAAAGACACTGAATTAAGTGATGCTCAGTCAGTTAAAACCAACAAAATAATAGTTGATTTCATATTAAATCATCTTGATAAGAGTAATCACACTCAAGCATTAAATCATCTCACAGATCCCAATAACTCTCTTCAGATCCTACATGATCCTTATAGCTTGTGGGAGTTCCTCAAGGAAAGACATTTCCTGATTAATTCTCAACGACTGGCATCTATCTCAAAGACCCTCAATACTGTTTCAATCCATCGTAGTGATTCTCTGTCTAGTTACCTCGACAAATTCAAAAGTCTGTATATTGAATTCACTCGTTATGGAGGCAAAATGGATGACTTACAGTCTGCTATTAGACTTATTGATTCTATATCAACACTTCCGCCAACTACAGTAGAATTCATTCACAATACTGTTAAACCTTTGACACGCAAAGATGTCATTAGATATCTACGGGACTATGATACTAGACAAAACAATTTTTCAACTGAGGCCACTCGAGAAGTACATTATGTGGAAGCCAACTTAGCAACCACTGGTTCAACTACATCTCGGTCATCTAAGTTTTCATGTACTGAGAATATGTGTAAAGGACCCCATCCGGCAGATAAGTGCTGGTCTAAACCAGAGAACTTTAAAGAAAGGGATGATTTTCTTGCTAGACGAAGATCAAGAGGAAGCTGGAATTATCGTGGACGTCAAAACTCAAGCCGATCTTATCCACCCAGTTCAGGATCTCAGATTCGAGGTATGCAAAGAGTGGAGACTCCGTCAGCAAATTCCATCTCAGAGTCCTTTCAAAATTTGTCATTCAATGTAGAATTTACGAATGTTCTTGAAGAACCAGAAGCCAACTCAACTGAAATTACATCAGATTCGATTTGGGCTCTTCATGATACTGGTGCCACACACCATATGTTTAATGATAGTAGTTTGTTTGTGCAAGACAGTCTCAAAAAAGTGGAAGATGTAAATCAACGTCTAAAACTTGCAGGTGGTGGAGTTTCTTTAGCTGTAGAAAGTATTGGTAAAATCAAATTAAAAGCCGGTGATGGTACGGTGTTCGAACTCAATGACTGTTTGTATGTACCTGAACTTGGAAGAAACTTGATCTCAGGTGGAATTTTAAAATCAAAAGGAGTGAGGGAAGTTTATGACGATTCAGAACCTTCTTACTTTGCTTTAGTTAAGAACGGATTAGCTTTATTTAATGGGGTCATATTAAAGAACGGACTTATGCACGTGAAGATTAATCCAGTAAGCTTCCTAGATCAAACAACACAGTCTTCAAGCACAGTTAACTCATCAATTGTTCATCGTCGTCTAGGTCACTTGAATGAAAACTATCTTAAACAAATGATATCTCATGAGAGTATGGATGGGATTAATTGTGTTGATAATAATCCTGAATCATGTGAAACTTGTAGTCTGTCTAAAAATACCAAGTTACCTTTCAATCACACGCGTCCACGAGCTGTCAGATTTCTTGAAAATGTTCATGTTGATCTTAGTGGAATTTGTCGAATCAATGGTTTTAACAATGAAAAATATTTTATTCTTTTCTGTGATGACTACTCGTCCTTTAGACACATCTTTGGTTTGACAAGTAAAACAAAAGAAGAAGTCTTTGATAAATTCAAATCTTATATTGCTGTCAGTGAAAGACAAACAGGGTGTAAATTGAAACAATTCACATTAGATCGTGGAGGAGAATTTGTAAATGACCTACTTGGTTCTTATCTAGAAGAACTAGGTATTGAACTACACTTAACTTCAGGCTATGCACCTGAAGAAAATGGAGTCTCAGAAAGAGGGATGCGTACAATTATCACCAAAGCAAGATGCTTAATACTTCAAGCGGGTCTACCTAATGTCTTCTGGTTTCTGGCGTGCACTACTGCTGTTTTTCTCACTAATAGAACAATTACTCGTTCTATTTCTAATTTCAAAACTCCATTCGAATTATGGCATTTTCGAAAACCAACAGTTTCACATTTGAGGGTGTTTGGTTGTCAAGCATACCGGCTTATTAGAAAAGAAACTAGATCATCAAAGTATTCACCAGTTAGTTCAAAAGGTGTGCTAGTTGGATTTGAACAAGACAACTTTAACTATCTTATATTTGATTTAAATGATAAGAAATTTCATTTGTCACATCACGTTACTTTCAATGAAGATGTTTTTCCTTATTTAGTTAAACCTGAACTTAAACAAAATTCCAACAACTTAGTTAGATCACTCTTTTCTGACGATGACAAAGTATCAGAAGAAATTGATAAATGTGATGATAAAGTAAAAGATACTGAAGATGACATACATGATAAACCTGTCGAATTAACTTCAACTACTTTATCTCCAACTGCTCAAGAAGAAACAGAAAATGTGGAGACACCGTCTTCAAACACTTTAAATCAAAATAGTGAGAATACTAATATTACTCGAAAGTCAAATCGAACAAAATCTGTAATAAACTATAAAGGAATGGGTGGTTGTGCAGCTCTTGAAAACTTAACAATTGAAAAGAACTACACTAAAAATTTAAATCAAGTTTATCATCCATTAAGTGGATTTGTATCCATAGACGAAGACGACATCTGTATTTCATCTTACTTCAACTGTCTCCCAGAATGCTTTAATGCAGTATTAAATTCGAATCCTGATCCGAAATCCTTCAAGAAAGCCATGATGGCGGGTGACTCCCCCAATTGGAAACTTGCTTGTGATAAGGAAATGTCTTCACTTTTAAAGAAAGACGTATGGACTTTAGTAGATTGTCCAACTCACAAATCTGTAATTAGAGGGATGTGGATTTTTCGCAAGAAAACTAATCCGGATAACTCAGTAAAATATAAAGCTAGATTTGTTGCTATGGGGAATACCCAGGTTGAGGTGAAGATTATGGTGAAACCTTCGCTCCAACGGGTAAACCCACTTCCTTGAGATTGTTATTAGCAATGGCTGCAATTTTCGGATGGGAAGTTCACCAAATGGACGCCGTTACTGCTTTTCTGAATGGCATTCTGGAAGAAGAGATTTATATTGAACAGCCTGAAGGTTATGTGATTGTTGGTCAAGAAGGAAAGGTGCTTAAGTTGAACAGATCTTTGTACGGTCTTAAACAGTCTCCCAAAATCTGGCAAGACGACGTCACTCAATACCTCATAAGCCTTTGTTTCGAACAATGCATTATTGATCCGTGTATTTACGTTAGAACTGATGAAGAAAAACAGCTTATCACCGTTGTTTATGTTCATGTTGACGACATGGCTATTACCGGTAATGACACTCAAGCTTTCAAGACAGAAATATCATCAAAATGGGAAATGGAAGATTTAGGATTAGCTCAAACCATTGTCGGTATAGAAATTGAAAGAAGAGGTCCTCACATTTATTCACTGGTTCAAACTAAATTTGCTGTTACCATCCTGAAAAGATTTGATATGTTAAATTCGAAACCTGCGTCGACTCCTCTTACTCCTAATCTCAAGCTTTATTGAGCTACAGATGAGGAAATGTCGGATTTTTCTAATCTGAATCTCAACTATAGAAGTGCAGTTGGATCTCTTATGTACCTGTCTCAGTGTACTCGTCCTGATCTGGCTCATGCTGTTGGAGTTCTATCTCAACATTTAGATAGGCCTGGTGTACAACACTGGAATGCGGCACTCCAAGTATTTCGTTATCTTAGAGGAACTATTCACTTAGGTATTGTGTATTCAGGTGAAAGCTCGCTAAATCTGTCAGGTCAACGGAGTCACTCTTATCCACTGTCCTACTGTGATGCTGACTGGGCCGGTGATAAAAATTCAAGAAGATCAACTACGGGATATATTTTTACTTTAGCCGGAGGCGCTTTATCCTGGAAAAGTAGATTACAACCTACAGTAGCATTGTCGTCGACAGAAGCTGAATATAGAGCAATTACGGAAGCTGGACAGGAATTATTGTGGTTAAGAAGGATGATGGAATATTTTGGATGTTTTGATTCTGAACCCACGGTGTTACAAAGTGATAATCAAGGAGCCATTCATCTAACTAACAAATCTATTTTTCATGGAAGAACTAAGCATATAGAAATTCAGTATCATTGGATACGTGAAGTTGTCAAAAATGGAGATCTAATTCTTGAACATTGTCCTACTTCTGAAATGGTTGCAGACCTACTCACTAAAGCTCTTGGTAAACAACAATTTATTAGATTAAGAAGCAGACTTGGTGTAAAGGAGTAACTAGGAAATTCTTGAGGGGACGTATTGAAATATATGTATTGAAGTGATTTAAATTACGGTCAAGAACTTCCAGTTACATATCCAAAATAAAATCTATATAATAAAATTAAAATAAACATTAATTCAATTGTTCTCGAGTGTGAATTATGGAATGACTCTATTAGTATATTCAAGAACTGAAAAGATAATCATGAAGCAGTCAAGTCTATTGTGTGTGAATGCTAAGAGATATTAGTTTATCTCGAGGTCGAAGAAATGTTTCTGTTTGTTTCATTTTATTGTGCTGAGTTTGATATTGCGACGTGCTGTGCTTTTGTAGAGAAAACATTTGTTAGATATATATATCTTATCCCAACTATCTTTAGAATCTTTTTCCCTTATCGAAGAAAAAGATTCTAAAGGTAAGATGATTATTTTTATCTTAACTATTTATATATATATATATTTTTCTTTTATTTACCGTCTTGATTTTCTTACAATTTTTCTTCTCATCTATTGGCAGTTTATCTCTTTATCTTCAGGTCTGTAGAGCGTCGAGC
Source organism: Melampsora americana (assembly GCA_022264835.1). Lineage (NCBI taxonomy): Eukaryota > Fungi > Basidiomycota > Pucciniomycetes > Pucciniales > Melampsoraceae > Melampsora > Melampsora americana. Next base: position 79,940 of record JAIFHY010000136.1, on the reverse strand, counting down.
TCCTTTATTTTATAGTCTGGTCAGCAGTGTCTCGTCAACACTTAAGCTGAACCAATTTTATTTGTTCACCTTATAAAAAGGTGTGTTAGTAATTAAATAATCGAAGAAAAAGATTCTAAAGTTTATCTCTTTATCTTCAGGTCTGTAGAGCGTCGAGCTCCTTTATTTTATAGTCTGGTCAGCAGTGTCTCGTCAACACTTAAGCTGAACCAATTTTATTTGTTCACCTTATAAAAAGGTCTGTAGAGCGTCGAGCTCCTTTATTTTATAGTCTGGTCAGCAGTGTCTCGTCAACACTTAAGCTGAACCAATTTTATTTGTTCACCTTATAAAAAGGTCAATTTAGTTCAAATCTTTTAAGCCATAGTGGCATTGTGTGGTGAGGCTGTGAAAATATGAGATGATTTGAGGTGACAGGCACATGAGGGAGGCCACGTTGTCCTCACCCAGGTCGTCACCTAGCCACAACATGAAAAAACTGAGCAAATTGGTGTAGTGTGGTCCACCAGCCAATCAGTAGGCACATCAGGTTCATCTGAGACCAACCTGTCATCCAGGTCTCTTTCAACTTCTTGTGTTTGTGTACATATTGCATAGTCTGATGTAGTGCAAAGTAGCTTTATGCAAGCTATAGTTGTCTAAGCGCTAACCCACAGTACAGGTCTATATAGCCCAGTGGTTTAGAGTGGCTGCCTGCATCCCTGCCTCATATTCTCAGGTCATGTGTTCAGGTCTCATGGGGTCTTCTTCTTTTGAACATTTTGTGGGACAGTTTTTTTGCCTGTACTTGATTTACTCACCTAATGACCAGGTTAGCCATCACCTTCTGGTCACATGGCCATGTTGGATGGTGGTCACACTGGCTTTCATGTGTAGCCGGTAGATGTGGCATAGTGTGAAGGGCCTAGGATTTATTGGCAGAGGCCAATTTCACCTGATCTTCACAAGCCAGCAGCCCTGTGGTGTTCATGCTGAAAAAAGGATGTAGGTGTCATTTTCCAGCACCTACATTCACTACCAGCAAAAGGTAATTTCCCCGCAAGAAAAGGGATTGCATTTTGAGTGACGAAGGATTGAAAATGCATTATATCTGCATTATTCTGCGTCAAATCTGCATTTTAGGCCCTTGGTTGCTCTAAATGTGATTTCTTTTCTTGCAGGGAAATTGCTTTTTGCTGGTAGTGATTCAAATCTGTGGGAATCAAAATGTAGGTGCTCATATTTTATGCCTACATTCTGGTATTCAAGATGTAGGCATAGATCATGGGTGCCTGGTATGTAGCCGTAATCTGTGAGCACCTACATAATTTTTTGGGTATGAAACATTTATTGATCAAAACTAAAAAATTAAATTTGAAGTTGGGAACACTGTTTTGGGTGGCAATGAGTATATTGGAGGACAGAAAGACTGTTTTGAGTTGCAATGAGTATATTGGAGGATGGACAGACTGTTTTGAGTTGCAATGAGTATATTGGAGAACAGAAAGACTGATTCAAGATGCAAGGAGTATATCGGAGGACAGAAACACTGTTTTGAGTTGCAAGGAGTAAATCAGAGGACATAAAAGATGTTTTATGTTGCAATTTTTCCTTGCAACTTGAAACAGTCTTTTGGTCCTCTGATATACTCATTGCCACTCAAAGCAGTCTTACCGTCCTCCAATATACTCATTGCCACTCGAAATATTTTTTCTGTCCTCCAATGCACTCATTGCAACTCAAAACAGTGTTCCCAATGCCGCCTACATGTGAGGATACAGATATAGGCACAAAAAAGCAACACCTACATGTCTGATTCAAGATGTAGGTGTAAAGAAATGATGCCTATATTTGAACTTTGCAATGTACATCTGTATTTTCAAATATAGGTGTAAAGAAAATATGCCTACATGAATGTACACATAATCTGAAGGGTGTTGAGCACCTACATTGCAAATGTCAGCCCTGAGCCCTGTGTACAGGACCACAGAATAACAAACACACATGTAAATAAAGGAATTGCACATGTAACTATATGTAACTTGTCTAAAACCACAAGTATTACACCTAATGGCTCAGTATCAAGAGTCACTTAAGTAAAAAGAGTTAAGTAAACCTAACCCAAACCTAACTAAAACAAAAAAACCAACCTAAGCCCCAACCTTAGGTTGACACCTAGGTCTGGAGTATAAAAACTCCCCTTCCTCCCACTCTAGAAGAAGGACCAACTTATTATCATTATACTATTCTACATCACAATTTACTTGATTCTTACAAAGATCATGGAGTATAGGGTTAGGGTTAGGGTTTGAAGGATTACTCTGCTGACCCACTATTGTCTAACCTCTCTTTAGAGGTCAACTAACTGAAGTCTTTACTTGGGTGTACCAAGTAAAGATCTTCTATCATTATTCCTCTATTGTCATTTTGCCTATCCTAGTGAAGAGTTGGTCAGAAAGTAGGTGGCCCTCACAGCAAATGTAGGTGTAATTTTGTGGGAAACACCCATGTAGGCGCTAAAAAAGCTACACCTACATGGGTTTTACGTGAGCAGCAGATGGTAATGGCTGGGTTATAGAATAACACAGGCTTTTAAGTTGTAGGATCAACCAAAGAGATCCTTACAGAGGCTCCCCTTCCATCTCACTGGCAATAAATTCTCTTCTTTGAGTTCAACTAACTGTGGTGTAACTTGGCCCTACCTAGTCAAGGCTACAGAATCCCATTACTGCATTGAATTAATTGTAGAGACAGCCAAAGAGATGCTGACACCTCACAATTAAATACAACACACAGCCAATTACACACTTGGTTATGTATGTCATGGATCAGATGTGGAAAAGATGTAAGCATGGGTACATCTCCAAATTGTAATCAGGATCCTGCTAAAAGCTGCCTTTAGCTTCAAAAGGTGCTTACCTGTCCAAATACCGTTTTTAGGGGTCACAAGAGCCATGATTTTGGTACCTGTGTAGTGAAAAAACCCAGGTAGGCACATCCAGACGAGGGCTGTGACCCTGACCCTGACCCGTCCGGCTGACAGTGCACAACAATATTCTCAAAGCTGACAGTACTGGCCCTGGGGCATCCAAACCTGACCTGATGAGGGTGACAGGGACCCCAGGTGCCTGACCTGTCTGAGTGGCCAACCCTTTTTCAGTCAGAAATAATCTAAAAATATTCCCTTTCTAGGGGTTATTTACGTGTAGATTTTAGGCTGGCTTTGCCTAGATACTCAAGGCCTAAGGTTCATGTCAGCCCCAAGCCCTATCACTAGTAACAAAGGGCTCTAATTAATAATACAAGGATGAAAAATGATCCTTACAGCTCATGGATCAGTTTCAAGGGTCAGAATTACATATAGTTACATATGTTATTACTTATGTACACACATATAAATCTAAATAAGCCACTGCAACCAAGTGATATGGCTTTTCCCAAGTGCACATCACATGAGTAACACAAGAGTTACATATGCACATAATAAAACTAATAATTGAAAATTTTGAATTATGATCACATACAGAAATTGAGTATGTAATCAGACCTAGGGGATTTTTATAGTTTAGAGTATATAAAGAGCTTTCACACCCCCCTTGAAAATCATCATCATCACATTTCAAGCAAATCATCAACACCTTCATCAATCAGACAAATAGAGTTCTTGTCTCCAATCTTTAAACATTATACATCTCTCTTATTGATTTCTATCTTGGTTACTTGTGAAAGGTCATTTGAAGAATTCTTTGTTTTTGAAAGGAAGTGATACTAGAGGTAACACTCAAGTTAATGAAGGGATTCAATAACTTGACAAGCTTCAAACTCACAGAAGTCCCTCTGTGCCCAGAGTCTAAAGAATTTTGACATATCACTAGGTGATATTTCCCTTGTTTAACAGCTCTAGAGTAGAGTGTAGTTATCTTGGGCACAACACTGGTTACCAGTGGTCACTTATTATCTGGCTAGAAGACTGCTGTATTACCTTAATCCCTGGGGTAGTATCCAGGATTTTCTTTTGAGAGGTCATCTGACTTACGTCAGTGCTGATTTGATCACAGTTCTTCCATAACCTTATTTTAAATTTGAACAAGTTTCTTACACACATATTAAGCTCAATCTATTATCCCCACCTTTGTTTTGTGCTTTACTAGCCTAAATGTTAAAAAACCACTCATTGTGGTCATCAAGCTTCATGACCTTTTACAAACTCTCAAATCACTTTTAAAACCATTCATTGTGGTCATTAAGACCTTTAAAACAATAAAATCACTTCTAAAACCACTCATTGTGGTCACATCAACCACCTAAAGGGTTCATTCTTCATTGTTTCAATCAAATTACATGATTTGATACATCATGGAACACCATTCTTGAGTTCATGCTATCAGAGCTGAAAACTGTATTCAACACAGAAAAAACATAAAACTCCAAATGTTAAAAGAACTACTTGCAGTTCAACACAAACAATTTTGTGTTTTTTCCTATGTTACCACAAGTGTACAGGCTTATATGTTGCAGATGTTGCCTAATCTCACCAAAACTCTACAACTCACGTCCTTGCTCAGCGGTCAAGCGTGGATTGATGAGCTCATTCATCATCCAAATGAAACAGTTTTTCGTCAGGATCTTGGAATGCACAGACACGTCTTCTTTGAACTACAATCTGTTCTCAAAGACTCTGGAATCTTGTCCAACTCACATTGGGTAACCATCACGGAAAATATGGCACTCTTTCTCTATACTCATGTAACTGGCCTGGCAAATTGTAAACGTCAGAACTGTTTTCCGAGATTAGCTGATACTGTTTCAAAGTGATTGTTTTTTTCACATTTTCTCATCACTCTTTCTGACATGTTTTATTTTGAGTAGAACAATCAATCACCTTGTCAAATCAATCTCTAGTCATCAAGAGTTCCTCAGCAAGTATATCCCTAGTCCGAATGCCAATACATCGCTCCCAGATACCTTTACTGAGAATACAAAGTTCATGCCTTATTTCAAAGACTGCATTGGCGCAATTGATGGTACACACATTCCAGTCACTCCTCCAGATTCCAAATACATTCCCTTCTCTGATTGTAAAGGCTACACCTCTCAAAACGTCCTTGCTGTGTGTAATTTCAATATGGAGTTTGTCTATCTATTGGTTGGAGCTGAAGGAAGTATGGCCAATGGTGCTCTTTGGACTTTGACTCAAGGTTGTGATCTTATGATTCCAGCTGGAAAGTATTATCTTGGTGATGCTGGCTTTGCTCACTGAGGTTTGCATTGTTCCTTATTGAAGGATTTGTTATCATCTTTGAGAGTGGGAAAAAAAAGGTTTCAAGTTAGATTGATTTTTTGTTCATCTTTTTTCATCAATCTCATACTTATCTCCTTCTTTCTTTGTCTCTGCCACTCTTATAATTTTATCTTAGACCAATGAGCAAAGAAGAATTGTTCAATCTTTGACATGCTAGTGCACGGAACATTGTTGACCGCATCTTTGGAGTTTGCAAGAAGCGCTTTGCAATCATGGCGCATGGGTGTGAATACACAATTCAAGTTGAAATTGCAATGGTTACCATTATGTGTTTTATTCACAACTTTATTTGTGTTAAAGATCCAAAAGGTTCAGCTGAAGCATACCCTGAATTTGGTGATGGATTTATGGTGGATCCTCAAGAAGCAACAGAAGCGTTTACTAAAGAATAATCTGGTTCAATTCAAGCATTTGGTAGCACCACTGAAAGCAGTACCTATGCTAAAAACCTCAGAGATAAAATTTCAGAAGATATGTGGAGGGATTATGTAGCGGAGACTTAAAAAAGAAAGAGAGTAAATCAAAGTAGACAAAGACACAGACAGCTTCCTTTGTATCCCAATATTTAAAGCACTTGTAGTCTTTCTCATTCTTATCTTACAACTCTCAATCAACACATTTTCATTCTTTACATGTATCATTAATTGTAAGTCTCAATAAAACAAACAATTGTATCTTACATGACATGTAATTGTATTTTCATTTATATGTATCGTCTCAATTCATCAGAACACTTATAATCTCTCAATTCATCAGAACACTTATACCAACACTTGGATCTCACCGTAATGTGACACATTACAGTGCCTAAGGCAAAACAATGCGGTAGACCATTGTCAATGACCACTGTATCTTACCGTAATGCATACATGACCGTAGACAAAGTCTCACTATGATATGGCGGGTGTATCCCAATTTGGATATTCTATAATGTTCATTCCCCCAGAAGTACATCACCTGATTTGATTGATTTTGAGTTAAGGTCAGTATGCTCCTTGATCTCATACTGGGGTAAGTACAATTACCTTCCTTGAGTTCCCATTGTTTTCTGTTCCCCTTTTCCTGCTTTCCCAGAACCTGATGCAATGTTGGTTTGTGATGCTGTCGCATTGTCACCCAGGTTTTCCCTATCATTCCATCTTTCCTTTGATACTGATTGTTTTGTTGAGGGTATGGGTATGGTTGCGTCTGATTCTGTCTTGCGTAAAATGAGGTGTGTCCTCTATTTCCGGCTCTGTTCATTTCATATACTCTCCAGCCTTGTCTGTTCTCTAACACATCATCATTTGCGGATCAGGCCTTCATGGTAGATCAGGTGGGCATTTCTTGTTCTTGTCGTGTCATGAAACCATAGCCAAATTTTAGTTGGCCAGGTGCATATGGGTTACCTTTGTAACAAAGGTCTCCAGCTACTTGAGTATCAGTTTGCGTCCCTTTTGGCTTCCTCTTGTAGTCCATCTGGCAAGATCACCAAATATCATTTGTCCTTTGATTTCCCCTTTCTTTATTTTTCATAGGGTATACAGTAGATGAAGTCTACTGTGTACTACTTTCCTGCCAGCCAAACAAAATTTTGATTTTGAGCTCAAAAACAGAGAACTCAATGGCATTATCTCAAGCTAATACCTAGACAGGTGGAATCAGAAAATTAACCTTAATAATTCCATATATTCTTGGGATGATTGGAGGCACTGGTCATTTTTTTCTGTAGGTGGTCAACATCTGGGCCTAAGCATAGGCTATGTACCTAAAATACCAAAGCTACATACCTAAGCCACTTGGGCTAGGTACATGAGCTAGTCAAGCTAGGTACTTAAGCCTTTGAGTACCCCGGCTGTACTGATACCCACAATACTTGGCCCCGACTATGTAGTTGTGGTGCAGCAGTAGTGGTCCTGCTTTGCTACCAGCATAACTAATGGTGTCCTTCTGGGTTCTTTGTCCCTTCTGATGGAGTGTTGGTTTTTCTGACACGTCTTTTTGGATCAAATTGTCCATCATTGATGCCTGTGTATCCACCATTGCCTTGATTAAGGTTACTAATTTTTTTCAAAATGCCAACATTTGGGCGCGGGGCCGGCTGTGGTCAGGTGTAGCACAGAGTACACTTTAACTACTGTATTAGTTCTAATCCCAAAGGTGAATGCTCATATGGCTAGGTGATACTTAAGTGCTACCATCCAGCTTTTGTGCTTCCGCAATAGCATGCTGACTATTGCTTTGTGTTTCTCAATATATCTGGTGTAATCCCAATATCTGTATCTTTCTTTTGCATAACAGTATTCCAGTTTACAGGCTATTGTGAATTCCCCATTAGTCATTTGCCTTCCTAATTCTTCTCTTGATTGTAGCTCTGTATCCCATTTTTTCCTTGACTTTGTCTTACAAGATGTTCTGTGTAGGTCAGGGAATGCTGTGTCAAACACTGTTTAAGTTGTGTAATACTTCATAAAGTTCTGTTCCCGTTGGGATGGAAGGTCAGGTAGATCAAACCCTGAAAAAAATTTGAAATTGAATTCAATTTGTTTTGTTTTCTCTTTCTCATTCTTGGACAAAGTTTCCAAGTTTACTTCAGAGTCTGGTCCAGACAAGCTTGACTGGGTCTCCCCTTCTTTGGTTGAAGGGTCTTGATATGATCCATTCAAAAGACAAGTCAGTGTCTGATGACAAAGGTGAGTGTCTGCTCTTCTTGTTGGTTTTCTTCTTCCCTTTTGTCTCTTTCTTTCTTTTTTTCCTCTTGTCTTTCTTGTCTTCTTTCTCTTCTTTTCTCTTCCTCTCAGGTTTCTGTTTTTTGGATTTAGCTGACTCTTTCCCATGATCACCCAGCTCTTTCCTGATGTATTTCACGGAGTTGAGGTCACCAGATATCACCACTTCCACCAACCTGTCCGTCAGGGGTCTCACATTTTGTTGGTGGGTTTTATTTGGCCTATCTTCATTTTTCTTGCATAGTGCTGAGTGGTTCACTGTGGTAATTCATTATTGATTGATTCATCTTGTTAGTGGTTTGTTATTTTTCTCCACTCCATTCCTCATAAGTGGTTGTAAGGTTAGTAGCGCTTTGGAAATCTGAGTATAAGAATCAAAGTAGAATATACTTGGGCTTCTAAAGTTCTTTCTTAGAACTGTCCTACCATTCCTGTAAAGTGATATCCTTCCTTAAGGACTAACATCCTACAAGTGTTATGGTGTGGGGGTGGTCTCAACGGAAAGGGAATTTAACCCGGTTGATTTCCTTCAACCGTTTTCCCTTATCCTTTGGGACGAGGACAGTGCCTGAGAAGGAGACTTCTCAACCCTGGGTGGTGGGCGGGCTCTAAAAATTTTGAAAAGATCCGACAAAGTTAAGAAGGGTTTGGGATAGAAACTTTGGAGGTGCGGTTTAGGCGAGTTCTGAGGTGGTGGAATGGAGTGTTAAACTCTATTTTACCACCTTTGCTCAGAACCCAGTAACTCGTGGACATGTCACTTCCTGTCACACGGTACTGTGCCTAACCGCCCTTGGTCGGATCACAACGCTTACGGATAATGGAATGTTGTGTACCACCGCAAGCTCTGGGAACACTTGCAATTTTTCTCTCTTCAATTCACCCCTCCTGAAAGCCTCTACAGTGAAGCTAGAGCTACATGTGTCATTCCATGTTTAGTTTCTTGGTTCCAATGATTGGATATTGCAAGACCATCAAGGTTCTGTCCTTTAGGCTTTCATTGGAGTGTCAAGACTGCTTCTACACCTAGCTTTACCCTTCAGTCATTTTTTGGAGTGTTGAAACAGCTTCTACACTTTTGAATGTGGGGTTTCCTTCCTTCTCTGTACCAATTGAGGATTAGGCTTACTTTGATCTCTTTCTATCAACAACCCAAGCAGTTTTTTCTATCCCTCATTTCTATTTCTTCTGCCTCCTCTTCTGTGGATTCTAGAGAGCTATCTCTCTTGCCTTTTCCTTTCCCTTTCTTCCTACTTGACTTCTTCCTCTTGAGTATTCTGTGGTTTGGGTTTTCCTCTCCGCTCAAATATCCCTTGTCTGAGTAGTCTTGAGATTCTTCCCTAGATGCAGTTCCTGAATTGAGGTCTTGTCTTTTGAGTGTTTTCTTGTTGTCTTTCCCAGCCTCATTTGTTTGCTCTTGGATCTTGTTTGGCTGATGTTTGTCTACTGGATGTTGGTACTTGTTGTATCTCCACTGGGGCTCTTGATTCCGCTCTCTTACGTTGCATTTTTGCTTGTTCTCATTCTTTCAAGGCTTTTGCTCTTGTTTCCTCTTCATCTAGTTTAATTGCTTTAATTATACTTCCTGGTTTAAATTAGATGTTTGAAGGTTTTTTAGTTTTTGCTCATGTACTGGGTTTCTGATTATCTGCACCCAGATCTCTTTCCACCTCACTGAAATGGAATTTTGTGTACCATCGCTGCTTTGGGGAACACTAGCAAAATCCCCGGGTCAGAAATTGACGAAACTGGATTGAACGCTAGATTTAACTCATATATGAATTGTACCCGTACGAGGCACGAGGGAGGTTGCTAGTGTCCATGTAAGCACCTTAGCAGCTGGACGTAAGTGAAACAGGCCACAGCTGCTCTGAAGACCCGGCCTCTGGATTACTTCAGTTGCCGGAGGTAAACGGCCGGTGCCTGATGATGAGCAGACGCGACACGCGTCGAGCTTTCAGCTGAGGCCTGGATGCCGTATATTATATGAGAGGGTCTCAGTGTCCCATGTGAGTCCCCTCTCACAATTATTACTATATTCATCCCACGCTCCGGGTAGATCTACTACCATCTCAGCGTGATCTTCCTTCTCTAAGTTTCCTTTCCTCCTTATCTCGAATTTCTGTTCAATAATCGTATAGCTCAAATCATGACAGGAAGAAGGAAAGCAACGTCTAATAAAGAAACAGAGAGTGGAACAGTTTTAAATATGTTAACTAGTAACCAAGAAAACGTAAACCGAACTTCCCAAGAAGATCAAACACGCACGATAGAGCAATCACCAAACCAGACCGTATCAAACAAGGAGGCTAATAAAGGGTTGAATCGACAGATTCAAGACCCAGCAATACAACCTACTCGAATCGACCAAGGGGACTCGGCGAAAACCAAGAGTCCCGGTCATAACCAGCTCCAAGGGAATCTCTCACCCGTGAGAGATTCTGGAGAAACTCAAGCATCTCAAGGAGAACCAGCGAAAGCGAACGATCCAGAGACTAGGAAAGAGGATGTTACAACAGGCAGCAAGTCTGGTAATGATAAAATTGTCTAAAATATATTTCAGAAACATGAACACTGATTAAAATGAACTACAGATAACCAACATAAAGGTGGACAAACGAGTTCCGGTGAAGGGAAGAATTTAGTAAACCCAAATTACCTAGCGATCCTAGGAGATAAACCACCAAGAGGAGACGATGGTAATGAATCTAATCTATGAATTATATAGGTAGAAAACCGCAGGCTGATAGTATTTGAATTAGAAATTCATATATCTTTAAATTCAGATAGTGACGAAGGTGCCAACATAGGTATAAACCTGAATGATAAAGATGCAGTGTTCTTAAAAGCAATGGAATGCTCAAAGGCAGGAAATTCTAAAGAAACGTCGAAATACCTCGAGATATACGAAAATTTGGTAAAGAGCCAACTGAATCGATCAATCAGTCAACAATCTACCACGAACAACTTATTATCGAAAGAAAACAACTTACAAAGACCTTCAGCCCAAAGAGCAACGTCAATGATACAAGTAGCGGGTATGGAAGAGAAAGTCATACCGGAAGGAGCGGTTTTTGAGAACGGAATGTGGTTCTTCCCAGGAATGACGTCAGACTATAACAACAGAAGCTACACTCCCTACTTCGATAAAAATATACAAGAATTAAGGTACCCAATACCATTAACGATCTTCGATAAAGACTGGCAAACGAGAGCTATGTCTTGCCATATCAAGAAGAGACCACGTTCCTACGATAATGACACAAAATCAGACTCACCTTATAACGGTTTACCATACGCAGACGAATGGTTACTAGATTATGGAGAGTGGTGTGCGTATTACGACACGTTTATCTCAGTATTATCAACGAAGTTCACGAAGTTTACCGAGTGGGTAAGAGCTCACAAAGAGAATGTAGCCAAAGTATTAGCATCAAGAGGTTGGATGACGGCTTTGAAATATGATATGAGAGTAAGAGAAAACGCTTTAGTAAATAGAGTCGAAATCAATGGGAAGGTAGCCCCACCTGATATCTCAAAATACGATCAAATGTTAGTAGAAGAATGTTTTGATGAATCAAGAATGAGAGGTCAGTATCCCAAATTTCGCTTATCCTCCAAGAGAAAAGAGAGTTGACACTTATTTGAATAGGTGAACTTAACTTCAAGAAAAACCCATACGTGGAAGGAGGAGAGCGAGAAGGATGGGATCCAGCGACTGGCACACCACCAAAGAGAGGATTCGAAAAGAACAATTATGTAAGAAAGAGCTTTCCAAAGTGGAATAATAATCAAAGAGACGAAACTCCATCGACCAGTGGTTCAGGAAGTAACTTACGTGAAAAGAAGAAATTCAGAAGAGGCTACCAAGGAAGTAATTTTGACGAGAATTATGCAGAGAAGAAAGCTGCAGCATTAGCAGCAAAAGAGGGGAACAGTAACAAGTAGGTTCAGGAAACAGATCCTATTGTATTCTAGTTCTCTGATAAATCTCAATTACGATGTACCATAAGTAACAAATATTGATAGAAACGTTGTATTGTACATTCCTTTTGTACGAAGTGAAATAGATCTAAGTGTAGTAAATGAAATGAAATGTTGTGAAGTTCCTACAAAACTGCCACAAGGTTGGCCGACTTCGATAAAGTGTGAAATGAACATTGAAGAATGGGAAAACGCATTGAGAAAGAATAATTTAATAAGTCGGTATAGTGATGTGATAGATGGATTCAAAAATGGATTCGACCAAGGAATCCCAGAACATAAAATAGAAGGCATGGAGTTTTATACACCAGAAAACCATACATCATCGAAATTAGCAGCAGATAAAATAAAATTATCAATGGACAGAGAGGTAAAATCGAAGAGAATGTTCGGCCCTTATACACACGATGACGTAAAGACAGTCTTTAAATTTTTCAGATCAAGTCCATTAGGGGCAGTGATAAACGGAGATGGTTCACTACGTCCAATAAATGATTTATCATTTCCAAGAAATGATATGAACATACCTTCAGTAAACTCCTTTGTCGACCCAAAACAGTTTATCACTACATGGGACGACTTTAAGAAGGTAGCAAGTTTCTTTAGATCATCAAAAGACCCATGGTTGTTAGCTTTGTTTGATTGGGAGAAAGCATATAGGCAAATACCAACCTTAATGCGGCAATGGAAGTACTTGATGGTAAGAGACTTAGATGGCAACTTAATGTTAGATACTAGAATAACTTTCGGTGGTGTAGCAGGCTGTGGATCTTTCGGTCGACCGGCAGATGCCTGGAAAGAGATCATGTTGAAGGAGTTTGATTTAGTGACTATTTTTAGGTGGGTTGACGATAACTTGTTCGTTAAAAGGACAGGATCAACGACATCCATGGAAGAAATCGTACAAAGGTCGAAAGAGTTAGGTGTAGGAACAAATGTTGAAAAACTATCACAGTTCCGGCACGAACAGAAATTTATAGGATTTGTTTGGGATGGTTCAAGCAAGACAGTTAGATACCCAGAACAAAAGTTGATTGAGAGGAAAGAACAAATTAAGAATTTCCTAGCATCAGAAGCCGGGACATCCTTCGATAGATTAGAGATATTTATTGGAAGGTTAGTTCATGTATCATATATATTACCACAATTGAAATGTTATTTGAACGGATTACATAGATTTAAATGCGAGTGGGTAAACAAGAAAGCTGTGAGGAGGATTCCACTAGACGTTGTAGAAGATTTAGAATTCTGGTTACAAACCTTAGAAACCTTCACGAACATGCGGCTCATATCAACAGATACTCCAAAAGAAATAGGATGGATTGGTGACGCGTCAACTTCGTTTGGAATAGGGGTTCTGATAGGTTTCAAATGGAGTCAATTTGCTCTATTACCAGGTTGGGAAACATCAGGCATTACTAGAAGAGGAATTGCTTGGTTAGAAACGGTGGCCATACGATTGGGTTTCTTAATGCTTTTGCAGATGAATGTTTTAAAAGGACAGAATCTGATAGTTTGGACTGACAACACTACATCAGAAGCAGCCGTGCGGAACAGAAAGTCAAAAGATAGAGAAGTGAACAACGAATGGAAAGTGATTCAGAATATGTTAATCTGCCATGATGTGAACATACACCCTTTACGGGTAACATCTGAAGAAAACAAGGCTGACGAGTTGTCAAGAGGTATAAGATCAGGGCAAAAGCAAGATGATAGAATCATCATAAGAATTCCTGACGATTTAAGAGGAATTATATTGAATGCTCCAGATGAAACAGTTGTAACAGTAAAGAAAGACTGATAGTACATTGAGATTCCTGATGTTTTTGATTAGATTGTGTTGAGCGCTCTTAGAAATTCAGTTGTACCATTGCACAACATGAGTCAATCCAATCCCATATTGTGGAGGATAAGATAGGTTGTATAAATCGCATAACATTGTAAGTAATGATAAGCGTTGAACCGCTCGGAATGAGAAATGAAACTTCATTATCAGACACATGTTGGAAAGATATCTCTACAAAGTAATAGAGATCATCAATTTCAAATCTAGAGGAGTCCTTCACTCGAAACGAACGTCAGTGTCTTTCCCGCTACGACGAATATCTGGACACTTCCTTAGCTGACCCCGTCCAATATCGAGACAGAAATGGATCAGTCTACTTTAAAAGAATTATTATCAGGCAGTAGAGAAGAAGGAACATCGGAGCTCAAAGCGCACATCTTGAATGGTTGGAAACAGAACACCTTGCTTAGTTATAACAGCGCGGTTAAAAAGTTCCTCAAATATATGAAGTCGACGAAGCAAGACACCTTTTACTTACCAGCAAGCCCAGAGGACATATATGGATTCTGTATGTGGGCAGGAAGGACTGACCTAAGCGGAAATGGGGAGGAAATCTCAGCGACGACATTGAAGAAGTACCTTTTTGCCTTGCAGGCATGGCACCTTCTTCACGACGAACCATACCCGCATGTGGTATCAAGTCGAGTGACAGTAATGCTTCGAGCGTCGGCTAGATTGGACGCGATACTCCCATCTAAGGCCCCCAAACAGGCTGTCATGGTAAAACATCTCATTGCACTATACCACGAACTAAACAAGGATGATGTAAAGGAGTCTGCCGTTCTGGACTGTGCTATTTGCGCCTTTTGGGGACTCGCAAGGCTGGCGGAGCTCACGTACGATAACGAATCCGGGGATACAAAATGGATAAACTCCATTTGGTGTAGTGATGTGACGCCTACCGACGATTCCGCTAAATCACTCACTTTACACGTTCGAGGGGCAAAAACGGCGAAAGCGGGCGTGGCTCAACACATCCTGCTGAACGAGCAGCCTAACTATCTGTGCCCAGTAAAGGCCATCAAGCGGCGACTGCAGTGCTGCAACTCGGGAACTGACTCCTTGTTCGGATATATCGACGCTGAGGGGAAACGGCGTAATCTCACAAGATCAGCAGTAGCAGCGCGTTGCGCTGCAGTGTGGAAAAGCCATGGTTGGACTGGCATTTCAGGACACTCATTCCGCGTCGGAGGCGCGTCTCTGAGAGCAGCTCTGGGCATCGAACACACCGTAATCAAGACGCTGGGACGCTGGACCTCGCGGAGTTACCTCTTGTACCTCCGAGATTATTCACCTGAGGAATTAGCAGAAACGGTAACACTGTTAAATCTGCTCAACAACTGAGGTTCAGGCGTCCACGATTTCCACAAGTTGGGGGTTTTCGCGTAGGCTCAGGCTTGTTTTCAATCCAGAGTAATGGGTGTATCACTAACCCCCTCTTGTGATTTCTCCTAGGCCTTTGGCTTGTTAGTTTTATGTGCCGGGGTTATTTCCCATCCCCTTTCCGGTCTCTGAGTCCTCTCTAGGTCTCAGAGGAGTACCGTGACTGCGTGATCTTAGAAGGGTCGGTGAATAACCCCTTCACCCGAACACCATACTTCACTGTATGGCGTACACGTATGGCTAATCCATACATTGTGCAATAAAATATAGATAAGGGTTGCCCATAGGCAACCCTAAGTGAGCTTGTCATCCTCTTACACGTCTCACTCAAGTAATTCCTTCGAGCAAAGGCAACTAGAGAAGCTGCCGTAGCAAATGGATGAATTGTACCCGTACGAGGCACGAGGGAGGTTGCTAGTGTCCATGTAAGCACCTTAGCAGCTGGACGTAAGTGAAACAGGCCACAGCTGCTCTGAAGACCCGGCCTCTGGATTACTTCAGTTGCCGGAGGTAAACGGCCGGTGCCTGATGATGAGCAGACGCGACACGCGTCGAGCTTTCAGCTGAGGCCTGGATGCCGTATATTATATGAGAGGGTCTCAGTGTCCCATGTGAGTCCCCTCTCACAATTATTACTATATTCATCCCACGCTCCGGGTAGATCTACTACCATCTCAGCGTGATCTTCCTTCTCTAAGTTTCCTTTCCTCCTTATCTCGAATTTCTGTCCTCCCTCCCTCCCTACATTGTACTTTGTGTGTGTGCCAAAGACTAGGAGACACAACGGGGTGTATCACTAACCCCCTCTTGTGATTTCTCCTAGGCCTTTGGCTTGTTAGTTTTATGTGCCGGGGTTATTTCCCATCCCCTTTCCGGTCTCTGAGTCCTCTCTAGGTCTCAGAGGAGTACCGTGACTGCGTGATCTTAGAAGGGTCGGTGAATAACCCCTTCACCCAAACACCATACTTCACTGTATGGCGTACACGTATGGCTAATCCATACATTGTGCAATAAAATATAGATAAGGGTTGCCCATAGGCAACCCTAAGTGAGCTTGTCATCCTCTTACACGTCTCACTCAAGTAATTCCTTCGAGCAAAGGCAACTAGAGAAGCTGCCGTAGCAAATGGACTGGTTTGAAACCTTCTGTATCTGGGGTAAAATTGTAGTTTTGGCCACTTTTGACCAATTTTCAAACCACAACTGAAAAATTGGCCACTTTGTTGACACAAAAAATACATGGAAATTCCAAGAAGAAAGATTTAGAACATTACAAATTTCACAAACTGAAAAACACAAAACCTATTCCCTCTGTACCACAAGTCAGCCATAGCAAAATAAAACATCAATAACCAAAAACAATGGTGGGATACAAAGGAGAAACCTGGAAAAATTCTGGGTTTCCAAGTTCGGACTTTTTGGCAGTGTCTGAGAAACTTGGAAACTGGGAGAAAATTCCCAATTTTTTTCAACTTTGCATCCCCAGACCCCATTTAAATTCCCATCTTTTCCATCTTTGCTTCATTTCACTTTGCTTTGGTCTCACCTGTCCAGTGCATGAACTCAAAAAACCCAGGGTGCTTGAGAGTTTTCCCGATTTCCAAGATCTTTAAATTAAACTTGGAAACTTGGAAAATCGGAAAAATATAATTTCTACTTTGTATCCCATAGATATACCACAACACCTGACTTGCAGACCCAACCTGATACAACCTCATCTTTTACATACACATTTCACTCTTGCTTAAACTTTGAACACCACATCATGAACACACAGCACTCTACTCAATGTGCCCCCTGTCCTTCAACTCTATGGGTTGGAGAACACAAGATCTGTGAGCCCTGCCTAGACACAACCCTAGAGGACAGCCATAATTAAAAACTAACTGGCTCACAATCTCAGTCAACAACACCAACTCCCCAACCTCATGCTCCTGATATTGCAGCTGCTAGAGCTGCAGCCAAATTGGTCATTTGGAAGTCAATATCAACCAGGACTTGTGTCTATAGACTGCATCAAAACAGACCAACCGAACCTTTTCCAATTGTAAGCCAGTAGAAAGCAAATGTATTCACACCCAGGAGCCCCAAACCCAGCACCCTTTTCTACACCTGCTGGCCATGCATGCTCAATTAGATGGAAGGTTCAGTAAAATAACAAGCATCACACTCAGAGCTTGGTCTGTGGAATAGTCAATGTTAACAGAAATCTCCAATCTATCTTAGCCCTGACAAAGAAAGCAATTTTCAACCTCTGGGATCACTCACCTGTATTGGGCAGCAAATATCCTCAACCACCTCTAGGATACAATCCTCAATGGTTCTCTCCAGCTAAGCCTGGAAAAGGTAAAATGTTGCCCTGTATTTTACACAATGATGGAGTCCTGGGTAATCATCTTGACACCATTGAAACAAAAGTCCAATTCCATCCCCTCCTTGGCATTCAAACTTGAGCCTAGCTTGGCCCAAGTCTAGCCACAAGCTCTCAGGCTCAGCTCATAGCCCCACAATAAGGAGTTCACATGTAGACAAGATGCTGTGAGTATTGGGTTCTGGGAGTAGACAGGCATCATTATATGTACCTTTCTTTTTAACACCTAGTTATGGGAGTCCACACTCCTACAAGAAACACATCTGGAACCATTCAGAGCTAGATCAAGATATAGCCAAAGTTACTAGTTAAGTTACTCTCATGAGAAGTCATACTAGAATATAATTTGGACTTCAAGCGAAGGATTCAAAAAAACCTTTCAAATTTGAAGTATTAATTTTTGTGAGATGCGCCAATCAAGGAAAAGTGCACTTCAAGACAAATTCTATTGAAATTTCAAGGAAACCAATTCAAATTGAGCAGAAGCAAACCCATACTCAATTGCCCTCCAAACTTACAGCATGGATCTAGTAGCGCTCATCAATGATTGCAGATCTAATGCGATAAAGTTTTCTAACATTATCATTTATATTTTCCTACTCAAGCCTTTCAGGGTGTGCAACGAGAAGTGTATCTAAAAGATAAGATCAGAGGTGAGTACATTGATCCATTTCTAGGGATTTTGGAAGAATCATGACGGACCGTGGATATAAGGAGCATTCTCGAACGTGAGTTCTTTTGACGAGCCACGCAAGGAATCGCTGAAAACAAAGACATATAATCAACATCCGTATTAAGCATAATATCATTCAATTGGTTCTTACCTCCACTCCAAGCCCATATCCACCATGTTCACAGGTTCCATACTTACGCTGATCAGTGTACCTAAAAAAACCTCCAAAACCAAACTCGTCAATCTATACTCAAATTCAAAAACTTCAAAATCTAACTGACCAATAATAAGGTTCAGCCGGAATTCCAGCCCCACGGTAAGCCTCAAGCAATTCATCATATCCCGTCATTCTCATAGACCCACCCACAATCTCTCCAACTCCAGGCATTAAAACATCCACACTTTCAGTAAAGTTTTCATTACCAGGAATGCGTTTCATGTAAAACGCTTTGATCTCTTTTGGAAAGTTAATCAAAAAGATAGGGACGTTGAAGGTATCGGTCATTAATCGTTCAGGAGCTTCTGGAATATCATCTGCAGTGGTAAATGGACCGCCTCCATCTTCTTCTGCTTTGTTGATGCCTCGTTCATTGAGCCATGCGATGGCTTCTTTGTAATCCATTCTTTTGAATGGTCTAGCTGGGTATTTGAAATCAGGGTTAAGAGTTTCTACCAAAGCTTTTACTTTTGGGTTAGCCAAGAGGATATCCAAAGTAGAACAAATCTAAAGCATTCATTGTTAGATGAAAGAGTCAGAACACGCGTCTGAAAAGTGAAGGGCATCTTACTAATTCTTCAATATGGCTCAAGAGATCTTCAAACGTTAAAAAGCCAAGTTCTGCTTCAAGATGGGTATATTCACTAAGATGTCTTCGTGTCTAAACAGAGAAGGAATTTAGATCAAGGTATCAAATCTGAAAGTTTCATTCAATACAAGTACTACTCACGCGACTTTTCTCAGCACGAAAACTTTCTTGAATACAAAAACAATCTCCCAAACTGGGTAAACACGTTTCGAGATACAATTGTGAACTTTGAGTTAGATAAGCCTTTTCGCCGTAATAATCAAAGGCAAACAATGTTGATCCACCCTGAGATGAAAGAAATGAAGATGATCAAAATAAAGATCGAAAAGGAAGTATAACTCGAAAACTGACTTCAACTTGGGTTTGTACCATACAAGGTGGAGTCACCTCAATAAGTGACAATTTCGTATAAGACTGACGGAAAGCATCCAAGAGAGCCGATCTGACTTTAAGTACACTAGAGGCCGTTTCACCACGTAACACTAAATGACGTCGATCAGCCAAGGTATCGGGTCCAGAATCTTCTGAAATTTGATTAGTAAATGATTCGGAATCTCCTGGAGCTTTTCCCACGATTGACCACCAATCCACTTGTAATTCATGTCCATCTGGTGCACTTTTTCCTTGTGGAAGTGCTACGATCTTACCCGTTAGTTGCACGGTTGATTCAATGGTCAAAGTAAGTGCGTCATACGTTTGAGCCTGATAGAAAGAATTTCAGTAAAAGCGTCTGATCAATGGTTGAGTGTACAAAAAATCTCTTACTAGTTTTCCCATGAGTACACATTGAAGAAATCCAGTACCATCACGTAGGACTAAAAAGATCAATCCTTTTTGTTGTCGAAGTCTATGAATCCAACCAAAGACTCGTACTTTAATCTCCCGAGTATCTACAGCTTGATGAATCTTGATCCGTTTAGCAACACCATCGGTTTCTTGCAAGACAATCTTTTTAGCTTCTTCAAGTTTCATTGCATCATCTTGCTTGTTAGACGATGCTTCACGATCTTTGAGTGCTTCCCCGGCTTTGTTAGCTTTAGATTGTTTCTTTTGATGTAACTCGTATCCTTTCTTGGCTCTTTTGATAGCTGTTGAAGTCGCTGGTTGAAATGATCCTTTGGGATCTGAAGATTCTTCGGTTTTAAAGACTAAACAAGTCAATTCGGTTGAGTTTTGAGCGATATAAGCCCCCAGGATGGTTTGAAAGGGAGATGATTCGGAACCATTTCCAGTGAGATCAGATCCAGTTGATTCGTTTATATAGACAGTTGATGAAGGACTGATTGAAGTAGTAGCCATGGAAGCGGTTAAAGACTCTGTCATATTAGTATAAGAATAAGAGATTGAACTCAAGTATGATCGATGGAAGTTTGAACTTTAGTCGATTTTGAAAACCAAAGTTGTCTATAGACCGAATTAAATTTTACACACACAGTCAATCCCTCACAGCACACAACCAATCTTAGGACAGACCCCTTAAACATAAGCCTTAGTTTAGTACAATTGTCACATTCCAATTGGCCAAATCGCCAATTCATCCTTCAAGGCATGAATCCTTCCTACAATCCCTTGAGCCTCACAACAACAAAACATTCAACTCATTTGAGATCTTCATCCACTTCATGATGTTATCCAGATCATGGAAGACCTCAAGAATACTTCATCAAACTTTCAAACCAACCTACAATCAATCTCTAATCACAAATTCACGTCAATTCTCAAACTCAACTTTTTTAAATCAAAAAATTAAAATAAACAAATCTTATAGTTCAAAAAACCAATTACCTCAATTACTCATCACTGGAAGTTTAACTGGAATCTTATTGATTTGGTTCAATTTAAATCATTCATCTTCAGTTGTAAAAAACGAAGAATCACAAAAGCTTTTTGATCAAGATGATTCGCGTGATGTAGATAAGGTACAGAGATCAAAGTTGAATGAAACTTATCCTGATGGTAATGTTTTTATATGGGGTTCTAACAGGTCAACCATCATATGATTTTAATCATTCTTGTCTTTGGTTGAACTTCGGCTGACGAATGATTTAAGAATTGGTTTAGAAATGGTATAGCAGCTCCAGGTTCAGATACAGAGATAGTTAAGAAACCGATCCCATTACCATTTTTTCAAGAAGAAGCCTTACGGGATTTAGTACTGCATGAGAAATATGCAGGTAAGTGTATCTGATCATACCCAAACTTGATTCATCTTTCAATCGGACTTATGACTAATCTTTTGGTAAACTTTTGCTTTTCGATGAATTTAGTTGCAGTTGATTCTCGTGGTGATCTTTACCAATGGGGATCTGGAATTCATTTGGATCAAGATTCAAAACCTAACAAGATCTTATCTGATTATGATATAAAACAAATAGCATGCACTCCTTACAAAATCTACGCATTATCAAAATCAGGAAAAGTTTATATAATTCCCTCAGGTATAGAAGAAAACCGATCAAGTGATAAATCAATCAAATCATCTCAAAGTAACACATCATGGTGGCCTTGGTGGTTAGGAGGTTCAAATAATCTTAAATCTCAACCTGTTTGTTTAAATATCGATTCTCAAGAAAACCAATTATCATGGAGAGAGAAATTCACTTCGATCTCAGCTGGTGATCATCATTTACTTGCTCTCACATCCAAAGGTCGAACTTTTGCTTCTCCTGTCGATCTTCAAGCTAATTCACATGGTCAATTAGGCGTGAAGCAAGTCAAGCTTAACAGTATCTCTAAATCATCTTGTATTGTACCTCTCAGCCCTCTAGTCATTAATGATACTGTCAGCAAACCGATGAACCAGGTGATACCTAAATTACCATGGATACCAGACGATTCTTCGAAGAAAAACATAAAACCTGAAGTAACGAGCTCTAAAGTTGACTCACTTGAATCAACAATTTCTAGTCTAGGAATACAGCCAGAGAAGGATATTCACTTTTGTACTACGTTACACGAGGTACCTTCACTTCGTCAATTAAATGTAGTTGAAGCAGCTTGTGGATCATCGCATTCACTTATCCGTACTTCAACTGGTGATGTCCTAGCTTATGGTTCTAATGTATACGGACAATTAGCAGCAGGCCCTAGTCTTTTATTCCCTGCATTACCAGCTCCAACAGAAGTTGATATCCCACGATCAAGGGATTATTCAACCAAATGTATTGGATTAGCAGCTGGTGGAGATACGAGTTACTTAGTGACTGAAAGAGAGGATGTTCGACATCATAAGAGAACAATTGAAGTCTTGGCTGCGGGTCATGGTCAATATGGAGGAGTAGGTAATGGTCAATGGAATCATCAAGCAAGTCCTGTAAAGGTTAAAACGATCAGTGGACTAATCGAATGTAAGATATCGTTTACTTTTCGATTCAATTGATCTGCTAACAAAAGATATCTTTCAGGGTCGGAAACCGATCAGACAGTGTTTCCAATTGGAATACATCAACTCTCTACCGGAAGAACACATGTTGCAGCTGTTTTGGATAACGCTGTGTCTTCGGATGGTACCAATTTTGGTCGAGATGTATTTTTATGGTAAGATTTTGAATACTGTCATGATTAGAATTCAGACTGATTTTACTCACATCTCAACCGATTTTCTTATTCTTTCAGGGGACACAATGTTGATTATCAACTTGGAAATCGTAAAAGAGCTAATCTAGCTATTCCTCAACACATCTTACCATTACCAAAATCGAAAAAAGATGATCATCCATCAAAACCAAATCTCCTCGAGATCGAAAGTGGAACAGATTCTCCTATGCCTCATCATCGATTACAGTTAAGTTCAAAAAAGAAGATTGGTAAAAAAGATGCAGAAGAAGCTGTTGTAGCAGGATGGTAAGTCGGACTTCTTTCCGAATTCTGATTAATCTTGATTGATTTTGATTGACTTTTTTTTGGAACGCCTAGGGATACCACTGCAGTTTATTGGAGGTTAATTCAGTAAAGGTCTTGTGAATTATTGTTTCAATACTTCATCATGACGAAATGCTATAGTCTAATGACCTACTGAGATTGTATAGAAGAGTATTCAAGATTTGTAACTGATAGTATATGCTTAATCATTATGTGTAATAAATCTCCATTCATCTGATTCAAAAGTGGTGTTACAGTATATGATCCTTCGATAGGGCTTTTTGGAAATGATCAATATCATTGTGCTGATTAGATTCATCCCTCTATTGAAAAGACTTACGTGGATGGGAGTCTAAACGTTGTATGGGGGTTGGTCAATGAATGACTAGTCTAGGCAGGAATGTAGAAGTGATGGTGGTTGGGTGTACATAGCCAGGACGTGATCTGGGCCGTGACCAATGGCTGATGATTAGAAGAAGGAATGATAGAATTTTTGACAAGGATGGCATTTTGATGAATAAGTTGAGATTTGGTGAGGATGTTGAATCTGAAACTCAACTGATATTGAAGTACGGATCTGAAACTCCGAGGCTGAGCCAAGTAGGTTCAAGGTCGAACTTGGTATGAAAAACTCAGCATGTCACTCTATTCAACCTACCAAATACTCAAAGTGAACTCAAGAACAAAGTCAAATGCGAAAAAGAAATGTCATTTGAACCTTTTTCATCAACTCAACGTGACGCTATCATACTTCGTTCATTGAATGTGAGCCCTAGTTTGATACCATCCACTTGGTCAACTTCACACTCTACATCAACCCCAACACCTCAACCTGCTCTCATTCATGCAAGAGTTTTACCCCGATCTGGATTTCCTGTGTCAGCTCAGCTAGATTTACTTGATTCTGATACAGTCTCATATGCTACTATCGCTAGTGCCTTTACTGAACACATTAATTCAACTCAATCAACTTATTTACGATTAGAAGGATTGATAGAGGATTTGGCTAAGATCGCTCTTTGGGATTGTGGTTGTGAGGAGATAGATTTGGCAATCGAATTGACCAACGGACTTTTACAAGGATCAAGTACAGGATTAGTGATCTCAAGAAATCGATCAGACTATAACCTTCAATCGAACCATCATTCAAACTTAACTCAGAAACCTCAACTCAAAGAGAAATTAACATCAGCTTCAGCTAAAGAAGATAGATTGATCTTAAAAGATTTACGTTTGAGTTGTATTATTGGAGTACTTGATCAAGAACGACTGGAAGAACAAAGCGTGGTGGTCAATATTGTTTGTTGGCCTACAAGATTGGCTGGAACTGATTACGAACTTCAATCAACTGAAAGTCATATCGATATGGGTATCGGTCTTCGAGCCATAGCAGCAGCGACAACAGGTGTCAGTCAGTTTCATCCTCCTTCATCCTTAGCTCGAGATCTTTTTCTTTGACTTGAATTGATTCATATGGATCTACTTCATCATTCAGTATGTCAAAAAGTCTTCATTTTTCACCGTCGAAGCTTTGGCAACTTCATTAGCAGATACCTTGTTATCCCTTCAACATCCTACACCTACATCGGTTGACGAACCTAGCAGAAATGCGATCGAAAAAGTTAACGTTAGGATAGAAAAGCCATCTGCGATTCCATTCGCCCAAGGTGCTGGAGTTGAAGTGACTCGTTGGGGAAGCCTACGCCCTCATCAAGTGAACAAACTTACAGCAGACAGGAATGTCAAGGGAGCGGCTTGGGACCTAGGACTAAACCCTCAAATCGGTTCTCGATCACTCACATCATCATCTTCGTCTTCACATCAATCCCGAGATCCAAATCATGTAGTTTATCTCGGCTTGGGCTCAAATATGGGTGACCGACTACAAAACATTTCTTCAGCTCTAGATCGACTCTGTCAACCATTAGAGTCAGGCGGAGCAAATGCGACATTACTAGATACCAGTTTTATGTATGAGAGTGAACCAATGTATGTTGTGAACCAGTCTCCATTCTTGAACGCCGCTTGTAAGGTAGATGATTACCTACTAATAATTCTACTTCACTCTATAATCTGACATGACCAATTCTCTCTTCTTTCCTTTAGATCTCAACACCGCTGGACCCCTTTCATCTTCTCAACGTTTTGAAGTCTATTGAAAAGAGCTATGGTAGAGATCTTGATACAAATCAGCGAAATGGACCACGACCCCTCGATCTTGACATTCTAATGTTTAATTCAGACATGATCAATACAGAGAATTTGAAGATACCTCATATCGGAATTCCAAGTCGACAATTTGTTTTAAAACCATTAAACGAGTCAGAATAGTGTTTCTTTTAATTCCTCCTTCGAAATAGTTTCATGATCTCCAATCTCGAGTCTGACATGATCTTTTTCAAACTTTCTAGTATTGCAGCTCATGTCTTACATCCACAACATCGTGTCACTATTGGCTCTCTTCTATCGCGTCTTACAAAATCAGAACCATCAACCGTTAACCGAATCCATCCAATTCATTCTGGAATCCATTCACAATCTCCTACTCTTGAGCTTTCAAAATGGACTCATCTGATGTCTATCTTGAATTGTACACCTGATTCATTTTCCGATGGAGGTTTCTCTTTTCAATCCACCGATGCAATTCAAGCAGCTCTTAATCAACTCAAGAATGGTACCGATATCATCGATATCGGTGGGATGTCGACTCGACCAGGTGCAGATGAAGTCTCAGCTGAAGAAGAAATTCGTAGAACTGCTCCGGTCATTCGAGCTTTAAGAGAAACTCATGATGTCAAATGTCATATCAGTATTGATACCTTCAAGGCTGATGTGGCTAGAGCTGCTGTGGATGCTGGCGCGACCATCGTCAATGATGTATCAGGTGGTCAAGCAGATCCAGATATGCTGCCGACTGTAGCTAAACTAGGCGTACCCATCGTACTGATGCACATGCGGGGTGATCCCAAAACAATGAGTAGGATGATCGATTATGGTGAAGATGTATTACAAGGAGTAAAAGAAGAACTTGAAGAAAGAGTCTCAAAAGCACTCCGAATCGGAATCAAACGTTGGAACATCCTTCTTGATCCCGGTCTAGGTTTTGCCAAAGATATCAAAGGAAATTGTATCTTGATTGATCGATTGAGTGAACTAACTCAAGAAGGTCTTTTAAAACATTTTCCAATCCTTGTCGGTCCATCACGTAAAAAGTTTCTCAGTGATTTAATGGTAAGAAAGTCAGATGGAAGTTATGATTCGAAATCAGAAAGGATTATCCCTCCTCAGGATCGTCTCTTTGGTACAGCTGCTGCTTGTGTAATGTCAATGATGGGAGGAGCAAGAGTTTTAAGAGTTCATGATACAAAAGAGATTAAAGAGGTTATTAAGGTTGTAGATGGTATTCGAAGATCTCGTACTCAGTAATTTAACTCATCAAATCTCAATTCTTGAAACCTCTCATAGATAGGTAGATGGATTGTTTTAGTAAAGATAACTTGATTCATTCAATTTTAAGCTTATAAAACACTCAACCTGAAATCAAGCCTGTACTATTTTTGTTTGCTTGCTTCAATGTAAGGTACTTCAGTTAACCACTCATTGAGGAGAGATTCCAAGATAGTTGTCAAATTGGAAAACTATTTGCCAAGCCCACATACTCTAAAATGTTGATTTCAAAGTCCCTTGATAGGCTTGTAACATAATGTGACAAGAGTAATGAAAAGGGAGATGCTCTGACATCCTATCTTGTCAAACCCTTGATCTCATCTGATCTTCAAGTCAAAGACTAGAATGCTACTAATTCTTTCCTGAGAAACATTTTGAACCAATCATAGTTTGTCATTCCATATCATTCCATAATGGCGCTACATGTATCACAACATATTCCTAATCAAACCTGTAGCAATCTTAACAGCCAAATGAACTTTCCTTTCATCTCTTCTAAACAAATCTTCACCAACAAGATCCAAAGCAAATTCTCTTATCCCCATCAATTCCTTTCTCAATTCATCTGAGAATCTTTTTTCGAGACTTTGATCAACGATTAACAAATTACATTCTAAATCTCTTTCAGCTGATCTACGTCCGTAATTTGATGATCCGATCATCGTTAAGTAAGGTTGAAATTCATTGAGGACAGATGAGTTTGAGTTCAAGTGGGTTGAAGTGCTAAGTATCTCCATTGAAGGAGTCGAATTGCCAATTTTTGATAACCAGATTCCTATGAACACAAAATGATGACGTCAATTTTTTTTCACAAGGATTTGGATGAAGACTGTAGAATTAAGCAAAAGGTACCTTTAGCATGATAAGTCCATCCTTCTCTCATCCATTCTCGGATCTTGATTTGATCCTGTTTTCCAGATTTGATAATCTCTTCATAAAACAACCTTTCTAAATACGTATAAGCTGGTGGAATATATTTCGATACACCTTTTGATTGATAAAACCCATTTGCCTAAAAACGATCAAAGGTCAGATCAGATAAGGTATATAAAAGGTAGTTTTTCTTAACCTACTTGGGGTGATGCAGCTGTTATATGAACATTCAAATTCGATTCCAAAACGATCCGTTTATACTCTCTCAGAATACTAAAATAACCACTAGTCCAATCAAGTCTTACTTTACACTTATCATTTGAAGATTCTAAAGTTGTACCTAAATCAATCAATTGAGGTACTACAACTTCAGTCTCCTGTCTCATTTCAAAAGGTCCCATCTGTAAAACTGGGAAAAGAGAGATTTCTGAATCTTGAGCATCAGACGCTTGAGAGGTAGAGCTGAGTGTTTGCCATTTTTCTGTTAAGGTTCGGTATTTGTCACGTCCAGCGCATTTGAATTCGGTAGATGCTGATCTTGAGCGATCAGGTGGCTGGAGTCCGTTGTGATCAGGCCAGGAGATTGATAGATGAGTTGATGTAGACTTGGAACCTAGTCTATATGATAGTTGAGCAGTAGTAGTACAGAGTTCATCAAAATAATCAGCCAGAAGTTGGTGATTAGAGATCTTGATATAACGGTCCATTCGATTTGTGAAATAATCATAACTCAAATTGGCTCTGGTGGTAAGTCAATCAACATCAGCACACATTTCAAAGTTTTGCCTGTCAGTCTAATTAGATTAAAGAAAATTCTTGTCCCACCCACTCATGATTAAATGATCATCTGCACCATAAATCTTCATATGCTGCAATCCCCAACCTTCATCAAACCGTCTAGGGATCGTTCTTTTTTGCCATCCAAAGAGTTCAGAGGTGTGATAGAGTGCTATATCCACTTGAGTCGGAAACGCTACTTTCAGACTTGCCAACATTGATGCAGATGATGGTTGAGGATGTTCTCGAGTGGATCGTAGATAGTCAACCACAATCATCAAGCGTAAGGTAGGGGTTGCTTTCAGTGATCGATGTAGGGCGGTGATCTGAGTGCCAGTTCGATGGATTAGAGATGAGAATGATCGGTGATTCCATCTATCAAATCCTCATCCCCAAGACCATAAGACGTACCAGCTCATGTTCTTCTTTACCGATATACAGACTTGCAATGAAGATCCGATGCTTTGCTTGAGAAATCAAATTCTGATCGGTGTAATCATTAGAGAGCGAAAGGAAGGATCATCAAGATCACAGGTTTCATGAACTCTTCTCCTCGTCTCTTGCTTTGTGACACTCACGAGTAGAGTCCGATAAAACTCCTTAGGCTGTTTGATGATTTGAATATCTTGAGCTCTTGCCCTAAAGCATGGTATCTGATGAGCAAGCTTTGAGACGAATGTATTGACTTCAAGGTTCCCATTGACCTGGGAAGAAAGTCTTGACTGAAGATTTGGATTATGCATGTAGCGTTTTTGTGTTCTTGCAATCGATTTGGTGATGATTTGATTGAGGTTGAGTTGAAGGGAATGAGGATGGCATATAGCGAATAAAAGGATACGTTGGTTCATCTGATCAGGATTAGTGAACTCGATCTTAAATAAAAGGTCCAAAAGCCTGGACTGTGATCTTAAAGAATTGGGCGTCACCCAACCAACTTGGCTGAGCTCAACTACCCGTGAGCAAGACTTGATCCGATCCCTTTCTGGTAAAAAGCCATGGACGATCCGGTCCGTGACTTGCGGAAGAAGGTTGGGGCAGTGCCAGCATGCAGCCTGCTTGAGGGCAGACTGTTTTACTTCCAAGCACGCTCGCCCCCCGTATGGAGCTAGTACTACTCATCTCATTGTGAATTTATTTCAAACACATATCATCAGAATGCTCGCTTAGGGAAGCAGGTGGGACTTGGTTAGTCAAGCACCAGAACCTTCCCCCGTGGCGCAACTGATTAGATGGAATTATGGAATTAGATAAAATTCATTTAATAAGAAAAATCAGTTTTGTAAAACCAAAACATAAACAATGCTTGAATCATCAAATTTATCTAGAACACATATCAAAAAAACTAAGTTAATATATATTACCAATATCATTACTTTTATATATATATAAAAAAGAAAGACCAAAACCTTCAAGAATCATTTTCCCTAAGATTTCAATTTTGATTACACCCCACTTTAAGAAATTTAATCAAACTATCTGACAATTTTCTAACTCTAAAGACCCTAAAAGGTTTCTTGTTGAGTTTTTTAATTCGAGATTGATGATCATCATCATCTTCTTCATCTGTACAAACCAAATCTGTAGGTTCATAAACATAACCAGTGGTTTGATTTGTTTGAAATGACTCATGATGAGAATAAACACTAGCTTCTCCAAGATTTCCAACTGATTGACTTCTATATCTTCTTCTACACGGTAAATAAACTTGACCTTCGTATGCTAGAGTTGGGGAGGATGAGGAAACTGTTTCAGGTTGATTACAGAGTATCATAGAACCAGAAGAAGGTGTGGTTGGTGATCTAAGATACTGTTCTGATGAAGTAGGAAGGTGAAATCGTTTGATGACTATCTTAGGTTCGACTGTGGGCACTGGAGATGACCGATGTTGCGATGGTGGTCCAACTTTTGAGAATCTCCTCGGGGATTCAATTCGATGAGCAGATCTTCTAGAATTCGATGACTGTGAAGGCGAAGATCCAGGAGAGACGGGAGGAAGATTGGTACGGTTATCACGAATCTCAGTGGATGCATTGATTGTTCGAACTGATCCAATAGAACTATTGACATACATGAATAGAAAAAGCTTCAGAATCCTCGCGCATATATGAAAGCTGATTTCAAATAGGGCAAAGAACTAACTTCAATGGAACATAATCCTCACCAAGTGCTACTGAAGTACCCAGCCAAGGCTTATTGGGAGTTGGAAGAGATGGTAACCGTTTCGTTCTTGTACTCATTTCTTCAGGTGGTGAATGATCTGAGATTACGCTTTGTTGAATTGGAGGGTAACGTGGAAGATTGTTGTATGGGACAGAAGCCTTTCTCTGAGTAGGATAGACCAACTTTGAATCAAGTGGGTTGTGTGTTTCAGAACTGAGCTGTGTCTGTGGTAGGGATGCAGATCGATTACGATTGAGTTGAGTCACGTTTGGATGGCTACAACAGCTCTTAGAGTGATGATGAACCATATGATAGAGCGAGTATGTGAATGGAAAGATTTCAAAAGAGTAAAATGTGTAATGGATGAGGAGAATGTGGGTGGTGATAGGATGGAGATAAGATGCCCTTACGAATCAGATCTCCAGCATTCACACCTTTTGAGGAATAGAGAAGAGCGCCTAAGAGCTGAGTAGGGATCAGCTTGTTGTGTTGTATACGATCAGCATGTTCAGGATTCATCATTTGGCGTAGAGGGAGAGACCGAATCAGTTGAAGTCTAAAGATTTAAAGTTTTCTTTGTATTCTTTGAGTAAGATCTTCATACAGAAGAGCGCGCCACCAAAGGGTCTGCATGTTTTGGAATGAGGATAACTGAAGAAGTACAGCCAATCCAGAAAAGCTTGACCCATCTTGACTGCAAAACCTGAGCAAATCGGTGGGGAAGCCTTTCCGAATGTGCTGTACCTAGCTTTGACTGAAGACAGACTTTGATTTTGTATCTGAATGGCTTAAGAGCATCCAAACCCTTCTTAGAGGAACTGATGAAGGTAAAGAACAAGAGAAGTCTTTCAAACCATCATCCTGTCGACCACGATCAGCGTCATGATGAGTAATCCTGTGAAGATAAGAATGGAATAAAGATTCTTCAACTTGGTAAGATTCACACAGCAAACTTCACCTTCAACCACTCATCTTCATCTTTTTACGAAATTACAACATCAAATCATTTATTGTACATAACCGGTCAACAGACTTTTTCTCATTCATTGCAATTCTGATTTCTAGTGGAATTCAGTATCACTACATAGATCCATCTTCATTCTCAAAATATTATAAAGGAGAAAAGATTGAACTCAGGTTTTCATTGATCGTATCATCAATCTTCTTTTCTCCTACTCAAACACTCAAGGAGGTCGTTTCAAAGTTTTATTCTCTGTCTTCAAGGGTCAAACCGAAGATAATCAAATACATGACCATCGATCAAAATTAGAAGGAGACTCGGAGTTGAGGCATGTAAGTGAGTAAAACCTATCCAACAAGCTTTATCGATGATTTCGATCAGCAGCAGATACTAGATTCGAAAGCACCACAGATTGAATGTTATCTGGCTACCAGATCATGATTCTACGTTACTCTACTTCACATACCAATCACTTGAGAATGAAGTAGAATGAGCTCATAGATCAAGGTAACTGGGCTTTTGGTGTGATGTTTCTATCGCTACTCTTACTGTGACTACATAGACTCCTGAAGGGTTTATGTTTCTCGTCCGCATTGTTTCCCCCTGGAGACACAAGACTTGAAGTATGTAAGCTGTTTGAGGGGCTGAGGACGAAGACCGGATCGGCTTGTTCTGACGAGGTTGATGCATCCTTTGTTTGCCTCAAATGTGTCTTTCAACCAATCAACGTGTGAAATTCATCATGAAACACGAGGTAGGTGTTGATCATGTAGTCTTTGAACCAGGTCTCAAAGCAAACTTGAAGGTCATATGATTCCCAAAACATCACTCGACAAATACTCAGATATTGACTTTTCCAGGTTGAGAAGGAATGATAATCCGACCAAGCATTCATTGAATGATGCAGATCGGGAGCAGTTCATAAAAGTTGATCAATTCACAGGGTAGGATAGACCAGGAGCGGATAAGTTGTTACCCTCAAGGATCTGTTTTTTTTCAGACTGGAGTACCCTACGGCGAGAATGAGGATGGTGAGATTGGTTGAGCGTGACAACGAGCTTGAGCGAACCCCTGTGTTAAAAATCGATTAGAATTGATGAAGTTTTCAAATTTTACAGTTTGAGCACCACTTGGCACATACTTTACCTACATACGCGATTCAGTTTTTAAAGATTACTTAAGTTGATTTTCAATTTTCAAATCAGTTTCTGTTGTACCATCTTTTTCAATCTCAGACTTTTCAACTTCAAGCCTTCTTCAGACTATTTGTTTTGGTTTGTTTATCAAATATAATCAAATCAATTTATCACTTTATCCCATCTTCAACTTCATCATTTTTTGATAATCAATACATTTATCAATACTCATCAAACCACTTTACAATCAACTTCAATGTCTAGCAATTTTCATGTTACCAAATGGTGGTCTCATCAACCTGATGTGGTTGGTTATTGGGGTCCAGCGTAAGTTGAATTCTCTAATGATCTTTGACACGTTATAGCATTAAATTGATATCTTGCGTTCACATCTCTTTCACATCATTTAAAATAGAACTTCATCCATCGATTGGTGGTTAGTTTAATATATATATATCTTTACATCCTCTCCAACACCGCAGTTATTCACAAACAACTTTTTTTTGATTTCTAGTGAAGCCAATTATGCCATCTCACGTTACGTTGCAGAATTCACAAACACTTTTTCAAACCTTGTCTTCGGTCTGTAACCTTTTCGTTCATCTTAGCCTGGGTATAATCTACCTTTGACTGACCTTTGAACATTTTTTCTGCTACAGTCGGATTAGCCATGTAGTTCGTTTCACCATCTTTTGTTCGGGGTTCAATCAAAATCTCTCGCCCTTGTACCACCAGGTCACTTATATCTTTGTTTTGAACTCATCTTTAGTGGTATCAAGAAATGTCGAGAACAACATTTACCTCTCCCTCTTGCCCTTTGTCAAATCGGAATCGCACTAGTTGGTTTCGGTAGTTTTGCGTAAGCATTCAATTTAACTCGCCTATCTATCTTGATACAAGAGTCGACATCAATCCTTATTTACTTTGGGTTTCCTTTTTTCTAGTTTCCATGCAACATTGAATTGGAATTGGCAATTGGGCGATGAATTACCGATGATTTATTCAGCTTGCTTTATCACCTATGTCGCTTTCGATACCGCTCCAGCTTCATCACCTCGTTCTTGGTTTGTCAAAGCCTTACCAACCATCCTGTCCCTATACGCTATCATCGTCACGGTTGTCTATGTCCAATGGCCGAACCCAGTCTTTCATCAAGTGGCTTATGCTTTCATTCAAATGTAATGCTTCTTTTTCACATTCAAGAATCAAGGATCTTCTTACTTACTTAACTTTATCTACTTCGTAGTCTATCAACCGTTCGAGTCTACCATACCGTTCGAAACGCCCCGGATTCCACTCCGGCCGAACAACAAAACCGAGCTGACGCGTTAAAGCTTGAAGTGATGGGATCAGCTATTTTCTTAAGTGGCTTTTTGATTTGGAACATTGACAATATGTGAGTTGATATCAAATCCAAAATAGTACTCTGTGGTATACTTGCTCACCTGTGATACTTTCTTTCAGATTCTGTGATCAGATATCTCAATTGAAAGAGGCTATCGGTGTCCCGTTTTCATTCTTGTTAGAAGGGCATGCATGGTGGCATTTAGCCACTGGAAGTGGAGCTTACTTGGTCAGTCTAACCTTCCTTCCATGGCCCGTTTATACTCTTTTCCCTAACATGCTGTTTGTTTTATCTCTTACAGATTGTTGTTGGTCTTCAATTACTCTCACTCACATTGAAAGAAGGAGCAGAAGGGTTTGAATTGAAATGGGGAGGACTGTGTCCATATGTTACAAGAGTTCCACTGAGTGCAACGTCAAAGAAACGTATCTTTTAATCTAAGACTTCTTCATGTATCTTTCTTCTTTTCCCCTCTCCTTGATATCTTTATCTTCTTGAACTTTTGACCAATCTTCTGTTTTCACTTTCTCTCTCTTTGTCAACTGCTTTGACTTGTTTTTCTTTTGTT
This sequence comes from Melampsora americana, assembly GCA_022264835.1. Lineage (NCBI taxonomy): Eukaryota > Fungi > Basidiomycota > Pucciniomycetes > Pucciniales > Melampsoraceae > Melampsora > Melampsora americana. Next base: position 45,760 of record JAIFHY010000136.1, on the reverse strand, counting down.
GACTTCTTCTTAACAATCAAATTGTATACTTTCATATCATTGATATATCCAAATATACTGCATTATATCACAACAAACCCAACCATTCTTATCAGTTTCACAATACCTTTCTTCAAATCCAAATAGAAAACAAATCAAACTTGCAATTTTTTTCCTCTATAGCTATTCTTTTTTACATTTGTGTTGGGATAGTAATTAATTGTTGATCTTACAATTTTGATTCTTTTTCTAGACTTTTTGTTGTACTACATATAGATCTTGTTTTAGCTTAACCTTTAACCGCCTGAGTGTTAATCAATCTGAATGAAGATCATCAATCTAGTTGATCCAATTCATGAATTACTTCAAGCCTTTTTCTTCTGTTTCCGGATGTTTAATAAATCCATTTTTCAAATCTTGAGGTGGTCCGACGTTTGACTGAATACAAAGAGCTAAATCCAAATCAATCAGTCTTTGGACTGCGTTTGAAAGAAGCTGAGCCTGTTGCTACATGTTCATCAGTCAAGTCTATGTCTTTATGAGTGACCAAATGAAACAATTGAAAAATGATACAAAAAGTCTAATCTTCCTTGAAGGTGAATAACTGGAAACCGAAAACGATGGATTACAAAGAAAGTCAAAAGAACTCTTTTAGAAATTCAACTCAAAGTTTACTTTGAAAGTGAGTTTGATTGAATGATGGACCCAACCATTTCACACCAAGCCTAAAAAACCGGAAGCTCAAAGATCAAGATTCGATTTAAACTGATTGGAAATCTAAACTAAAAACCAAAACACACACACATACCAATTTGCCAAAAACTCAAATCGATCAGATCCAAAAACGTGAAGTTGGTCACCATTAGGTTTGATCACTTCAATCCAAGGAAAACCAAAGGCACCATTCTTAACTAATTCTTCGGCTGATTCTCTCATGGATCTTTTACTTTCTTCTTGAGTTGATAAAGTAATATAGTCTTCTAGAACGCTTGAATTGATTAAGTCGGTTAAGATTGATTTAGTTTTTGAAAGGTCTTCTAAAGGTTTTCTTGTGATAAACATTGCTTCCTAATATATATATATATATATTGAGAAAAGTTTTCAAAAATCAAATCAGTGTTCAAATAAAGTATGTGAATATATTTTGAAAAGAATGAATTTTAAGACTTTTGGTGAATTACATAAAGCTTATCAGTTGATTTTTCTAACTTATCTGGTGATAATTTTTGTATGATTCGTAATAAACGCATAAGGTATAACGTATTGGTTGGAAAATTCTTTGGATGATGATACTCGACTGTATAAAACCAAATGATCACTTTAAACTCATTTTTCTTGATTTCTTTTTATAGATCATTGGAAAATTTGAGTTGACCTTTGAAGAAATCAGACATCTAGAAATAAGATCATTAATCAAATTGGTTCAAACTTTGGTTTTGGTAAAGAAGATGAGAATTTTTTTGTTTCCTTTCAAACTGACCAAGTTGATTTCTTGATTCTTTTAATCAATTGTAATTTTAAACACATCAATCATGAACTTTGTAGGATGAGATTTCGATTTGAATTGAAGTTGTGAATTGGAATAGATTTCACTTACCATATATTTACCTAAAAAGAAACCAAACCTAAGAGTTAATGAATTGAAATCATTCTTAAGATTTGTTTTTGAAGAGTTTGAGTTTTAAATTTAAACTCAATCAATGAATGAAAAAAAAGGAAATCTTTACCTTTATTAGGTACTCGGATCGGAGGTGTATTTCCAGAACCAATCATTATAGCTAAACAAGAAAACAAGAATCAAGATTTTCAAGACTTTAAATTCTTTGGATGAGGTTGTTCTGAATGATTTATGTTTGTTTGATATTTAAATTGAGATGTACCTCCTAACCAAATCGGGTTTAAGATTAATTCAAAATTCCATTCATTTCGATATCTTTTTAAGATTTCATAAGCCAAATAAGACTTTTGAAGATCGATGTCATCATTCAGAATGATTTGGTGATTTGGTCTTGAATGATTAGAGTTGATTATTTACTTACCCATGGACTGTTTGATACCATATTGGATTAAAATCATGAAAGGATATTAGATTTGTGTATGGATGAATGATGATTGTAGGATGTAGATTAGATGATGACTTACCTGACTATATCATAACTTAATTTGATGATTGTTTTTTTATTTTGAATCATGATGATGAAGACTTGATTAAAGGAAATTAAAGAAATTAAAACTTATGAAGTCACTCAATCTCATGGGTTCTGATTGAAGTTAAGCTGTGATGTGATGTCATCTTCCAAGAATGAGATATACCCGATGATCCGATGATTCGATGATCCGATGACAAGATCCGTGGTCATGTGATTTCTAATCTGGATTTCAATCATCACTCGTTATAAGCATCTAAAGTGGACCATCGAAATTTTTTCGAGACTTCGCGCGCCGGAAAAATAAAAAAAAACAAAAGTCAAAATAGCCTTAATCAACCAAATTGTTTCTTCCATCAAGAGTTAAGATACATCTACTATCACCAATCAACACCTTCAATCCCTTTCTTTTGATTGGGCAACCAGGCATCGCGACTATCCACTTTATACCCAAGAAAAGACTTTCACTATACTAGGATAACGGACCAATAAAGTAAACGAAAAGCATTTTATCAAGTTTGATTATTGTTTCACAATCATGATTCGAGTTTCATCAACATATCCAAAACTTCAATCAGTCATCAAACCCAGATCATTCTCTCAAGCAAAAGTACCTTATACAACATCATTTTTAAATCAAAACAAAGCATTAAGTTCAAATCATTCGTTTAATGATAGATGGTTATCAACTTCAAGTTCATGTTTCGAAAATCCTAAAGGTGTTCATCAAACCATTAGTACAGAACAAAATGAATTAGCTAAAAAGATCATTCAAAAGGCTTTACCTAAACTTATCAAACCTGATGTGAAGAAAGTCTTGGTTGTTGGAAGTGGTGGATTGAGTATTGGTCAAGCTGGTGAATTTGATTATTCGGGTGAGTATGTTTCATTCATTCATTTATTCAATATCTTCTTGTCTAATGTTTTCTTGATTGAAAATTAATTTTTCCTTTCTAAATTTTAGGATCTCAGGCTATCAAAGCTTTAAGGGAATCGAATATTGAAACTATCTTGATCAATCCCAACATTGCTACAATTCAAACTTCTCATCATTTAGCTTCAGAAGTTTACTTTCTACCAATCACAGCTGATTATGTAGCATGGGTATTAGAAAAGTAAGTAATCAATCAAGCAATCATCAAAACCTATCACTTCCAATCTAACAAATTGTCTAAAATCTAACTTGAACTCTTTCACAAAAAAAACCCAAAAGAGAACGTCCAGATGGGATTCTTTTAACTTTTGGTGGTCAAAGTGCTTTAAATGTTGGAATTCAATTAGATAAGATGGGAATTCTTGAAAGATTAGGTGTACAAGTTCTTGGTACTCGTAAGTTTTCTTTTTGATCACTCCTTTCTTCGAAAAAATAGATTTTGATGAATCTTTTGAACTTGTGTTTAGCTATCCAGACTTTAATTGTTAGTGAGGATCGAGATCTGTTCGTCAAGGCTTTGAATGGTTTGTGCATTTTATATTAATTTTGCAATTCTCATAAACTAGAAGAAAGTGAAATATTGGTAACTGACGAGTATCGAAAATGAACCTATCGTATCACCAGAAATCGATATTCCAGCAGCTCATTCAACTGCAGTTTCAACAGTGGCAGATGCACTTGCTGCAGCCAAAGAGATTGGATATCCTGTGATCTTACGTTCTGCTTTCTCTTTAGGTGGACTAGGATCAGGTTTTGCTCAAAATGAAGATGAATTAAGGGATTTGAGTGCTAAAAGTCTTTCATTAAGTCCTCAAGTTTTGATTGAAAAAAGTTTAAAAGGTTGGAAAGAGGTGGAATATGAAGTAGTTCGTGATGCAGCAGATAGTCAGTTAATTTCCTTTACATCACACTCTCGTTGGTACCCTTGGCTTTTCCTTGCTGATCAATCAACCTTTTTTGGATCTGGATAGATGTGATCATTTGTTGTAATATGGAAAACTTTGATCCTTTGGGAACACATACTGGTGATTCGATCGTGGTGGCTCCTTCTCAGACACTTTCGGATGATGATTATCATATGTTACGTTCAGCTGCTATTAAGATCGTTCGTCATGTGGGTGTAGTGGGAGAGTGTAATGTGCAATATGCTCTGAATCCTCACAAACGTGAATATATGGTCATTGAGATGAATGCTCGATTATCAAGATCTAGGTCAGTTCAATTCAGTGCCAAGGACTTTGTTGATATCAATGAATAGCTAATACCTGATTTTGCAATCTGTAGTGCTTTGGCTTCAAAGGCTACCGGATATCCATTGGCATACACAGCTGCTAAGATCGCACTTGGACACACTCTCCCTGAATTACCGAACGCAGTGACGAAAACAACGACCGCATGTTTCGAACCTTCTCTTGATTATGTGGTGACCAAGATTCCTAAATGGGATTTGAAGAAATTTCAATATGTTAACCGAGAAGTAGGATCGGCAATGAAATCAGTTGGAGAAGTCATGGCGATCGGTCGAACATTTGAAGAAAGTTTACAAAAAGCTATTAGACAAGTTGATCCAGCTTGTCAAGGTTTTGAAGCTTATATCAAACCGGAAGATCTTGATCATGCTTTATCAGTTCCAACTGATACTAGATTATTCGCTGTAGCATATGCTATGTTGGTGGAGAATTACTCAGTCTCAAAGATTTATGAACTTACAAAGATCACTAAATGGTTCTTGTATAAATTGGATAATATCGTACAGTGTCATCGAAAGTTGAAAGGATTAGATAGTTTAGATCAAGTTGATGCTGATATGATGCGATCTGCTAAGAAACTGGGATTCTCCGATCGTCAGATTGCAACTTTGGTTTCTAGCTCTGAAGGTGAAGTTCGAGTGAAGCGTAAATCACTCGGGATTACCCCTTTTGTAAAACGAATCGATACTTTGGCTGCTGAATATCCTGCTCATACTAATTACCTTTACACGACTTATCATGCAACTGAACATGATTTAGAATTTGATGAAAATGGAACGATGGTCTTAGGTAGTGGAGTTTATAGGATCGGTAGTTCAGTAGAATTTGATTGGTGTGCAGTCACCTGTGTACGTAAAGTAAGAGAGATGGGTAAAAAGACGGTGATGATCAATTATAATCCGGAAACTGTCTCAACCGACTTTGATGAAGCTGATCGATTATATTTCGAAGAACTTGGATTTGAAAGGGTCATGGATATTTACGAACTTGAATCTGCTCAAGGTGTGATTGTTAGTGTAGGAGGACAGTTACCTCAGAATATTGCGCTTCGTTTGAAAGAAAATGGGGTTAAGGTTCTTGGTACCGATCCAGAGATGATTGATAATGCTGAAGATCGACATAAATTCTCAAAAACACTTGATGAAGCTGGAATCGATCAACCGGAATGGGTAGAGGTTACCACACTTGACTCGGCTATGAAATTCGCTGATGAAGTCGGTTATCCAGTCCTGATTCGACCATCATACGTTTTATCGGGTGCAGCAATGAACGTGGTGTGGGATCGATCGACCTTGGAGCACTCACTTACTGCTGCTGCTGAAGTCTCATCTGAACATCCAGTAGTCTTGACAAAATTCATCGCTGGCGCTCAGGAGATTGATGTAGATGCTGTAGCTCATGAAGGCAAACTTCTCGTTCACGCGGTCTCTGAACACGTTGAGAATGCTGGAGTTCATTCAGGGGATGCTACCTTGATATTACCACCGTTTTCATTAGAACCTCAAGATATGAGTAGATTGAAAGAAATCGCTCAAAAAGTTGCCAAAGCACTCAATATCTCAGGTCCATTTAACATGCAAATCATCAAACAACAATCCGAAAGACCCGATCAAGATGATAAATTAAAAGTGATCGAATGTAATTTGAGAGCATCAAGATCATTTCCATTTGTCAGTAAAGTGTTGGGAACGAATTTTATTGATATTGCAACAGCTGCGATCTTGGGAGAAAAAGTACCTGAACCGATCGATCTAATGTCAGAAAAACGAGATTATTGTGCGATTAAAGTACCACAATTCTCATGGACTAGATTAGCAGGAGCGGATCCATTCCTGGGAGTCGAAATGGCTTCTACAGGAGAAGTAGCATCGTTTGGAAGAGATGTACATGAAGCTTATTGGGCTTCATTATTATCTACTACTGGATTTAAACTACCCAGATTGAATTCAGGAATTTTAATTGGAGGGGATCTTAAGAAACCTGAATTAGTTTATTGTGCAAAGATTTTATCTAAATTAGGATTTAAATTATATTGTTCTTCAAATGAAATTGAAAGTTTTTTTAAGAATCTTCAAACTGATTCACCTATTAATTCATCAATCATCAAAGTTAAAAAAATCGAATTTCCTAAACGTGATAAAAGAAAATTAAGAGAAGTGTTTGAAGAATATGAAATTCAATGTGTGATCAACTTAGCAAAACAACGTGGTCGAGATGTTTTAGATGAAGATTATGTTGCTCGTCGAAATTGTGTTGATTTTGGTGAGTGAAGTTAATTATTCTTCATCTTGATGAGAATTGCTTAACATGAGAAGAGAAAAAAGAAGTTGAACTAACGAAATGATTTTATGTTTTTCCCCATAGGTCTTCCATTGATCAATAATGATAAATGTGCTAAATTGTTTGTAGAAGCTTTAGAGAAGAAGATACCACAAGGTGGATTAGAAGGATATGTTGAAGGTAGTATTCCATCTGAAGTTCATAGTGTAAGTTTTGATCTATATTTTTTCTTCATATGTGACTAGTTTCACTCGAGTTAAGGGAATGTTTCGATTACTAATGAATGATTTTCTGAATTAAAAAATAGTGGAGTGAATTTGTTGGATTATCAAAGGGAAATAGACCGGTGTAGATATTTTTGAATATAAATCTTTTGACGTTTTCTTTTAATAATATCGATCTATGAAATCCCCTTAAAAAAATTTCTATCAAACTCAGGTTAAAAAGATTTACAATAGATTGAGAGATTGGAATGATTGGAATTCAATTAAATTTAAACCTTCATCATTCATTTTGATTCATCTGTGAAATCAATTTTCTTTTTTACATTTTTCTTTGTTTCTTTGGGTATGGCATCATGAGTAAATTTGCATATTAGTGTTCATGACTCTATCTTTTTCCATTTGAATTTTTTTCTCTCTTGGTTGGCTTTTTTTAGGTCTTTGAATTGTGAATGAATTCTTTTCTTTTACAAAATCAATCTTTTGATTGAAACTTTCTATCAGTAAGTCAATGATAGGACTATGAGTCAATTCATTTCAGAAGTAAGACTGTTAGCAATCTTAATGTTTAGCTCCGGGAAAATTGCTTGATGGCCATCTTTGAGACTTTCTTGTGCAACACTGGGTTCACATCAAGTCTTTACACTGCCATAGTCACCTATGTAAGGCGATTCTATCTTGAGAAATCTCCTCTCCAGCTGAGAGATGCGCGCATAATAGAATCTTGAAGGTTCGATTAAAGTGAGATGGCGACCAAGTCTCACCTCTACTTTGATCGCCTTTCTTGCTTGACCAATAGACACCATTTGAATTATCGTATCGTCCTGAAAGCCGACCTCTTCCTCGGAAGTATCAAAGCATTAAAGATGATGTGGTCCCAACTATAAAATATAAGTCCTTACCAAATTCCCGTCCACTGAACGCACGCCTGATCATCTTGCCAGGATTATCAAATCTTGGGCTTAATCAACATCAGATCATGACAACTGTTGGAATGTTGAGAAGGTGAGTCAGACGGATTGAGGAATGAATTTAATGGCGTTTCTGGATGGTATGAGTATCGATCACAGATAACCAATATGTATAACTAGTTAAAATATCAAATTTGAGCTTATCCAATGTAGGATATCAACAGACACAAGAGATTGTGGTCAAGCATTCAAACAACCTATGGGCATGGGAAACCCAACTGGTTCCCTATGTGCTTTTTCACATGAATTGTGATGGCTATTTTTTTCCGTGCCATGATAGAAGGTGTAAAACCTGTTGTGATCACATCATGTGATTGCTTTCAGGTACAAGCAAACATCAAAGATAAAGATAGGATAGAAAATCAGGCTTCATTCAATCCAGCCATCAAAACATATCTGGTCACTTGAAACAATCAAATACAGGGGGTCGTATCACATTCACACTTGAATGAAATTGAGTTGGACAATTTTATTGTAAAAAATATATCAGGCCACTTAGTGAACCTCCAGGACCTCCTTGACTGATCAACATACCCTCATGGTGAATTTGTTCTCCTTGATTGCTACAAACTTTCTGTAGGATAACCAAATTTGCAAATCCTGAGCTTTCTGGAGCCAAACATTCCCTGCAGTAGAACTGCAGTCAGAATTTTTTTGCATTTACGCTTAAATTTTTCCCATCTTTAGCTCAATGTGATCATGATCTGGGTTGGATTGTGTTCTTGAAGGTTGGATGTGTTCATTTGGGTCATTTAATTCAGGTTTTCCCTCTGTTTTTGTAGGTTTTTTTAATAGAGATTCAAATTGCTCAAAAGCTGATAAATAGTCTGATTCACTGTATTCAATTGATTCAACAGGTCCAAAAGCTCTTCCAATACTTTTCCAATATGTACTTTCTCACTCTCTGAATGATTTTTTCCTTCATGATTAAAGTTCTTCAGATAATAGGTCAAAGGTGAGTAGAAACCTGGTGGCCCATTGTCATCCTCTTCTATTTCTTTCTCATGAGCTGGTTTAGTTTTTTTTATTGGACACTGAAGTGAGGAAAGATTGATTAAAGAATCAGAATGGCAATGGATTGAAGAGATGAGGTTTTGAAATATATAATCGGGTGTAGCTTCAAAAACTCCCAATGTCCTTGGATAGACCTGTGGGTCCAAGGCAATGATTCAAGGTTCCCATGTGGCCCTCACAGAAGTCTGAAGAAAGGTACCCGGGCACAATGCAATTGTCATACAACAAGAGATCAGAAAATTGGGTCAAATTTCTTAGTGTTTCAGAACAGTTTGGGTATTGAACGAGGTCAGTCAAGTTTAGAACTTGTACTTTTGTCCTCAGCCTGTGACTTGTCAACAACAGGCTTGAAGAGTTGATCCCATACTGTTTATGAAGGTTAACATCAGTTTGTGTGTGTTTGTGATTATAATAAAGGAATGAGATTCTCAAGTTGATTAGTAAATTATCATCCTTGTCTGTCACCCAGGTCAGTTAAGTGTAGAGCTTGTGCTTTTGTCTTCAGCCCATGTCTTGTTGACACCAGCTTTGAAGAGCTGTTCCTTTAGATTTTATAAAGGTCTTTCCATTGCACAGGGTCAACCTAGCTTCTTTTGAACTCCTTATACATATATAACTCCAATTTCCTTCTATGACATTTATCAAAAAATATGTTTTGTAGTGTACAACATCAGATGCCATTAGAATCAAATCAGGAGGATCACTAAAACCCAATTGAGTTACTTCAAGAATTCCTACCAGACCACTTTCAATACCCACCAGTCTGCGTGGTCTGAAATGTGTGAAATATTTTCTGAATATATTTCTTGGATGCAGCTTAGAAATCAATTTGCTGGTGTAGTACCATTTCCTTGTGGTGTGGTAGTGTTTCCTTGTGCTCCACCGCCAGAGATATCAACACATCTTGGACTCTTCCCACTTTTACATTGATGCTTATCAGGAAAAGGGAACTTTCTTTTGTCATCAGGACACCTAGCCTGGTTTCCAATATAATCGACCCCCATGCAAGTCAATTCAACCTCTTTGCCTCCACAAGTCCCTTTTGTGAAATTTTCACCTTCACATCCTAATTGTCTTTTTGTGCCCTGGTTAGGATCACAACATCTGATGAACTTTCCAATTGGCTCTTGCACAACTGGCAAATCTTTGATGGTATTCGGTCCTGAAATATCCACGCATCTTGGAGTCTTTTTGCCTTCACATCGACTCTTGTCTGGGAAGGCAAACTTCCTGGTGTCGTTGGGACACTTGGCCTGATTACCGAGAAAATCAACCTTCTCGCAACTAAGCTCAACATTCTTGCCCATACAGTTTGCAACATGAAAATTATCGCCAACACATCCTAATTGCTGTTTTGGGCCTTGGTTGGGGTCGCAACATCTGATGAATTTACCAATTGAAACAACTTGATACACTAGCCCTGATAGTACCAAGCACATCAGCAGTGATAACATACGACTTCCTTTTGTCTGTAGGCAAAAACAACTATCAGCTATGAAAAAGAATACCACAAGACATGAAAACCTATTGACCATGTTATATTTGATATGTTGAGTCTGTATTTGACTCGATGATGCTTAAAGGATTGTGTGCGGTGTTTTCTTGGTTTCCTAAACTATGCCAAAAAAATCATTCAGTACATAATTTCTTTAAGAAACTACAATTACCAAGCATGTACAGATATTCTTACAATGAAGAGGACTGAAAGAACCGGTCTCTCAATGATGATTATACTCGAAAAGAGCAAGCTATCTGAATGTATTCACCGGTCACAAGGATTTCTGGGCCAATGAGGAACTTCAAATGAGAAATGTTAAGATGGGATTTATGAATATGGTATCACTATGAAGGTATCAAAAGAATTATGTGTGAAAGTTGAAGAGGTGCTATCAAAAAAAATAAAAGAAATGGACAGTTTATATAATCGTCAAAATGTCTGTTTTTTCAATGAAAGATAACTATGACGCGTAGTAATGTAACTTCTTTAGCAACCGGACTGTCTAGCGATGGGGGTCGGGCAGTGTGGAATTTTTGTTCCCTTTCAAATCAGTTGCACCGGTGGAACTCGGAAACAGTTTCTAGAATGAACTTTACTTTTCAAATGCTGATTTTCCACCTCGCTCGAGGCCCCCCCGGGAGCGAGGGACTTTGACAAGGTCGGAGTTTCCAACGGCGGTAGGTAGACTTGACTCCCTCAATAGGATTGGAGGTCAAGCTGGCACGTGAAAACTGATGGATTGGACCTGACAAGATACATTAAGCAAGAGTCAAGAAACCAAAGTCGAACACAAATAAGGTCGAATGATCTTCACTATGTAGTCGTCCGACCCAAATTATAAGCTTCAAATGCTGTGCTCGGTGACTCCAATCAGTTCCGTGAACCATGAATTGCTCAACATCTGCAGTTTAAACTTCCACCCAAGGAGGTTCTTCTGGAAGTCAATGACGTAGCTAGCGAGCCTTGGCCAGTGTACCGAGTCAGCCTCAACGTCGTCCTATCAGCTCATCGATACCGAGCGATAATAAGCCGCGTCAAATCAGGAATTTCTAGGCGAAGGTCTGATGAGATCCGGATGATCAGATCCAAATGAGAAATGTCGTTTTTTTGCGTCCGGGTTTTATTGTCAAAAAATCTACCATTCTCTAGTTCAATAAGAGTAGTATCAATGAGAGAAAGAAAAGACTGAAGGAATCATACAAAAAAATTGAACATTTTTTGAAACTAGAGAACACGCGGGCATGCCCGCAACTCTTAACAGGAGATTTTTTAGAATTCATTCATTACCACGCACAATCTAATATAGCTTGGTTTCTGACTTTCGAAAATATTAATACAATTCTAAAACTGCTCTCATAGGGACTATTACAAAAAGGAAAATTTTACACTGTGCAATATTAAGCCTCACTGACATTTACCAAGTGATTAACCTCTGGAAAACATTCACCCCCGGCTTTTAGGTCGACAAAGAAAGTTACAATTTCTTCAAAGTCATTTTGTTCCACTCCTCTTATGACCATCCTCTTACACCTTTGGTTGTAGTCTGGATATCTTGAAGCCAAATCCACGACAGTTATAAAATTTTCCATGCCCGTAATCTGCAAACTATAAGCCCGCAAATCATAGTTAAACTCATTTTTTGTCATAAATAGTTACTCAATTTTTCAATAACGCACCAGTTATGTTGGTCTGTTTCATTCCGCACTATATTGCCTCCATGAAGCTTATTCAAGTTTACTCTTCTCCACTGACGAACGTCTCGAGAATGCGGGTTGTATACTTTCGCCCGTGCTGCCCCCAAATGTTTAATTCTTAACTGGACAACTCTACTTAACCCATGGCTTTCTTCTTGATGGTGGTCAAAATACCCTATTATCTGGTTAGCCTGACCTTTGGTAACACCCGCGATAATCAAGTTTCGTATGTTGAACACTGCAACCGGAAATCTTCCCGTGTAATGTAATAGTGCTAAGAATCCGTTAAATCCTTCAACTGAGTATCTGGACCTCGTTCCTCTAGACCTGCCGAACATCTGTTAATACGCGAACTGCCCATACTATAACTCAACACTTACAACATAACAGGTTTGGGGATATAAACCCTATTCACGTAACAATGAGTTGACTTGTTGAGAATGCCACCTCAACTACCAATACGATACCTTACCTTAGTGATCTTTATTTGGGTTATTATTTTAGTCATCGCCAATTAACTTGAAAGCACTGAATAACTTTTCTTTGATTTAATTCAGTTTGGTTGATGAAATAGAGTTGTATAACGTGCTATTATTGAAAGTTGAAACAATTACTATCAAACAACAAGGTTTGATTTACGCTAGAGAGTACAACTCTATATAGCAATTTCTATAATTGGATATTATTCAATTTTTGTTTTCTAATTTGGGTATCACCAGTTCTCTGCCTGATTTGGCGCAGAGTTTTCCCTCCACAAATCACCATTTGGTTTGTATTCCATCCGTTATACCTGGTAATTCTAAAGAAAAAAAAAACTTTCTCATCCACGTACCAGTCAAGCTTATATTTTTTATTTACTTCCGCCCAAAAGTACAACATTTTCGACGTTGAGCTATATGTGCGTACCTAATGTATATTATATTTCATCGTCCATCAGTATATAAAGATTAATACATTACACCAACTTCTGCCTTAGCTTCATTTATCACAGGCCAACATTATTCAAATTTGTTGTATGTTATTTCATATACAAGAAGATAGGCAATTTAAAAGCAATTGCTCGCCCCTCCCCAAATCTATCCTTGCAATGCATCCTTAACGACAATATTTTTTGTAATAGGTTCAGAAGCAGTTGTCGATAAGGAGACCATTGTCTCTTTCAAAGACTTACATCGCAATAGAGCAACGTACAGTTGTCCATGTGAAAATACAGAACCTGGCAAAAGAACGCCTACTTTACCTAGAGTTTGACCTTGAGACTTGTTTATTGTCAGACAAAACGCTTCCGCAATTGGATATTGTTGCCGGCTGAATTTTACGGATAACACCTCGTCCGGCTCATGAATCAACCAAATTTTGGGCAGCAAGATTACCTGCCCCGCCTTTGGTCCTGAAATAACTTGACATTGTGATACCTTATCTAAGAAATCCAGTATCATCAGCCTAGTTCCGTTACACAAACCATCCGCTACGTTTAAATTTCAAAGTAAGATAACCGGTAGCCCACGTTGCAAGTATAATTTGTGCTCTGGGAAACCGGAAAAACTTGACGCATTTAAATATTCTTCGCCAATTGGTTCATAGGCCATCTCGTCTAAAACATCCAATGACAAAGAACATAAAACTTCTCCTCCCAACCTTTGACCTAACAGCTGATTGACCTTAGTAGCAGTTCTATTTAAGGGAGTAATAAGCATTCTTTCACAGTATAAGTCCGCCAGGTCCTCCCAGGCTTCCAGGGTTGCTAGCCTGCCAATTTGTCCATATAGCCAATCTATAACTACAAAGTCAAGGTCTACCCCTGGACTGACTATGTTTATCTTCACATGTTCTATACTTACCTCACCTTCTTCTTCGCTTTGTAAATTCCCGGAACCCAAGCGTAATAACCAACTCGCGAAATTGAATGCTTCTTGTGTCTGATTTTTGTCTGTTCCTAATAACCTAATGTTTCTTGTGAGGCTGAATTTTGAAATAAGATTCCATAAAGCAGTTGCCTTCAAAGAGGCCAAGAGTTGATCTCGTGATGTACCTCTGGGAACAATAGGTAGTGTCTGTCTAAAATCACCTGAAAAAATTACCGAAATTCCCCCAAAAGGCTTGCTGTTCTGCAACAGGTCCTGTAGACTTTGATCGACGCACTCTATACAATGCCGATGTTGAGTTGATATTTTGTCCCATATTATTACAGTAGATTTTTTTAATAATTTACTTGTTGCGTCATGACCTGACAATTTGCACAAGGAACTTCGATGGTATTTGAATGGAATCTTGAAAGCATAGTGAGCTGTTTGCCCATTAAGGAGCAATTGAGCTGCTACCCCCGCTGAAGCTACCGCGACCGTCTTCTGTTGTTTTCCTTCAAAGTAGTGTAGAATAGTATTGAGTAAAAAGGTTTTACCTGTTCCTCCTGGGCCGTCAATGTAGGACAGAGTCTGCTCGCCTGCATTGATTTTCTCCACTATATGATTGAATATTTTCCTTTGATCGGCATTGAGTAGCGGTATATTAACCTCCGCGTAGGCTTGATACCTCTTTAACATTTCTTCTTTTTTACCTTTGACGTTTAATATCTTTAGTTGAAGATTTTTCATACGGGATTCATCGTATGTTGAAAATGTGAGTGATTCCCATAGTCCGCCCATTGTTTCTATGCTCTCCTTCAGGAGATATAAACCATAATTAAGCACGTCTTCCCGTCCAACTGGCCCTATGTACCCCATATTTGTTAAAGCGTTTTCACAATCGTCGGTCAGGGCTTGTTGGTGCTTTTCCCAGAGTTTATTTGGATCTGACCGGGAGTTGTGGATGATAATCATAGCGAATAGGTCCCGAAGGTGTCTACCTGTCATCCACGACGATGCCTCCTTCAAACACCAATCGTAGTGATTATCGGAAGCAAGTAGATCCAGTTTAGCAGCTGCCTCGCGGAATGTGTCAAAAATGACTCCCCTAACAGTTCGAAGATGAGAAAAGGATTCTGCTCCTCGGACATGAGACAAAAGTAGCCTTAAAAGATACCTTTCGCCTTCTTTAGGTCCTACGTAAGCAATTCTGGTAGCGCAAGGGACGTTGTTGGACCTCGGTGCCCAAGTCTTTGATCTTGTCCAGATAAAATGATCTGGTACCTGTTCATACAAGAGGTCCCTAGCTCGAATTCTCTTTGAAGTTGCATTCTCTTTATTTAACCGAAAATACTCTGTTAAGGTTGTGTTACCACAGTTATCAGAAGAGCCAAGTTCTTGCGCTTCTCCGTTATCCCAAAAATAAACTTCCTGATCGCCTGGGAGGTGAATTGAAAGGTTGTATACACCAGGCGATCTACCTGTTAAGTCAAATTGTAACAACCTCCAAACCGCTAAAATCACCCAGGGTTAGTTTCAGTAGTCAGGCTATAGGAATGTATTTACTTACCTTCTACTGGACCAACGTACCAACCCTTGACATATTCTTTGATCTCGTTTCGCGCTTGAATTTTCTTGGATCCAACCGCTGGTATATTGACGGCACCTCCACCCAAACCTGCGTCCTCGTTGTCGGAGTCTCCCTGCTCCAACTCTTCTGCTTCTCGCAATCCTACATTACTACGGTCGTGTCCCTTTGCAACATATTTATAGATATATTTATGACCTACGATTCCTTGCGCTATTTCGACGTTAAAATGACATTGGTATTTTAACAGGAGATAGCGGTTATATGGGACTACATGTTGGTTTGTGAAAGTAAAACCTTGTTTTATAAATTTCCTTCCATTGTCTCTTCTCTTGTATAGTGGATATGTGTTTTCTTCTAGTTTCGTTTCAACTTGAAACGGTTTTGGAAATTTCTTTTGACATCTTTTCTTTTCATTATCCCAACAAGGACTTTTATATCCAGGTCCGCAAGGCCCATGTAACATCGAGTTGGTGACCAGTTTATGTAAAAGTTCTTCTTCTTTTGGGTCAGGGATTTCCGCGGACACGAGGTCGTCAATATCTTGAGGAGTATTAGGTGTATATTCAGGAGACAATATCAAAATTATATGGGCATGCGGAAGGCCCCTTTTTTGAAACTCTATAACATATACCCAAGATGTTACTACACCAAGACAGTTTTTTTTGGTTAAATCTTCTATCACCTTGTCCAACTTCATTTTGAAAACCCGAGCAACAATATCTGGCCTGTCATTTGCTGTTTCATCATATTCTAACGCCTCCTGAACTTCTGGCCACATTGGGTTCCCGGTCATCGTTAAGAATAAAGAAGGTTTTCCATATTTTCTACTTAGAACAATAGAGTCTTGATACAAACTTCGCATATGACGGGGTCCACCATGAAAAGAGGCAGGAAGGATTACTCTTTGACCTATAACTTCAACATTTTGCTCCTTGTTGGCTAGAATATGTTTATACTTTTCTGCTTTCAATTTGCTTTGATTTAGATCCACATAGGTTAACCTGCCCCTCTCTACGCATAAGTACAGGTCTACTGCTAGCTCCTGAAATAGACTTCTACAATGCAGTAATGGTGAGAAGGTATTGCGTTGAAATAATAGCCAAGCAAACCATTGAAGGCTAGTAACACGTTTCGAGGCTTCTACGGTCAATGTTAGGTTAGTCAGGTTTGTAACAAGATTGATTAGAAACTTACCTTCTTCTTCTGATCCATCCGCCTTTCTTTTTTTTCTCCCAGTAGGAGACTTATAATGTTCTGACCACTGTTGAGCGCCGCTTGGAAAACACAACACGTATCTCATAGGAAGATACCCTGTATGCATGTCGTTTATGATAAGCTTATTCCCATACCGTCTCTCCAATACTACCCCTCTCTCCTTCTTGTCAACAACTCCATCCCCAGGGATTACCATACCAACTTCTTCCACTGTAGGTTTGTTATACTGCTTCAAATTATCACCTTTCCCAGGTTTCAAGCACTTAATCACCAACCTGCTCCCTTCATTGCTCTTCAAAATTTGTTTTGCGTTTTTAAAAAGCTTTGCATATGGGTTGCTTGAATTCAAGACAGATTGTAACTCCAATAATAAATTGTCATTTAACTCGTTGTTGTAATGTTTTTGACGCAGCGCCGCCTCGCCAGTACCGCCGTCGCTGACTGTGTAAATTTGGGAGAAGGCTGGTTCATCTTCATTCACTGGAAAAATAGACCCAACCCTATGATGTAATTGTCCCCCGATTTTGAAATGATAGATTCCCATAGGTCCTTGGACCAAACGGTCTTGTTTCGCCCACATTGAAGTAAAAGATAAAACATTGTTGTAATCGCGAATTCGTTTGCGGGCAGTGATAGCATCTAAAGACCAAACAATGTCAAATAACACAAAAGTATTTATAAAGCCACGTATACTTGCCTGCATCCATAGAAGTCAGTAGCCATCTGATAATATTAGGTGTAGGCCCTTCAGGAAAGTAATGCGTAGGGAGCATGACTTTCCCGCTTTGACAACAGTTTGAATATTTGTATACTTTTGTTTTTTGAAGAGCTTTATTTCTTTCTTTGGCCCAGCGATGAGCCCCGCACCATTCGCAAATTTTGTCGCGCTGACCAACGTTGGAGAAAAGGTCCAGTGGAAACGCTTCACGCAGCGACT
The DNA here is from genome assembly GCA_022264835.1 of Melampsora americana. Taxonomy (NCBI): domain Eukaryota; kingdom Fungi; phylum Basidiomycota; class Pucciniomycetes; order Pucciniales; family Melampsoraceae; genus Melampsora; species Melampsora americana. The sequence continues at coordinate 28,185 of JAIFHY010000136.1, read as the reverse complement.
GCTCTGATCTCAAAACCGGCCCTCGAACTATCATAATCCTTGGAGCCCTCAAATAAGATCGGGTTATAATTAAAACTATTTGCTGCCAGTTAAGTTGGTGGTAATTTACCAAATTGTGTATAGGATAAGTCCAATGAAAAAGTGGAACACGATGAAAGAAGTTATATGCGGACGGCTAGTCGGACAGCTAATAGAGTGATATTAAAAAACAATCTTAAGGGTGGGTTTCCATCACCATATTCTTCTACAGCCGGGGACTGGCACAGAACTTTCCTCGTCCGGATGAGGCAAACTTGGGAAAAGTCATTAACTATTCCAGGTTGCTTGTTTTTACACTTGTTTGTTTCTAAATTTGGATTGTGGACGGATATGATTTGGCCTATTTGAGTAAGTTCGCCTGAGACTTATTCAATATGGCAATTCAATGTATCTGCCTGTTTCAACATTGACATTCTCGTATTGAACCACAGAATTGTATACCACAATTGTTTAAAAGCGAAAGGGTAGATGCTATATGGGCGCTGAATACAGCGCCCATATAGCATCTACCCATATGGGCGCTGAATTGCGGCGCCTACCTGCACATGGGCGCTAAATTACGGCGCCTATGTGCAAATATGGGCGCTGAATTATAGCGCCCATATGGGGAAATGTATATATGGGCGCTATAATTCAGCGCCTACAAAAGGTATGTGCTGTGTAGGCGCTTTTTCAAGGCGCCTACAATATGGGCGCTAAAAAGTAGTGCCCATATGACTTCAACTGATATGGGCGCCATTTTTACGTGCTCATTTCCTGGACAGCTCAACTGTTCCAGACTTTATGGACCAAGTGCGTGCTAAATTTCACAAGGCAAAGGGATCCAATCCAAAAAAACTTATAAAATTGAACCAAGTGAAAATCAGATCCAACACTTTGCAAAGATAAAGAAAATACAAAATCAACTCAAATCAATACAAACAGACATTCTTTTTTTTGAACTCCTGGTAGTAACTCTTTCCGTAACTTCTTTCTTATCCTTAGATGCTTCCCGTTCCACCATGAATTCCAGCGCCCATGTCAAGATAGGCGCTGGATTCTAGCGCCTAGAGATATGAGCGCCAGAATATAGCGCCCATATGCTCCAAAAGGGATGTAGGCGCCAAAATATAGCGCCTATGTTCAAGTGGGTGCTATATTCTAGCGCCTACATCCCTTTTGGAGCATATGGGCGCTATTGCAAGATTTATAGCGCCCATATTGCCATATGGGCGCTAGATACAGCGCCCATATTGAAATATGGGCGCTAGATGACGGCGCCCATATGGGCCCCAGGTGGGCGGCAAATAGCAGGGGCCTTGAGAAAAAACACTGCTAACCCGGCCGTCGTTGTATTGAAGTTCCCCAACAAGGTCATTACCCAGAATTTCCTGACGACACATGACCCACAAAGCACAATGTTCTTTAGTACAATTTTGTCCAAGATCCTTTACTTATCCCATCGTCAGTCCTCAATAGCCATCACACAACGCATGACGCGAGAACAGGTCAGCAGGCACCAAATGCGACACCGCGGCCAAGTGGAATGCGCATGACCCAAAAAAGCCTGTCCCGAGAAAGCAAGTTCCACGGGGAACAGAGGCAATACTTGGCCAAACGTAGAAGAATTAAAAATCCATTACTTATAATACTACCAGATCAACGAAACGTGAACATATGAAAAGGAATAAGCGAAACAGACCCAACTCTAGCAAATTAATAAATTGACCAAGTGACGGTTACAATTAAACAAATTTTACACCAGTACCACGGTGAACAATGCTACTCTCAGAAGTAAACACGAAATCTCCTATTAAAACATAGGTAACAACAAGAATCCCCCATTTTTCCCGAATTCACAATTGAAACTGTTCGCTGGGTTAATAATCAAGCCAATTGCTTGTTTTTTTTAGGAGCCTTTGGTACAATATTACCGTCTTGCTCGACGCCAGGCAACTTCAAGCTGTCAGGTTCTGTCTTTAATTTTTTGAAACTATCGGTACGTCAAAGTGTTAGGGAACAAAATTAGTTAGAACTCCTTCGCTTCGGTTTTCGTTGAACACTGACAATTTTCCCCTGGCGCGGCCTGATGGAGTCATAACAGTATCCTCAACCTTTACCACGGGAGAAGAAACTCGGTCCAGCTCTCGACCAGAAGTCAAATTTATCCCCGTGACCTACGTTTCTGAAAATGAATTAGCATTCCGTTGCCACAGGAATATGTAGCAAAGAACAGATACACACATCAACCACAAATCGATTATTATTCGCATCGAAATCCACAATGTAGCCATGGATTACCGCTTCGCGGTTGACTTGAAACAAACTTTGGATGTTCAGAAGATTTCGAACCGGTCGAATGTAATAGGCGACATGAAACACTACCATTTCCTTGGCCTATATTGTAGCACATTTGACGAAACAAATCATTTCTTTGTACGCCATGAGTAATGAGTGAACTTACTGCATTGTCATAATCGCTGTGCTCAACAATCGCAACCACGCTAGGCTTGTCAAATGAATCTTCTTGAATAGTAAAGCGATCGATTATCAATCCAAGTCCCAAAACCGCAGTGTTATCAGCCAAGGGACCTTTCAGATCCTTTGATGTAGTTACCAACATTGCGTGGTCTACCTCGTAAAACAAAGTTGGGATATTATCCTCTATGTTTGGTGCTATCATGCGGGATTTTAGCACATAAACGCCGTCGGCTTGAAGCAGGCTTGAATCATTCGCATACGCCAACAGTCTTACTTGGTACTCTAATGGGTTCGTGCCTGCAATACCTTTGCAAACTATAGAACTATACGCATTGCGAATTGAATAAGTCGTGGTAGACTCAGTTGGAAGCTAAAATCAGAAAGACGGAGTCAGATCATGACAAATCTGAATATAAGGTTGTCGTTGGACAAACAATTTCATAAACGTCCAACGCGCCTGAAACGTTGAGAGGTCTAGATTTGATTTTAGTGTTTGAAGGAGTTGCATGTGCCATTTTGATTTCAAAAACGAGAGCTGTGTAATTGATTATCACCGATTAACGGGATGATTCAAGAATTGAAAAAGTAGAGTGACGTGGAAACGAAGGAAATTTAGGGGCCAAATAACTCATATGAGGATTACTATATGTATAATTATTGAGAAGTAATTGAGATGCTGAGGAAAGAGGCCGACTTCAACCAACGGACTAACAGCTTTATAGAGCCAACCAGCAAGTCGATGTGGCATGCTATTTGGCCTTGCCTATTCCACATACACGAACAGTGGTTGACCAAAAGCGGTTATAAAGCTTTATTGTCAAAATAGGCTACCACGATTTTGTTTCAAGAAAAAAGAAATAATTTGACTTAAACCGGAAAAGCCGAAAAACCCAACCATGAAAAGAAGAAGAGCCGGTTATAGGGATTACCAGCAACCAAGAACCGCGTGATCAAGCACGTTGCGATCAATGCAGTCTACCACGAAAAAGGAAACATTGCGAGAAAACGACATCGTTAAAGGAATGCGACAGGGAAAAGGAACCTTCAGTACCACCCATTGTCCATCATGTGCCAAAAAATTACCAGACCCATAAAAGGTAAAAATAGCGGTTTAAGGAAAAGACGAAAGAGAGGAATAAAAAAATATTATGGACAAGCAACAACAAACGTGTGGAACAAGTTAGGCATAGAGACCGCGTTAAAGCCGGGGTCATGGCCTGAATTCGGGTTGCTAATTGCGGAACTCACAAAATTACCAAGAAATACCCGCATACTGAACTAACATTGTGATACAGGGAGATGCGAGTAAATTCTAACATTTTGTTATTTAGATTTGAGTTTGGAATTTTTGAATGCTATTTTAGATAATAAAAATAGAGTGATAATAATTATGAACAGTCCGAGATTAAATCATGTTAATCAGATTAAAAAATGGAGCAGGTCAGTGTGTCAAATGTCACATCAAATTGAAATATAAGCTGTTGAAGATGATCAAGATCAGTTCACTTTGATCTCATACAATATTACTACATGAATGATCCAGACGTCTTTCTTTTGCTTTACATGATTTCCTAGTGATTTTAATTTGTTGTGTCGTTGATTTGAAAACTCCTCCATTTCTATTTCAGAGCAAACAGACGGGAACGTAGCCTCACAGGCTTGTAGGCTTCAGTCCATCTGGTCACCCATTTGGCTTGAGCTTGAACAGTTCCTCTTCTTTCAGACAAAGTAGATGTATCTTTATGATTAAACAGCCACATAAAGTTGGTAAAGCACTCAGTTTAGGTATATGATAGTGGTTGTATAAAAAATTGTAGAAGAAGAACTGAAACGACCAAATTGAAAACACAGTCAAAACTCTTTCTTATCAAGATACAATATTTCCATCGATTGCCTTTGTAGACAAAGTATGTATCTCTAGTAGCAAGAATATTATACTGAATGATTACAGGTGGCTGCAATGTTAGGGTCAAGAGGCGTGACACAACCCAACTACAGATGGAAAGGAAGGCGATGAGTGGAATTCGAGTTCGCTACAGTGAGATTACAGTAGAAGAGAGTGCACTCACATAAGACTTGGGTGTGGCTTTACCACAACAAAGAGGCGCGGGATGGGGGATGCCTGGGATGTTATTGCAGTCATACCCGACGTAATTTGCAGCCTTCACTCCACCGTTTGCATCGCGGCTAAGGGCTGTGAATATACGAATTCTTAATTAGGATCTGATGAAATCCGGTCATAGTTTGACAATAATAGGAATAATGAAATGCTAACTTGCTGGTGTCCTTAAAACAGTCCCGGGGTTTTTAGAGTACACGCCTGCATTAGCACAAACTCCGCTACATCCCAAGTTACACCGAAAAGCATTGATGGAGATGAGTTGCGAACAGAAGACTGAGACAAGAAGTGATGGAATGGCAAGCTTCATTTTGGTGGCAGATAGACTTTACAGTGATTTTATGCTCAAGAGGAAATTTTGTCTGAGGAGATGAGTTTATATATGGGTCAATGACTGTTTTTGATTTGCTACAGCCGATCGACATCGGCGCGAACTGCACCGCTGCGAGATGAATTGAGGCAGTGTGTGCTGCGAAAGCTTGAACATATGAATCATATTTCACACCGGTAAGTAATATTTCAAGCCCTTTTGCGACGCCGGATAAAACCCATCACTTGACAAGGTACAATGACCACTGTAATTTTGATCGTGACTTTAATCAACATATCACATCAAGCAATATTGAAACCCAGAAAATCTGTTTGGGATTTGTGTTCACAATTAAGATCAAAGATTTATCGAGGTTCAGTAAGGCTACGTTTGGCTGTGCTTGATTGGTTTAATGTACATTAAGTTCTAATAATGACATAGCTCCCCCCCCTCTCAACACGAATTGCAATTTTCTCCTCCTTCAGCGCCACCACTTGTACCCAATAACACTTATTTATGGTAGTCAAATTTGAAAATTAAGTCATGCAATTTCTGTGCAAGTTTCGTGCAAATCGTTTTGAAATCTTGTGCAGAACTTGCGCTAAATTGGCAGACTTAAGACTTATCTTTGTTGGTCACTCGTTATGAACAAACAGGATTGTTAAAAATAAACAGGGCCTCAAGTTTATGCTCCAACAGGTTGGATTTCTTTCTATATGTAGAAGTGTTTGACTTCATCTGAAATTACCACTTCTTCTTTACCATCTTATTACAAATCCTCTTTACCATTCACTCACAAATCCTTCTCCTCATTTCATTTGATATTATTTTTTCTGCCCTCCCTCTCCACCCTTTTACGTTGTTTGTTTTTTGAGAAAAAAATGTTTACTGAGAGTTATTGTTGAGGTTTTATCTTTCACTTTGAAGGTACATTATTAGCATATTGGTTGAGTTGTTGTGTCGAAGTTGTTTAGCGTTGTTTTGCTGTGATTTGTGTGTTGTCCACTGTCCACCCCGTGGGGTGTTAGGCTAGGATATATATTGAGATTACTGTCCCTTGGTATTGTACCTAGGGACTTTTAGCCACACTTTACTGATCTTTGCAATTTCATAAGTTTGTGAGTGAACAGTGATTTCTAACATTTCCATATCTTAACTTAACAAAGCCCTGCAAAGGCCATCAGACTTTTGATTTTGGCGGGCTTGTAAAAAAATTAATTATGCAAGATTGGTGCAAGAAATTCTTGGACGGATCTTGCACGATTTTTGCACAGGTTTGACTACCATGATTAGAGTAACTCGACCCGAGTATGGGTTTTGTATAATGAAAGATGAGAGGCCTGTTCAAATGCCCTTCCACGCATTATGGCAGGAGAAGTATGGGAATATACAGGTTTCTAGCACGACAACGTCAACAAGTTCTTTCAATTTCTTCTCAGCATCACCTTCAACATCAACATCACCATCACCATCATCATCAAGCTCAAGCTCAAGCTCGACTGCATCAAATCTAATCAGACCGGATTGAATAAAACCTAATCAAAACCAATCAAGACTTCATTCAATCTATTTTAAAATCATCTGTCATCTTTCAAAAAGTCAACTCATCATAATCGATCACATCATTATAGGACAATTTATTGCTACATTCAATTAGGAAGGCTTTTGACCGCACAGGTGGACGATGCGATTTCAATTCCTTTGTGTCTCTGGAACTCTCTTTCTACTGTTCACCTTTGGATTCACTCCTTTGGTCTTTGCTACCGAAAAAACTGCGACCACTTCAACAGAATCAACATCTACCTCAACGCAAAATGATGATTTGCCTCCTCCACCTTCAGAATCGAAAACTTCTGGGGACTCTGTAGATGATTCAATTCCTTCTCAGTCACTGAACCCTCCACCATCAGAAGGTACGAAACTCAAATATCAATTCTTGTAAAGACAAATTGTCCGGAAGGGTTCACTGACTTGTCTCATTTGATCAATTCTCAGGTGTTATGTTATATAATCGTGCCCAACGTCTACTTAATCATGTTCAGGCTCATTCAACACCTATTCCACCTCGAACTTCACTTCAACCTTCAGCTTCAGTTCTTTCTCCCTCATCTTACTCTCCTCTCCTGGAGCAGACCTCGTGGCTTAACCGTGGTATATTTTCTTACCTAATCAAGCTCATCTGTCAAACAAAACCGTCAACATCATTTGATGATGCTTCTCAATCAAGATCTGAAAGGAAAAGAAATGGATTAATCAACTTTTTAATGCTTCCACGTCGAATCTTTGATAAGTTTGGAAGAACGTCAGAACGAATCACCAAAGCTGGTAGAAAGAATGGTAGCGCTAAGATTTTAGGTCAAAGAGATGCTGAAGAGGCTACTTATCGAGCAGCTGAACTTCTTGAGAGAGCTACATATGATCATGGAAACCCTGATGCTGGTCTAGCTTTAGGTAACTTATGGCTCTGGGGCGGCAATCCTCCTAGTCTCATTAAACGGAATGCTACAAAAGCTATGCAAGCCTATAAATGGGTTGCCGATCTTACTGGTAATGCTACTGCTCAAGCAAATCTGGCGTTTCTTTACGCAACAGGTTACGGTGGCGTCTTAGGAAATGAGCTGGCTAACACTGGTGATCAGAGTACTGCACTTTTGTATTACACTTTTGCTGCTCTGGGGGGTGATTATGCGGCCGAGATGTCTCTGGGTTATCGTCATTGGACCGGGATTGGAACTAAACAGAGTTGTGGTGATGCGTTGCCATTCTACAAAAGTGCGGCTACTAAAGGTGAGTCAAAATTATGCTGGATGAGATTTTCATCTAAATTTCAGTTTACTCATTATTTGATCTTCAAACAGCTATGAAAACTTTCAACTCAGGTCCACCCGGTGGTCATCATATGCCGCCTCTCAAGGTTCGTCTGTCTGATCGAGATGGTGGGGTGTATGGACCAGGTGCTTCTGTCGCTTCGACTGGCAGTAATCGACACCAACACTCACCTCAACATCCAGCCACAGTTCAAGAGTGGAATGATGTTTTGGAATTTTATCGTCAGTTATCAATTCTTGTCTGCATCAGATTCTTTCTCGTCAGCTGATGAGATACTTTTTTTTTTCAGAATTCCATGCCGAGAGAGGGGACGCTACATTTATGTTTCGACTTGGTCGAATTTATTATTATGGCTTTGGAACTGCTGGAGATGATATTAAAGACTTTGCGGTCACAAATGGTCGTAATTTTCGAAAAGCCCTGATGTGGTTTAATCGGATCGCCAGAACAGTTTGGCCTAGAGATCCTGAAGCTGCCACTTCTCCTAATGGTCAATCTTTTCAAAATTCACAAGGCCATTGGCAAACACCTGTGATCGGAGCCTATGACGCATCGAAAGATGTAAAGTTGAAGGTTGATGAGCATCAAGCTATGGCTGCTGGATTAGCCGCTGGGTTCTTAGGACGGCTTTACCTTAGAGGAGAAGGAGTGCCACGTAACAATGCCAAAGCGTTCCTATGGTTTAGTCGTGGTGAAGCTCAAGTAAGTTAACTATATATCTTCTTTACATCTATCTCATCATTAACTTTTGTTATCATATGTATCATCTTCAGGGTGACCGAGAGTCTCACAACGGATTGGGTATCATGTATCGGGATGGATTAGGTGTACAAGAAGACATTGACAAAGCTGTGGATTACTTTCAGACAGCTGCGAATGCAGAGCTCGCCGACGCACATGTCAATCTTGGAAGATACTATATGGGTCAGTCTGTCATCTTCAGTCGAATAACGAATCAGATGTGAACCTGACTTTCTTTACACAATCATCTCATCTTTTTAGGAGTTGACGATTATGTCAGCGCTGTGTCTTTCTTCGACTCCGCCATCAAACATGGCGACAGTTTTCAATCATACTTTTACCTAGCTGAAATCAATTCGGAACAGATCGGACGTGCTGATTTATGTCCGATAGCTGTAGCGTTTTACAAACGTGTTGCTGAACGAGGTGATTGGTTTCAAGAAGTGTTTTGGAAAGCTGAAAAAGCTTGGGCAGATGGAGATGAAGCTACTGCACTATTGGGTTATTGGATGACAGCTGAACGTGGATATGAAGTGGCTCAGAATAATATGGCCTATATCTTGGATCGTCATAAACGTCGAATCCGATTGCCTATTGAACAATATTCTAGTAATTCTACCGATCGTCTCGCTCTCACCTACTGGACTCGATCAGCTGCACAAGATAATATTGATGCATTGGTGAAGATGGGTGATTATTATTTATCAGGTCATGGTACATTATCTGGGCTCCCTCAACCTGAGAAAGCAGCTGCATGTTATCAAACTGCGACCAATACCCATCTGAGTGCTATGTCAATGTGGAATTTGGGATGGATGCACGAGAATGGGATCGGAGTTTCACAAGATTATCATTTGGCGAAGCGGTTTTATGATCTGGCTCTCGAGACTAACACAGAGGCATCTTTACCGGTCACATTATCATTGATCAAACTTTACGCTCGTTCCTTGTGGGGTTATGTGGTCCATGGTAATGCGAAACATCTTTCACTCTTTACATATTCGAATGAAGATGCGGCTAAATCCGGATGGTGGTCATTACGTAAAGTTCGGGATGAGATCACCAAGAAATGGTTTGGGATTGCACCGCCTGCAGGAGCTAATCAAGACGGAGGACCACCACGAACGTCGAATGGGGATATGCCAATGTCAGATGCTGAAGCAGCTGCATTTGATGTCACTGCTGCTCAGCGTGCATTGCAACAGGATGATGATCCGGTAGAATGGGCCAGAAATGCACGTGATCGAGAGAGGTTGCAGACCGAAGAAGGGGATGACGATGATTTGTTCTTGGCTGGTGAGGGTGGTGACGATTTCATTGAAACGATTGGTATCCTCTTCCTGTGTCTTGGTGTTGGGTATGTTCTGTTTGTTTTGAGTGTTCGACTACTCATGATTCTGTTTGTTGACTCTGATTGTGATTGCAATCTGCTAAATCGGTCATTTTCTCGGATCCAGTGCGTTTATCTTTCTACGGCAACAACGGGAACAAGCAAATGCGAGGGCCGAAACCGAACGTCAAGCGACTGAAGTACCAGAAGCGACTGTGAACGCAGTGCCGACACCCACCACAACGATTGCTGACAACACCAACACATCCACCTCGTTCACGACCAGTACCAGCTTAGAATCATCTTCAACACTCCATCCATCCAGTGAAAATGATTCAAATAGTTTGATTACTCGTAGACGGACCAATGAATCCGGTTCTAGATCTAACAATGATGAGAGTAATACCCAGACTGAGTAAGAATTTTGTTTAAAAAAATGGATTTAGTTTGCTGAAGAAGATGTAATTTTATAACAACAATAGCCAGTTGAGTGATATTGTGCTAGAAAAGAATATATATATATATATGATTCAAAGAGCTCAAGTTATGCAATTTGTATAGTGGCTTTGAAGAGAGTTGATGATCCATGAGTGGGTTTATCGATTTGAGAAAATCATTCACTTCTAGATTCATTATAAGATTGAGATCACCTGGAGGAAAGGTCTGTAATGTAAAATGTGATTGAGAACGGATCTTATTACAATCCACTTTGTATAGGAGATCTGATGTGAGGAGATCTGAAGTTGCCTTTGAGGATTTTCATTGTGTTCTTGAAACTAGAGTGACTCGATTGTATGTTGAAGATCTTCTTAGCTTTGCTAGTGAGAACTGAGAATGGAGTGATCTTTGTGAGATGAGAAGTAGAAGACAGGTTGAGGTGAGAATATGCTTGTATTGAATGAGAGTATGCTTTTGTGAAGTGTTGTGATCAGTCTTTGATTTGATTTGATTTTTATTTTATTTTATTTTTAATTTTGAATGATTTCTTTGTTCTTCAAGATGTCTTCTTCAACTTTCTCATTGATTCAGCTCATTCGAAGACCTACCAAACTCAAATCAGGTTAGTCTCTTAGATTTCTCATCTCGATTCAACCCTTTTCACTCATCATCCATCTTACCTTTAAGTTCAAGCTTCAATTCAAATTAACTCAAACCGAAGCAAACCTACTCTTCTCTTCAATCCAATTCAAACTCAATCATCATCCTTTTCAACTTCAATCATCCATCAAATCAAAAGTAAATCACAAAAAAAAGAAATCCAAAGACAAAAGAAAAAATCATATGAATCTATCAAAGAACAGATCCGATTAAGATCAGAAAAAGAAAAACCGGATCCGATCTTAGGTTATTCTACTTCAAAATCAAAAGATTATCTTCTTTGGGAATCTTGTGAATTAAATCAATTGATTTTAAAAAATCAAGATGTTTGGAATGGATCATTAAATTTAAATCAATCAGAAGAAGAAAATCAAATTCCAACAATCTTAAACTTTGGTTTAACTGATCATCATAAAGAACTTTTCTTTAAAGCTCTACCTTCGGTTAGTAGTCAAAAATCTGTTTTAGAACTTACTAATTTCGAATCAGCTCAAGTACAACGTCAAGAGAAGAGTATTAGTGAAGAATCTATCAAACAAAAGGCTTTAAGTAGGATCTTAGATTTAAGAAATGCTGATGCTAAAGCGATTGATAAAGTTAATAAATCACGTATCATCAAAGCTTTCTCTCCAAAACCAACTTTGGATGAAGAACAAAAGTTGGATCCAGGGTGCTCAGAAGTTCAAGGTATGAAGATAGATCATCTTAAGAAACTAGTCTCTTCTGGTAGAAATGGCTCACGAAGTCTCACTGATCCTTTGGCTGCTTAATCTCACTAGCTGCTATTGCCACTTACCGAATTCATGCAGTACTGAAACATGCTTGGTCAAATACTCGAGACGTTCATTCTCGTCGACATTTAACTCATCTGGTGATGCATCGAATGAAGATTTTGAAGAATTTACGAAAGAATGCACCTCTTAGGTATCGTGAACTTTTACCACGGATCGGACTTCAACCTCGTTATTTGAATGAAGAACTTATAATTCGTTCAAAGTTACCACTCCAACCAGGTGAACTTGCTCACTAATCATTCAGAGGTGATCCAACCCAAAAAGTTTGATAAAGTTGTATGAGTCATTTAGAAATCTCTTTGTCTTGAATTATATACATCAATTTACATCATCATTCACAACGTTTAGTTTAAAAAGGTAAAGCTCAATTAAAATCTTAAAATTGATTCTATTTCAATCTCCTGATGCGCATCCACGACAGCCTGTTGAGATAAGTTTGTTGAGCAGTTAGCTTGACATGATCGTTGATCAATTAGAACCCAAGCCTAAAAACTTACCACAATGTATACATTCCACAACAGTACCTGGCTTTAGTTGTGCCTTTGGCACTCTACAAATACAAACTGATCCTGCATAATTCATATCCTAAAATCAAAAGATGAGATCAGTGATGGTAATCTGATTGACTACAGAGTTTAGAGCGTCACAAACCCTCGATTGAACACATCGCGCACAACAAAGACCTTCAAATCCACTTCGTTTCCATTTAGCAATCAAACTAAAGATGAACACAACCCAAACCAACCCAAAATTGAATGAATGATTAAAATCTCAATTTGGATCTGAAATCCGAGAAGAAAAAAAATCATATCTCAACCATCACTCAACTTTGCATCAGCATAACTTTCTTCTAATAACCATTCATATAATTCAGTTGAGATAGCTTCACGTTTATAATATAAATCATAAATATAACGACTTCTAATATGATTTATTCTCATGATGGGCCAAATCGATTCATTTTTTCGTTTACCTTCATGATCTGCACTTTCAGCTAAAGAAATTCAAATCAAAAAAAATCAAATCAAAAAATCAAATCAAAGTTGGATTAGTGTTTTGGAAAGAAAAAAGAAAAGGGAAAAATGATTTCAAAGGGTATAGATTAATTTATTTTTTTTGAATGGTTGAAAAAGATGATTTCTGAATTTACCATCTCTCATTTTACGAGAATATTCATCTAAGATCGGTTCAATTTCTTCAAATCCTTCAGGTGGTGGTTTAGATCGATTCGTACGAATCTTAGGCATCTTTCAGAGAATTTTTGTTTTGATTTTTTTATTTTGGTTTGAAGATTTGATGAATTTGATGAATTTGATTTGATTGATCAGTTTAAAGATTTGAAGTTAATCAATCAAACTTTAGTGAATTCTCTTCTTCGTTTGAGTACTCAGAATACCCGAAGGATGTGGAACCGAGTAGTGTCCGTGCCTCGGTGCTTTCGGTACCAATCAGAGCACACATTCATATCTTGTCCACGTTGCTCTACAAACTTGACCTCTTGCAAGGGTCATGCTAATCTTCTCTGTATTGTTCCAATTTTAACGTATGACACCACTGAAAATCATCAAAAACCAATTTCAAGCATTTCAAATACTTTCATCAATCTAAATATTTTACCCATATCAAGTGAATCAGTTTTGATTTACCTTAACAAAATACCTTGAGAAATTCTTTATTTGATAAAATCAGATTCAAGAAAATTTGATTCATTCAAAGACTATAGTTTCATACAAAGAAAAATCTTAATTTTTTTGGTATTTGAAATCAACTCAAAATTCTTTGAAAAAAAAGATGAAGAAAAAAACAAAACCCAATTAAGAATTTATTAAATTCATCTTTCAATCATCATGTGTTTTTGATCAATTCAGATAATATAGAGTACCACAAAGGATTGATCCTACATCCTTTTTTAAGTGGTTTTGGAAATTGTTTTCATGTTGACCTTCATTCTATCTCAAATTCTGACTTGGCTTCAGATGGTAGGCCAGTATCTCATATCTTCATGGATCATGGGCTGAAAGAAGAATTGCTCAAGTTAAATAACTCCAAGAACTTGCCACAATGACTTACATTATATACTCTGATTCCTTATGATCCCATTTGGATTGTGGTATAAAAAAAACTCATGGACCCATGCTCTTACATACATTTGACTTCAAGAAAATTTGACCAAGCTTTTCAAGTTTGAATTAGAATTTGTTTTTAGGCCCAGAACCCTTGTAGTCTGAGGTAAGACAATACATTATAGAGATACCTTGGTCACTTTAAGCAATCAAATAAAAGATATATAAGGTAAATCTTATTAAGAAAAATATTTTTTCACCACCAAGATTATCCCAATTTGAATTTTCTTTTCTCATGTTTCTTTTTTCAAAATAAATCATCTTGGCCTTCTTAAATTCATTGGTTTTATTAAACTTAAATTCTTCAAAGTGAAACAAATCTTGATTATTTTTTATACACTCAATTTTTTTTTCAAAAGAATCAAAATTAAACATACATTTTGGAATTATAAGATCATCAGGTCTTTTTGATCTTTCTCTTTTTTTCCCCTCAAATTCATCTAAAGCCTTCTCAAACTGCCATATCCAGAAAGGAAAAATGGTTTTGTTTTCTTAAGATCTAAGCATTCACCAATGATACAATAAAAAAGATCGCTTTAAAAATTTGTATCAATCCAGCCTGTCAAATACAATCAATTCAAGGTAAAACTTTTTAAAAAAATTCTGCACATCAAGAAGATTCCCTAAATCTTACAAAAATAGGTTGCACTTACAGGTGACCTATTTTTGTAGATTTTAAATAGATAAGTTTACAACATGCATTCAAAGAGCAAAGCATGACTGTTTCATCCTCAGAACCAGGTGGGCTTCATTTTGAGTGCAAGGACACACTTTAATTATTGGGTTGATGATCAAGGCAAAAGAGTAGAAAATCCTTGATTGTGGCTTATAGATGATTTTAAAAACTCAAGAATGCTTCAACTTATATAACCTCTAAGAGTAGTAAGACTGTAAGGAGAACTAGAAAAATCCACAAGACTGAATTCAAAAGTGATTGACTCAAAAAACATTCACCTCTTCTGGGATTGCTAAGGTCAAGTGTCTTTTCACAATCACAATCACATGATAAATAATAAGAATACATTGATATTCTGATCTCTGAGTGGAGACACAGAAAAGACACAGTCAAAGAAAGACAAGATAGGTAGTAAATACATTCAAGATATGATCATAAACAGTCAGAACATGAAAAAATGAACAGATAGACTAGACTGGGATTGTGAGGAATTGGAACCATTTGATCAAGAATTTAATGAAAATAGGATTTTGCTAGACACCATCCAAAATCCAAACTTCAAGGTGCTCTCAAAAAGAGTGCCTACACCAGTATTTTGAATTTTAGGCGCTTAAATAAGGCGCCTACATGTATTTTCCAGGCTGTATGACCTGGTAAAATTACTGTAGATGCCTTCTTTCAGCGCCTACATTTCCAAACATTAATGTAGGCACCAAAATAAAGCACCTAAATTTTGAAAATTGATGTAGGCGCTTTGTTTGAGAGTATTTCAAGTTGCAGGAACAATATTGCAATACAGAACACGTACCTTGAGTAGGGATCTCATCATCAGAGGACAAAATACATATTTTGAGTAGGGATCTCATTATTGGATCACGGAAAATGTATTTTGAGTTGCAAATCCATCATCAGATGACAAAACATGTATTATCCTGCTCTTAAGGATAGTGCTGACCTGTGATTATTATGATTTATTTATAAGATCAAAATAAGAATGATAAAAGATATGAGCTCTCTGGATCTATGGGAAATAAAACACTAATACATGTATTTTATCTGAGAATCACATTAAAGGAAAAGGAATAATCAAAAGATAACATAAAGTAAAATAGTTTATGTACGTTCTCTTTCCAAAGATGAGGAAAGGGAAACATGACAATTTTTCTAAGTGAGCATCTATAAGTATTGATGATCAACCTGTTTGGTTGGGGCAATCAATTTTCTTTCGACCAAGGCGTCATCCATATGTTTATCCTTTATTTCACCAGCTAATCTCTTCAATCTTCTCGCTTATGTTTTATTTCTTCACTAATACACTTCACTTTGTTGATTGAACACCAACAATAAACCTGTATATTTGTGTGAAACTCCAACAATTGAATTTCATTCAATTGTTGTGGTAAAGAAAGAAGCAAAAGGTTTGAAGTCAAATTTAGCTTGACCAATCATAGATCATCTGCAGACTTTACCTGGAATACCAGCTGCTACCAATGATACTTGCACAGATGATCTTCCAGCAATGAGACCAACATTTGGTAACATGAAAATTGCTAGACATTGAAGTTGATTGTAAAGTGGTTTGATGAGTATTGATAATCAAAAAAATGAAGTTGAAGATGGGATAAAGTGATAAATTGATTTGATTATATTTGATAAACAAAACAAAACAAATAGTCTGAAGAAGGCTTGAAGTTGAAAAGTCTGAGATTGAAAAAAGATGATACAACAGAAATTGATTTGAAAATTGGAAATCAACTTAAGTAATCTTTAAAAACTGAATTGCGATTATGTAAGTAAAGTATGTAGTAGTGCCAAGTGGTGCTCAAACTGTAAGATTTTATTGTTATGCAGGAGCTCCCTTTCTCATTGGTCAACAGCGCAGACTTTTGAGACCTCCTTGAACTGGCAAATCCGGAAATCTGTCACCTTCACTATGGTTCCAACACTCAATAGGAATACATCAAGTCACAGTTCCGATCTCTCTCGCTTCAGATTGTTGAAATTTTGAAGGCTACTCCCTATGTCTCCCTGACCTTTGATGGATGGTCTGCCCCATCTTGAAAATCAATACTTGGTATCACAGTACATTGGATCAATAACGAGTTTAAGCTGCAAGAAATTATCCTTGCTGTGAAGGAAATTGATGGGGACCATTCAGCGGAAAACTTGGTTGATCTTCTTCAAAAGACACTCAAAGACTTTGAAATAATTGATAGGGTTTTTACTTTAACAGCCGATAATGCCAGCACAAATGCTGCCATGGCCCGACTACTCCAACCTCATATCCCCGACTTCAATGCAAAAACTCACCTCTTAGGCTGCATGGCCCATGTTATCAATTTGGCTGCTCAAGCTGGAATGAAAAGTTTCAGTAAGGCTCTAGGCGAGATGGATACTGGTCCTGCAGTAAATGGTTTGGATGATTGGATTGAACACAAGTGTGCCCCTCACCAAGCAAATAGTGCACTCAACAGACTTTACACACTGATCACCTATATTTATAAATCCCCTCAACAACTGCAATCATTCCAGAAGCTGGCCAAGTCATGCGGTCTGCACAAAGGTTTTGTATGACCTGTGAAGACACAATGGAACTCCGACTTAGATTGTCTTGAACAAGCAATCAAGTTGAAGAGAGCAGTTAATATGCTCACAATAGATGAAATACATTCAATACGCTATCTCTCCCTCTGAGTGGGATCTCTTACAAAGTTTTACAAAGTTTTTGCGACCCTTGGAGGAGGCCACTGTTCTCCTCTCAGCTTCTAAATCCCCAACTATTGCTGATGCAATCCCAACTTATCAATGCCTTATTGAATCACTCAATCTGGTGAGTTTCCTTTTGATTCATCTACCTCAAAAAATTTGAACCACTAACATATGAAATCATGTGCATAGGCATTGTCAACTGGCACCAACCCAGTCTTTATGGCCGCAATCAAGCCGATCAAGAAAAAAGTGATGGACTACTACCGAGCTGCTGCGCAAAAGCCTGTCTATCTTTGTGGAAACATCTTGGACCCTCGTAGCAAGCTGGCGGAAATTTCGGATCAGACCCTTGATCTAGCCCAAATTCGCGACCGGGCTGAGCTTAAAGCCTTGTTTTTGGAGGAAGCGATCAAATTTAAATCCGATGATCAGGAAAGTAGTGAAGTCACTTCAACCAACCCAGAACCCGAGCGGCGAGCTTTTGGCGCTCGGCGGTTTGTAAATCGTCGATCAAAGCTCACGGTAGAAGAGGAAGTATATCTTTAACTCAATGGTCTCTGCGAACGCAAAGACCATGCACCGCTAGACTATTGGAAGTCGGAGCAAAAGAATCTCCCTACGTTGGCTCGGATGGCTCGTGCTCACCTAGCTGTGCCTGCTACAAGTGTCTCTTCCGAACGAGTTTTCTCAGGAGGAAGTCGTCTGTGGACTAAGTATCGGATGAGTATGAAGGCCTTCACTTGCGAGGCCCTTTTGTGTGTAAAAAGTTGGTTCAAGTTTGGTTTAGGACGCCGTTAAGTGTCCCGTTTGAAATATACAATACTTTGTTTTGACCCTTACCCGTATAGATGATACAATGCATCCATCTACACCACAAGGACACCCGGGTGTCCTGTGGATGTCCCATTCGTCTTGGTGGGGAACGGACATCCACCCACAACACAACGGTATTTGGGTCTGTGGACGCCTGAGTGGGGACATCCAAACAGAGCCCATCGGGCAGCCCGAGGACTGTCCACCAACTGTTATACTCCTTACACGGGAGTAAGGTGTGACAGGTTTACATGGAAATGTCACGGATTCGTGTCGAACCAGACTTGTATAGCTCAACAGTTGTAGTACACCTTCTTCCTCCTCATCTGACAATCACCATATATCAGTAGATACAAGATCCAGACCAGACTCCTTACACCCGTTGCCAAAGACCCGTACGCAGACCATAACATATTGTCAGATCCATACTGACGGGATCTAAGGAACAACAACCGATCGAATCCTGAAACCTCGGAACAAACTCAGATTTAAACCTCCCCGGAAAACTTTATCGATCCGATTACTTTGGAAGATTAGAACTTAGAAGATTCACATTAGTACAATCCAGATTTAGATAGCAGACCTTTGAACTTAGAACTTTCACACTTACGAACCTTAAAGAAGCCGAAGATCGTCCTCATCAACTACCTCCGTATTATCACCACCGACCCCACGCCACCACGTCACCCACATTCAGTGCCGTTCCTTGTGGCGAATCCGAGTCTGATACCGACACATCTGTACCTTTCTTCGACGCTCTTAACAACTCGAATAACGATTCGATGAATCCCGAACCTAGCGGGATCTCGATGGAGAGCATCCAACGCCAGTTGAACGAACTCACTGCCTCCTTAGCAGAGGAGAGAGCACTACGCGGGCAAGCTGAAGCTCAATACCAGCAAGCCGAAGCCAAATACCAGAAAGCCGAAGCTCGCCTTGCGGAGATTAACTCCCGCAACCAACCCCCTAACCCTAGTCCGACGCCTGTTGCAACGCCGGCCGCTCACCAGAGCCCCGCTCCGTCCGACCCTAAGGGCCCTAAGGTCGCTACACCTGATAAGTTTAGTGGAGCACGAGGAGGTCCCGCCGAAACCTATGCCAGTCAGGTCCAGCTGTACTTATTGGCGCATCCGTACCTCTTCAAGGATGACCGTGCTAAGGTGGTTTTCGCGCTGTCGTACCTCACTGGAGCAGCTGCCAGTTGGGCCCAACCCTTGTCCTTGGAGCTCTTCAATGAATCTACCGCCCACCTGGTCACATTCGATCGTTTCGTGACGAACTTCAAGGCAATGTACTTTGATACTGAGAAGAAGTCCAAGGCTGAACGCGCCATTCGAACCCTATCTCAAAAGACCAGTGTTGCGGCCTACACACATGAGTTCAATGTACACGCAGCGGCTACTGGGTGGGAAACTGCAACATTGATCAGCCAATATGAGCACGGATTGAAGAAGGAAATTCGTGTGGCAATGGTCATGGTCCAGGACGACTTCAAATCTCTCAAGCAAATTGCGAACTTGGCCATCAAAATCGACAGCAAGATTCACAGTGTCACAGCCGTCTCGTTCAGCTCTGGCGCCCCCACCCTTGACCCCAACGCCATGGATATATCAGCCAACTTTGTTCGATTATCTGACGAGGAGAGAAGTAGAAGGATGCGCTCCGGTCTTTGCTTTATTTGTAACAATCATGGTCATATCTCACGTCACTGTCCGGATAGCAGAAATGATAGGAAAGGAAAGGGTCGCCCTAATTACAAATCACGTGTTCATGAATTAGAAGCTCAATTAGCGGCAATCAGTGGAAGAGAAGAACCCAGTAGAGCAGAGACGTCAAAAAATGGTGGCGCTCAGGAATGAAGGATGTGCCTATCCTGAGCTATGAGGGGTTGTTAGACGAGGTTGTATTAGGTGCTAGCGCAATTGTTTCATGTAATGAAAATGATCCACGATTTTTCTTACAAACATCTGTATACCCGTCCCAAAAACCCCGAGCCACTCCACAATTTCACACCTCCTGCCTTTTTCTGATCGACTCTGGAGCCACTCACGATGTTCTGAGTGAGTCCTTTGCCACAAGATCCAACTTGATTGATGGTGCAGACCGCAACGTCCAAATCATTACGGGATTTGATGGATCTCGAAGTCAGTCCTCCTACAAAACCAACCTATACATCGACACCGACACAACACCCACGCCCTTTATCATCGCCAAAATTAAAGACTCATATGATGGAATACTTGGGATACCGTGGATAAAGAAGAATTGCCACATGATCGACTGGCGCAGTGGAACCCTCACCACAGCCGTGAACCACATTGCAACCGTGTCGACGGTTTCGTATTGCCCGGAAAAACCCTCATCTGACCATGGATTGGATCCCGTGAGGGAAGCTAGGGACAATTACGAGGGGATGTGTGCCAATACTGACACGTTAGCATCCCCGCAATGTGAGTTCGGCCCTGCCTCCCCACTTATCATAACCGAAACAGTTGAAAATCCCAGCTCTCCCTTTAGTTCCTTTTCTGACGCGCATCAAGAACCAGGAGAACTGACGACCATGCACCAAACGACACACTCTGACAACGCAAATACCACGACCGGCTACAGCATTGCGACCGCAGAGACGGTCTTGTCCTTTCCGCAACATAACCCTGTGGACCTATCAAGGGAGCCTCCAGGGCACGCTAGGATCAGTGGCGAGGGGGCTTGCGTTGTAAAAGATGCTTTAATGCCCCCGCAATGTGAGTCTGATTTGCTTTCTGATCCATATGCTCCTAGGACAGCTGGCCAGCCCGCACATCTTCCAAATAGCTCCACTGTTGATGTGAGCCCGGCGAAAACCTCGTGGTCCACTGCAGCCCGAATAGCAGCCGACGAGGAGAAGCTTCGACCAGTCAAGCCGCTGGAGGATATGGTACCCTCCTACTACCATCGACACCTGCATATGTTCAAAAAGTCAAGCGCGCAGTGCCTACCACCCAGACGGAAGTACGACTTTCGGGTTGATCTGATTCCTGGAGCGCAGCCACAAGCTAGCAGGATTATACCACTATCACCGGCCGAGAATGACGCACTTGATGAGATGATTAATGCTGGATTAGCCAACGGGACCATACGACGCACAACATCCCCGTGGGCAGCACCTGTCCTCTTCACAGGAAAGAAAGACGGTAACCTGAGACCGTGCTTCGACTACCAAAAGTTGAATGCTCTAACAGTCAAGAACAAATACCCGCTGCCCTTGACAATGGACCTTGTGGACAGTCTACTAGACGCTGAAAAGTTCACAAAGCTCGACTTACGCAATGCTTACGGCAACCTCCGAGTCGCTGAAGGCGACGAGGACAAGCTGGCGTTTATCTGTCGACAAGGTCAATTCGCGCCCCTGACTATGCCTTTTGGCCCTACTGGAGCACCAGGGTACTTCCAGTATTTTATACAGGATATCCTCCTTGGCAGAATAGGCAAAGATACCGCCGCATTCCTTGACGACACAATGATTTATACCAAGCAAGGCGAATCACACGAGCAAGCAGTGGATAGTGTGCTTGACATCCTTAGTAAGCACCAGCTCTGGCTTAAACCGGAGAAGTGTGAATTTTCCAAGTCAGAAGTGGAATACCTGGGATTGTTAATCTCCAAGAACAAGATCAGGATGGATCCTGCGAAGGTGAAAGCAGTTAAGGATTGGCCTGCACCCAAGACAGTCTCCGAATTGCAACGTTTCATAGGCTTTTCTAACTTTTACCAACGATTCATCAACAACTTTTCACGCACCACACGCCCATTGCATGACCTCACACGACTCGACACCCCGTATCTGTGGGACAATAAGTGCGACAATGCGTTTGAAACCCTGAAAACCGCTTTCACTACTGCCCCTGTCCTCAAGATTGCAGATCCTTACAAAGCATTCATCCTGGAGTGTGATTGTTCGGATTACGCTTTAGGAGCGGTGCTATCACAGAGATGTGATAAGGACGGTGAGATTCACCCAGTTGCATACCTTTCACGATCATTGGTCCACGCAGAGCGTAATTACGAGATATTTGACAAGGAATTACTTGCCATCGTCGCGTCCTTCAAGGAGTGGCGCCACTACCTCGAGGGAAATCCCAACCGACTTGAAGTGATTGTTTACACCGACCACCGTAATTTAGAAAGCTTCATGACCACCAAGCAACTCACACGGCGACAGGCAAGATGGGCAGAAACACTAGGCTGTTTCGACTTCCACATCAAATTCCGACCTGGACGCCACTCCGCCAAACCCGATGCCTTGTCTCGACGACCCGACTTAGAACCAGCGGCCAACGAGAAACTCTCGTTCGGACAACTCTTACGCCCGGAAAATATCACACATGATACATTCCCTGTCGAGCTGTCAAGCGTAGACGCCTTTTTTGCCGACGAGACCATTGAGCTCAAGAACGCCGAGAGGTGGTTTGATATTGACGTGTTAGGTATCGAAGAGGCCAAAGAGGTGACAAATGAGACAAACGCCATTACCGCTGATCACGAGATTATTACGCTGATCCGGCAGGAGAGTAGCAAGGACCCACGATTGAACGAACTGATGCAGGCAGCTTTAAACCCGAGGTCGTCGAAAGTAAAAGACTCAATGAAGCACTACGTAGCACAAGACGGCGTCCTATACAATCAAGGACGGATTGAGGTGCCCAACAACAACGATATCAAGTTCTTGATATTGAGAAGCCGCCACGACTCTTTACTCACAGGACACCCGGGTAGGTCAAAGACACTAAACCTAGTCCGTAGAAGCTTCACTTGGCCGTCTCAAAAAGCCTACGTGAATAGGTACGTTGATGGCTGCGACTCATGCCTGCGAGTCAAAAGCAACACAAAGAAGCCCTTTGGAACCTTAGAACCCCTCCCAATACCCGCTGGACCCTGGACGGACATCAGCTACGATTTGATCACGGGACTTCCAACGTCAAACGGGTATGACAGCATATTAACAGTGGTAGACCGCCTTACAAAGATGAGTCATTTCATCCCATGCAGAGAGACCATGAATGCAGAGGAGCTAGCCGATGTGATGATGAAGCATGTGTGGAAACTGCATGGAACCCCTAAGACTATTACTTCAGATAGGGGAAGCATATTTGTTTCACAAATCACCCAAGAGCTCAGCACACGACTAGGAGTCAGACTACAACCATCAACGGCATTTCACCCCCGAACAGACGGACAGAGTGAAATTGTGAATAAAGTTGTCGAGCAATATTTGAGGCATTTCGTGGAATACCGACAAGACAATTGGGAGGCGTTGTTACCTACTGCTGAGTTCTCGTATAACAATAATGATCACGAATCTACGGGGATGTCTCCGTTCAAAGCTAACTACGGATTTAATCCCACAATCAGCACAGTACCATCAGCGGAACAATGCATACCTGCCGTCGAAGACCGCCTGAACTTACTCAAAGAAGCACAAGCCGAACTCACCAATAGCCTACAGATTGCGCAAGATAGAATGAAAAGTCAATTCAACAAACGCGTCAGAAGCACACCCGATTGGAAGACGGGAGATCAGGTCTGGCTGAACGGAAGGAACATCTCTACCACAAGACCAAGCCCGAAATTGGACTATCGCTGGCTAGGTCCTTTCACTATTATGAAAAAGATCTCCACATCCACCTACAGATTGAATCTACCGCCTTCGATGAAGGGCGTACACCCAGTGTTTCATGTGTCGATATTACGAAAGCACAACCCGGACTTGATCGAACAACGAAAACCAACTCAACCACAACCAGTCATAATCGAAGACGAAGAAGAGTGGGAGGTAGAAAGTATATTAGATTGCCGGAAAAAATACAACAAACGCGAATACCTTGTCAATTGGAAGGGTTTCGCAAAGGAGTACAACTCGTGGGAACCAGAGGCCAATCTACAAAACAGCAAGGAACTAGTGGAAGAATTTAACTTAAAGTTCCCCGACGTGGCCAACAGACATAGGAGAAGACGGAGAAAAAAGTGAGAGGGCTAAGCTTTTTCCCACAGGGTTTTTTAATGCTGCCCGTGGAAGGAATGCAGAGTTTGCAAGAGGAAACTTGGGCATTAAAGGGGGGATAATGTTATACTCCTTACACGGGAGTAAGGTGTGACAGGTTTACATGGAAATGTCACGGATTCGTGTCGAACCAGACTTGTATAGCTCAACAGTTGTAGTACACCTTCTTCCTCCTCATCTGACAATCACCATATATCAGTAGATACAAGATCCAGACCAGACTCCTTACACCCGTTGCCAAAGACCCGTACGCAGACCATAACACCAACATCTACCTGACATCCGTCAGCGTATGTTGTGAGGATGGTCAGAGCAGCGATCCCCAAAGGATCGCTTGGGGTAATCCGTTGGTCATCCAGCCTGCTGAGCACTGGATGTCCTTTGAGTCAATTTTATCCGATCAAACCATTTTGATCACTTATAGACCCCTTTTGATAGGTACCAGTTTGTGATTCTTATAGTGTTGTTTTGATGTTGAATAATATAAATACTTTTTAATTTAAATGCAATGATAAAATTGATAAAATCAACATTGATTAAACAATATAAATGATAATGATAATCAAAATAATCAAAATGATGAAAACAATGAAAACAATACAAATGATAAAAATGATCACAGTGAGAAAAAGATTGAGGTGGATTGTGAATGGGAGTGGAGAGATTGGTAGATAGATGTACAACCAGTTTGCTGTGAACAACCATATTATCATTTGATTTCTTCAAATCACGAGTGAGTGTTTCTGATGAAGGGTGATTGATCAATACATGATATGAGAGGATAAGATCAAGATTTAATCAGAGACAGTTTTTGGTCTTAAAGAGGTGATTGGCGATAACTACTTGAATGGGAAGATTGGATAGAGAGATCAAGAGACAGACCATCACCACCCAGATCAAGATCCAAGACACTAGAGACTCGAATGTTGATAACGCCCAGAAAACCTTGATCTTTTCTTTTTAATTTCTTTTGATCAAAGATTTGAACAGTGACGACTGATGAATCTTTGACTAGACTAAACCAAAATCCAAGTAAGAGTTGATGAACCTTGTGAGGTAGAAGGAAACACAGACTCACATATCAAATCTTTCATTCCATTAAGGATACAATGTCTTTTTGATGGCTGAAGTTGTCTTGGTATGATCACCATTGACCATGACCACAGCAAAAGGGTCAGGAAGTTGAAAGACAACTCTCTTACTGAACCCATCAGCCGCAACCTTGAAAAGCAAATCGTAGAAGAGAGGTATGTTCAAAGGTTGAAGATAAAACAGCCAGAATGGTGGAGAAACGGAAGATGAGGTGAGATGATTGACATACGACTGTGAGTTTGACAGTCTTGGTACGCTGTGGGTTAGGAGCGGCAGATCTGCTGGACATCCTAAGAGGAAGTTGGGGTGATTGGTTTGATTTTGATTGATGTCCTCGATGATGATGATGATGAGTGATGAGTGATGATGGTAAAGAGGAAATTAGTTTTTGTTTTTGAAATTTAAAATTGAATGGTTATCAAACTCAATTCACTTTCAAATTGAGTAAGTCACTTCAAGTTCAGATCTGATAGCTCTCATGGTTATCAATTAGAAGACTTACGTGACTAACACAACCATGATGAATGCCAATAGATTCCACAAGTTTGTTAAAGGGTTTGAAGATATTATGAAGAGGTAGATCAATTGAGACCAATAGAATAATGAGAATTGATTGATAGTGAACAAGAGGGTAATTGTCCTGCTGAATGAAGTGATTGATTCATGTTGGTAAAGAGATAATGAAAACTATAGGGCGAAGTCACTCAACCAATTTGGTAATTTAACTTGTCACTACGGTCCCCTTAAGGTGGTCTTTCACAGCCATTTCTTTTGAAGACATGTTGTGAAAAGTTAAATCAAAAAATTAAAACTGCCACCTGTATGGCTAAGCGATATCACTGGGATGGCCGAGCAATGGTGTCCTGGCGTCCAGTGGATGCTGAGCTGTGGTGATCTCTGGATCCCCGTTGCTCCGACCACCTTCAGATATCGGAGTTTCAATGTCTATTGTTTGTCCAAAGTGCGCCCTGGGGATGCCCTTTGTACTCGGCATCCCCAGGGAATCCAAGCGTAGGATGCTGGCATGGCATCCTAGCAAGGATAGCGCCTGCACATCCACAGGATGCACTGCGGATAAATTTGCACGTGGATGTCAGGCCAGCATCCCCGTAACGGACGTTGGGTCGTGTACTGATTTCGGACACGCCCGGACACCCTGCCGCACAAAACTGTCTTTGTGGTGTATACCTTCAACACCTTTGCTGAGCCATTTTCCAAGCGAAAACTTATTGGCTCATTGATTATTAGTGCCCAAAAGCCCCTACTAACGCCCGAGAGAGGGCTACTCTCGGGCCTCAGAGGCTTTTGAGCCTGTCCGGGACAGATCCGGGCTGGGCTGGCCAACGGGTGCCCCGGGGCCTTCAGGGGACGGGTCGGAGCCTTAGTCTCATGTGCGTGCTGACAGCCCCATGAGGTCATGGACACAGACAATCTTCCCCATGCCTCATCCAGGTACCAATCCAAACACATTTTTCATTCATAAATAATTCTATAAAGAAACTTTTTTTAAAGAAATACTTCAATCTTTGAAACAACCTTTTCTTTCTTTTGTTTTTCAAAATCAAAGGAAAAATTCAATTTTAAATAAACAGTAAAATTAAATGAGTCAAATTCCAAAAAAATAATTAACAAAGAGTCAACCAATTTTCTTTTTAATTAATCTTGTGATGTTGAATCATGAGAAAGCAAAAAAGAAAAATTAAAATCAAGTGTTATGTAAGAATCATATGCTGAGGAAGCAAGTTTTGAGGTCACATGATTTTCTTCTCTTTGACAAACTAATTGTCAGGCTTTGACAATCAATTTGAAAAAAAAAGTTGAAGAAGAAAAAAGTTGAGATCAAAGACCAATGGTGTATGCAATTTGATGTGGACGCACAAGAACATCAGGGAACAAAATGATTGTTTGTGATCGATGGAGAATGATAGAGCAGTACTGTGTGATAAAAAGATGAAGAGAATGGATACATCTAGAGATTTGATTAGCAGGAATGAAGATGTCTAAAAAAACCATTATCAAAACTACCACATTGATCAAGATCTTCATGTAATTTTTCTTTGCTTTTTGAGTGGGATGATCAAGAGGACATGGGGATTCTTTATGAAGAGGAAATACTGAGAGCAGAAACAAAAAAGAAGAAAGAAAAGCCCCAATACACATTTTGTTTGCTTGTCACCAATGACCCGCCACTTTCTGAAAGGTTTTGTCTGAAAAATAAAATGCTGAGTTAACAAGAGGTTTAAATGTGAAAATTGTGGCGAGTCAAAAACCCTGATTGTGATTGTAAAATGAGACTTCAAGCTTCCTCTTCTCCCACGAATATCAACTGATGAAGTTTGTGGAGAGTAATTGAAAAACTTGTCGTCGATGATGTCGAAATTAACTTTAAAAGGCTCTATACCGATCAGCCACTTGCCCAAAAATTGACACGAAACAAAACTACATCCATATGTCACCATGAAAGTGTAAAAAGTCTAGACAAGATATGATTGGCGGTGATTCAAGAGGTCTTGACTAAGCCTCCCCATGTGGGACTTCCTGTCCAGGATGAACACTGCCACCCTCGGCTGTCACCACAATGTGCGCAAAGTCCTCAGCGGTTGGGTTGGGCGAGAACCCGTTGGCGCTGTACACAGGGGACGATTCGCCAAGCATGTGATGATTAAAACCTGTCATCTGGGCAGGGGCACTTCGGGGACCGGCACCGGCAGTCGGAGTTGTAGGTGAGAAGAGTTGAGCCCATGGTGCATTGCGCGGGGCATTGGCACATCGATCTTTACCATATGCAATCCTACAAGAAGCAGGTAGGTATCACTATCGGGCCAGATGAGTACGAGGAAAACGAAAAACTGACTTGAATTTCGAGTACTCTTCATTTTGTTTGATACCTTCAATCGCCTTGATTGAATTGGCAATGTTCGTGAAGCTAAATGCATGACACGCGTTTGATCAGCTAAGCGTCAACAAAATGAAAATATACCATGTGGAAATGAACCGAGGCTCGACTCACTT